>JAYESA010000005.1:55229637-55674951 GCA_036927795.1 Iris macrosiphon
TATTTCAAAATACCTTCGCCCCGCTCAGCTGATCGAAGAGATTATCAATCCACGGCAACGGATATTTATTCTTGATAGTGAGGTTGTTGAGTGCCCTGTAGTCGATACAGATGCGTACCGACCCATCCTTCTTCGGTACAAATAATACCGGAGCACCCCATGGTGACGAACTGGACCTGATGAAGCCATTGTCTTGTAATTCATCCACCTGCTTCTTCAATTTAGCAAGTTTGCTGTTGTTCACTTTATAGATGTGTTGTGATATTGTCTTTGCACCTAGCACCAACTCTATAAAGAACTTCACATCTCTGTCTGGTGGCAACCCTGACAATTCTTTCAAGAAAACGTCCATATACTTAACAATCAATGGATATGGCGGCTCCTGCTCTTCTACCAAAGCTTCACAGAAATCTTCTTCGCTCTGCTCTACTGCTCCTCTGACGAACTCAAACTCTGGCTCTCCTGGCAGTCTGAATAATACTCAGCCTCCATGACAATCGATACTAGCATGGTACATACTCAACCAATCCATCCTGAGTACTATATCGTAGCTCGAAACTGTTATTACGAGTAGACACATGCTCAACTCTCGGCCTCCCAAAGAAACTCTTCGATCCTTGCAAACATCACTAACCAAGATAATGCTACCCCCGGTCGTGATCTTGAAAGTTCTCGCCAATGGTTCAGTCTCAAGATGATGTTTCAGAGCAAAGGATACAGAAACAAAACTATGTGAAGCACCGAAATCAAATAAAGCATATGCTGGAAAAGAATCAAGATAGACTGAACCTATTATAACGTCTCCGACTGGCTCTGCCTCCTCCACGGTCAGGGCAAAAGCTCGACCCTGTTGTGCACCTCTCTACTGCTGGTGGTGCTGCACGAACCTCTACTATTGTGGCGGCAAGGGAGGTCCTCTTTGCTGTCCCGCTGGGTGTCTCGCGGGTATCCTTAGAATCGGGGCTACGTTCTGAGCTGTACGAGCTATCGTCTTGGGATAATCCCTCATCTGGTGGTCTACTGCGCCACAAAACAAACACTGACCAAGCCTCTTCCTGTAAATATCCCAGCCATGCCCTAACTTCTTACAGAAGGGGCAAACACGAGTTGGCTGGGCTGGCCTATGCATCTGGTGCGTCTGTTGTACTGGTGCTCTGATAGGTGCAGGGAACTGCTGTCTCTGTGGCTAAAAATAGGTCCTCTTGGCTGGACCCGCGTTGCTGCTACCACCAAAGATATCTCGGTCCCTCTTGGGCCTCAAACTCAGGTCTCTCTCGACCTTGCAGGCCTCCCTCAAGATATCTGCGTACGTCTCATGTGTGGTGCCCTGTTCCCCCTATTCGGGGAGCGCGGCTAAGAAATACAAAAGGTTATCGTTCTATCGGGATATATTGAATCAAGAACTCATCCTCGTTATGGATTTGCTTCTTCGAAATCAATTCCCATATTCAGTGGACCGTGCCCCGAGGATAGACTTAGCGGCAGAGTCAAGAGGGATATCTTCGCTGCAAGTTTTCTTGCCTAGTTTTCGCTGTCGCTTTGTTGCTTTCGTGCTTTGAGTTGGTTTTCGGATTTGTTTGCGTTTTCTTAAACGATTTCGATGAATTTCATTATTTTTGTTTGTTGAACTTTACTTCAATTCCGAGTTTGGAAAGAGTGGGAGAGGTATTGATCAGCTGTTCGTGGCAATATAGGTGAACGAGCAGTAGGCGACGTGCGAGCGGAGTCTTAAAGTACCTCTTTTCTTTCCTTCTCCAACCAACTTGTGAGTGGCTTATATTCGATTCAGTTGACCCTTCTTCCAAGTCTTCACATCTAAAAAAAATCTTGCATTCTTGCTTGTCCCGATCAAACGATACCATAATAACTAAAATATATAAAGATAAGAAAGAATAGACTTGGACTACTAATTGCTTGAACATATAAACGGTTACCTTATTGTATGCTAGTTTATTTAGAATGTTCTTCATATGCTTCAATTTTAGTTAGAATGTATAATTCTTCTATAAATTGTGTTATGTATGTAGAACACACTTTGTTATGCGTTATATTGATCAGTAAGACTATTCAAAACCGTTTATGCTATGGAACTTGTATCGTGCTCGTATTGCCTTAAACTGCATGAATTGATTAAAAACCTAATGGACGTCGTGCGATCACGGACAACTTATGCATAAGGTTTGCGATTTCGCGGACGGTTTCCAGGGCACTGGGACCGATCCGGACGGAACATATGGAATAGTCAGTATGTTAGAGGAAGAAATGGCATGTGGCGGGGCTCGCCACCTACGTCGCATATCATTTTCTATTCCGTGACTATAACTCATCATTTATGGCATTATGCCAGTGATCCTTTCATATATTTAAACCTGTGCAAGCTAACTTATGTCTTCGTGGCAGGGAAGGACATGGTAAGTATTATGCAGGTGGTTTAGACGGGCAGGTAAAAGTCACCGAACGGTGGCAAGTTCATTTCAGTAATTTCCATATAAATGCTTGCTTGTAAAATGAACTAAGGCAAGATAGAAAGACCACAAATAATATGCATACTTTATATAAACAACGTATTGATTGGTATAGTTGGGTTAGCTCGCTTTCACCAGTACGTTTCGATGTACTGATCCTCGTTGAAACAGGTTCCCCGTACCAAGGAGATCCTGCGAGGAGCTGAAGTCACTGCCCAATCCAGTCCAGCTGTTGGCGCATCCTGATCGTACCTTACTTGAAGCATTTTGAAGCCAGGAGCTAGCAACCTAAACTAGATGTAGCTCCGTGGGAAAGCCATCGTCCCGCCTAGAGGTCCCTTATTTTAAAGTTTTAGTAACTGGTGTAATGTACAGGACAGCTATCTCATTTTGTGTTAACTTTTGTAAGCCCGTGAGGCAACCTTTTGACTCGTTCAAGAGTTTGTATAAAATAAGTTCATTATCAATAAAGAGAACTTTTCCATGTTTTAACTTTGTGTTTCATTATCTGCGTACTCTGAATATGTGCTCGTTATGCAAAATACCTTAGCCTTGTGCGATGCGCAACCTAGGCACGCATGACGTCACGTCCGGGGGACGACTATCGATTCCACAGAATCCGGGCGTGACATATTGATATCAGAGCACAGCTTCAAGTTCCTTTGACCCTCGTTTTGGAAAAGTTCCTTTAACGATCTAATCCCTGTGCGAACTCATGAACTCGTTTGGCCAAAATAAGATACATTCATACAATGAGTCCATAATATATTATGATCCTAATGTAAGTTACCTTCTTTTAAAGGAATGGCACAAGCGCAAGCTTCATCGCTAGCACCGGGCGAGACACAAGCCCAAGAAAGCAGTTCCGTCACATCAAAAAGTTCTCGGAGTTAGCGAGCCATGTCTCGTGTCGATCCCATTCAGCAGATGATGCGGATGTTAGAGGCTAATCAATAAAGGGACGAGGCTCGTTATGAACGGGCTGAGAAGCGAGCGGAAGAGAGGCAAAGCAAGTTTCAAGACAATCTAGAAGCCCGGTTTGCAGTCCAACAAAAGCAGGTAGATACCCTGCAACAGATCATGCAGACCTTGGCCTCTAACCATTCCGCGACAACGGTAACGTCACCGGTGGAGCAGCTCGCGCCTGAAGTCGAGACGCCTCAAACTCCAAAGAAAAATGATGTGACTGTCTTTGACTTTGCCGACTTCAAGAAGGTCTGCAAAATGCCGTTTAAAGGGACTGAGGATCCAATCGTGGCTCTAGATTGGTTGGCCGAACTTGAGGATTATTTCAAACTTTTAGAGGTACCCGAGCAGAAGCGTGTCGCGTATGCCCAACTACAGCTTCGCTTGAATGCGCACGATTGTTGGGACGTGCATCGAAGATCTCTTCCAGTTGACGATGAAGAAGAGACGATCGCATGGGCTACCTTCCGTGGCACATTTGAAGAGGAGTTTATACCCCCTCCTGTACGTCGGCAGAAGGAGAACGAGTTCGTGCAACCACGGCAAGGCAGCATGACAGTAAAGCAGTATTCTACCGAATTCAACCGGCTCGCCAAATTTGTAAGCTCCTATTTACCTGATGCAGCGAGTCATGCCAGACAATTTGAAGGAGGCCTGCAACTTGCCATCCATGCGCACATGATCGTTCCCCAATACCATACTATATGGGAAGTTCTTAACCATGCCCTTTCCCTCGAACTGCAGTATCCTCATGTTGCTGCCGGTGCTGTGCATACCTCCAATCACAAACGCTATAGCAATGAGAAAGGAAACAACGCTACAAAGCGTCTAAACAATGGCGGTCAGCAAAAAGGAAACCAAGAGAAAGGGCTATGCTTCTTCTGCAAGAGGCCGGGGCACACCGCAAATGACTATTACCTCAGGAAAGGGCTATGCTTCAACTGTGGTGGTCAAGGCCATATAGCTAGAGATTGTTCGCTTCCCTCTAAGCTTCGTCCTCAACATCCAAATCCTGCCCCAGCACCCCAGGCCAATCGAGCCGCGCCTCAGCAATAGCGTCGCCAAGCTCAAGGTCGGGTCTACACTATGACATGAGAAGAAGCTCTGGCCTTGGACCCCGTTGTGTCAGGTATTTTGCTTTTTAATAACATACATGCACGTGTGCTATTTGATTCTAGTGCAACGCATAGTTTTATATCCACAGATGTTGCCGTGGAAAATAATATAGAAATGACACTGTTGTATTTATACCTTTGCGTTAGCACCCCGTCAGGAACGAAAATACCTGTCCGTTCAGTATGCCAAGGTGGTTACGTCTGTATCGGAGGAAGGAAGCACTCGCTCGATATTTTAGTCCTAGATGTTCGGGATTATGATATCATTTTGGGGATGGATTGGCTCGGCGCTTGCTCGGCAACTATCGAATGTGCAGAGAAACGAGTCATCTTTCGCCTACCTGGAGAAGCCAAATTCTGCTACATGAGTAGTCCAGCAACTGATGCATCTAGGGTTTACATGGTGATTTCGGTGATATATGCTTGGCAGATGCTACACTCTGGCTGCGAGGGATACCTAGCGTCGGTTCGGGACACACAGCTGGATTATGCAAACATTGAGTCTTCTTCCGTTGTGGCGGAGTTTCCTACTGTATTTTCAAGCGAACTAAATGGCATACCACCTAATCGAGAGATCGAGTTCACCATTGACACATTCCCAAATACTCAGCCAATTTCTAAGGCTCCATACAGAATGGCCCCTGCTGAACTGAAGGAGTTAAAGTGCCAACTTTAAGAGATGCTATATCGTGGGTTCATCCGTCCGAGCGTGTCTCCTTGGGGCGTGCCTGTGCTTTTTATAAAAAAAGGATGGAACATTACGCCTCTACATGGATTATCAAAAGCTGAATAAGGTCACCATCAGAAACAAGTATCTTTTTCCCAGGATAGATGACCTCTTTGATCAGCTGCAAGGGCAACGGTGTTCTCGAAAATTGATCTTCGCTCGGGTTACCACCAGCTGAAGATTAAGCCTGAGGACATACCAAGTCTGTATTCCGAACCCGCTATGGACATTACAATTTTCTATTATGCCGTTTGGACTGATGAATGCCCCTGCTGCTTTTATGGATTTGATGAATCGAGTGTTCCAACCATTCCTCGATAAATTTATGGTCATTTTTATAGATGACACTTTGGTGTACTCGAAGAATAAGGATGAACACACAGGACACCTGCGGATGGTGCTTCAAACCCTTTGAAACAACAAGTTATACACGAAGCTTAGTAAGTGCGAGTTCTGGTTGGACATCATAGCCTTTCTCGGGCATATTATTTCTGCAACGGGCATCTCAGTTGACCCAAAGAAAATAGAAGCCATCGTGAACTGAAAACGGCCTGAGTCAGCTAGCGATATTCGGAGTTTCCTTGGTCTGGCAGGCTACTACAGAAGATTTATTAAAGATTTTGTGAAAATTGCCTCACCTCTGACTCAGCTCACTCGGAAGGGAGTAACGTTCGCGTGGACGAACGACTGTGAAGCTTCGTTTACGGATTTAAATCAACGCCTCGTCTCAGCACTAATTCTTACCCTTCCGAATGGACTCGATAATTTTAAGATATATAGTGACGCCTCAGGTAAGGGATTGGGATGTGTCCTGATGCAAAATGATAAAGTGATAGCCTTTGCATCGAGGCAGTTAAAGCCTCACGAGAAGAATTATCCAACACATGATCTGGAGCTCGCAGTGGTGGTGTTCGTGCTGAAATTGTGGCGCCACTACCTTTATGGTGTACTGTGCAAGATCTATAAGGATCATATGAGCCTAAGATATCTCTATACACAAAAGGATTTAAATCTTCGACAACGGCGCTGGCTTGAACTCCTTAGCGATTTTGACTTGATGATCAGATACACCCTGGGCAAGGGTAATGTTATAGCTAATACGCTGAGTCGAGTGTTGTTGGGAGCCTGGCTATTGATGACAAGCTGCATCGGGATATAGAAGCTTTGGGCATTACACTTATAATCAGATACAAAAATGGGACGCAAGTGGCAAAGTTGCATCTCGAACCCGACTTGTTAAAAAAAGTCAAGTCCGCTCAGAAGGATGACATGTTCCTGCAAAATATGCAAGGTCTTATCTCAGCAGGAAAGGCAACCGACTTTGCGGTAAGCATGGATGGGATGATCCGAGTGAAGGAAAGATTGTGCGTTTCAAACGATGCAGCCATCAGAAAAGAGATATTCACGGAAGCCCATTATGCTAGTTATACTTCATATCCGAGTAGCATAAAGATGTATCGAGATCTCCGTACGATGTTTTGGTGGTATGGCATAAAACAAGATATGGCTCTGTTCGTGTCGCAATACATGGTTTGTCAGAGGGTAAAGGCCGAGCACCAGAAGCTGGGCAGAGAGATGCAGAACCTCGCTATACCGGAGTGGAAATAGAAACATATAACACTGGATTTCATTGTTGGTTTGCCCAAGACGCAACGGGAGAATGATGCCATCTGGGTTATCGTCGATCGACTCACCAAGTCAGTTCACTTTCTGCCTATCAAAAGTACTTGAAGTGCCGACTGCCTGGCTCAAATCTACCTCAAAAAAATCGTTCGGCTCTACGGCGTGCCCGTATCCATTGTCTCCGATAGAGATTGTCGATTTTTATCGTATTTTTGGGAAAACCTGTAGTCAGCAATGGGGACGAAGTTGAAGTTGAGCTTTGCCTACCATCCACAGACAGACGGTCAAACAGAACGTGTCAATCAAATCCTCGAAGATATGATACGACTTTGTGCCTTGGACTTGAAGACGAGTTGGGACATGCATCTACCGTTAGCCGAATTTGCATACAACAATAGCTTTCAATCCAGCATTCAGATAGCGCCGTATGAGGCATTGTATGGGTGGAAGTGCAGATCCCCGATCTGTTAGGATGAAGTTGGCGAACGATAAATTCTTGGCCCTGAACTTGTGGGGCAAATCGTCCAGAAGATTCGTTTAATCCGAGAACGGCTAAAGGTAGCTAAGAGTCGTCATAAGAGCTACTCAGACACGCATCGACGACCTCTTGAGTTCTTAGAAGGTGATCGAGTATTTCTCAAAGTCTCGCCCATGCGAGGAGTTGCCAGATTTGGAACAAAAGGGAAGCTAAGCCCAAGATTTGTCGGTCCGTTCAAAATATTAAAGTGAGTTGCCTCGGTCGTATATCAGATTGCCCTGCCACCATCACTATCCGAAGTGTACGATATCTTCCTTGTTTCACAGCTTAGGAAGTACGTGTATGACCCAATTCATGTGGTGGATCTTAATCAACTAGATTTAAGGGCAGACTTGACTTATGTTGAACAACATGTGCAAATCTTTGATCGTAAAGATAAGCTGCTTCGAAGTCATTCGGTTCCTCTCGTGCGCGTGCTTTGGCAAAATTATTCGGTCGAAGAGTCAACTTGGGAGCTTGAATCTGAGAAGAGGGAAAGGTTCCCTTTATTGTTTCTTAGTGGTAGGTTCTATTCCTAAGTTTCGTGGATAAAACTTCTAATTAGTTGGATAGGATGTGGTGCCCCGTTCCCCCTATTCGGGGAGCGCGACTAAGAAATACAAGACGGTATCGTTCGATCGGGATAGATTGAATCAAGAATTCATCCTCGTTATAGATTTGCTTCTTCGGAATCGATTCCCATATTCAGTGGACCGTGCCTCGAGGATAGACTTAGCGGGAGAGTCAAGAGGGACATCTCCGTTACAAGTTTTCTTGCCTAGTTTTCGCTGTCGCTTTGTTGCTTTCGTGCTTTGAGTTGGTTTTCGAATTTGTTTGGATTTTTTTGAATGGTTTTGATGGATTTTATTATTTTTGTTCGTTGAACTGTACTTCAATTCTAAGATTGGAAAGAGTGGAAGAGGTATTGATCAGATGTTCGTGATAATGCAGGTGAACGAGCAGTAAGCGACGTGCGAGCGGAGTCTTAAAGAACCTCTTTCCTTTCCTTCTCCAACCAACTTGTGAGTAGCTTATATTCGATTCAGTTGACCCTTCTTCCAAGTCTTCACATCTAAAAAAAAATCTTGCATTCTTGCTTGTCCCGATCAAATGATACCATAATAACTAAAAGATGTAAATAAAAGAAAGAATAGACTTGGACTACTTATTGCTTGACAATCAACATGTGAACGGTTATCTTATCTTATTGCATGCTAGTTCGTTTAGAATGCTCTTCATATGCTTCAATTTTAGTTAGAAGTATACTTCTTCTATAAATTGTGCTATATATATAGAACACACTTTGTTATGCGATATATTGATCAGTAAGACTATGCAAAACCGTTTATGCTTTGGAACTTGTATCGTGCTCGTATTGCCTTAAATTGTATGAATTGATTGAAAACCTAATGGACACCGTGTGATCACGGACAACTTGTGCACAAGGTTTGCGGTTTCGTGGACGGTCGCCGGGGCACTGGGACCGATCCGATCCGGACGGAACATATGGAATAGTCAGTATGTTAGAGAAAGAAATGGCATGTGGCGGGGCTAGCCACCTGTGTTGCATATCATTTTCTATCCCGTGACTATAACTCGTCCTTTATGGCATTATGCCAGTGATCTTTTTATATATTTAAACCTGTGCAAGCTAACTTGTGTCTTCGTGGCAGGGAAGGACATGTTAAGTATTGTGTAGGTAGTTCAAACGTGCAGGTAAAAGTCACCGAACGGTGGCAAGTTTATTTTAGTAATTTTCATATAAATGCTTGCTTGTAAAATGAACTAAGGCAAGATAGAAAGACTACAAATAATATGCATGCTTCATATAAACAACGTGTTAATTGGTATAGTTGGGTTAGCTCATCTTCACCAGTACGTTTCGATGTACTAACCCTAGTTGAAACAGGTTCCCCGTAACAAGAAGATCTTGCAAGGAGCTGAAGTCACTGCCCAATCCAGTCCAGCTGTCGGCGCGTCCTGATCGTGCCTTACTTGAAGCATTTTGAAGCCAGGAGCTAGCAACCTAAACTCGATGCAGCTTCATGGGAAAGCCATCGTCCTGCCTGGAGGTCCCTTATTTTGAAGTTTTAGTAAAGGGTGTAATGTACAGGACAACTATCTCATTTTGTGTCAACTTTTGTAAGCCCGTGAGGCAACCTTCTGATTCGTTCAAGAGTTTGTATAAAACATGTTTCAATAAAAAAAACTTTTTGATGTTTCAACTTTGTGTTTCAATTATCTACGTACTCTGAATATTTGCTCGTTATACAAAATACCTTAGCCTTGTATGATGCGCAACCTAGGCACGCACGGTGTCACGTCCAGGGGACGACTATCGATTCCACAGAATTAGGGCGAGACATCATGGCTCGAGGAAATGAGACCCCTCACTTCCCAATTCAGGCCCTCTCTGAATCTACTCGTCCGGATCTCAGGATCCCTCACCATGTAGTCTGCATATCTGCTCAGTCTGCCAAATTCTGCCATATACTCCTCTACCGACATGTTTTCCTGATGAAGGTTCTGGAACTGTCACTCCAAATCAAGTCTCTCGGTGGGCGAAAAGAACTTTCGTTTGAACAAGTCCTTGAACTCATCCCATGTCAGTCCCGGATCGACAATCTGTGGCTCATTTCTAAACCAAGTACTAGCGATGTCCATCATCTGTAGTCCCGCTGCCTCCACCTTCATATCCTCTGCAAGGTAGGATAAACGCATGACGCGCTCCATGTTCTCCAACTAGTCATCTGCATATATAATACCCTATGTCCCCTTGAAGGGCCGGGGATCCAACTTCTTGAAGTCCTGTATGGTACCGGGCCTGGGTTGTTGTCACAACCACATTTTAGGAAAAAGGGTATTTTAGTAATTTCCTATTTAAATAAATATTGTGCATGGTAAATAATTTTTGTTGTATTATTTAATTGTTGTTGGATGTTATTTAATTATTTTGGACTTATTTTAGTGGACCCAA
This sequence comes from Iris macrosiphon, assembly GCA_036927795.1. Lineage (NCBI taxonomy): Eukaryota > Viridiplantae > Streptophyta > Magnoliopsida > Asparagales > Iridaceae > Iris > Iris macrosiphon. Next base: position 55,240,028 of record JAYESA010000005.1, read on the forward strand.
CTAGTGTAGTTTGGACCCATGGACCAACATGAATTAAATAGTTAGATTTGGCCCATTTAGAAAGCCCATAGTTAAGGAGATGGATTAAATTAATTAAATGATTAGACTAGAAGCTTCCTTCCTTAATTATTTCTTCATGAGAGGCCCCAAGGGGTACATTGGATATTTTACAATTGCTTGGGAGAGGGACAAGGCCGGCCTATTAAAAGAGGGGGGAAATTTCTCTCTCCTCTCATTCTCATTCCAAATCTAGATCTAGAATTTCCCACTCCCAAATTCCCTCCATTCCCATTCCAATTCCCTACCAAATTTATTCCAAATTCTTTCTAATTCACCATTAGAGAAGGAGGAAGCAAGGATCTAGAAGAAGGAAGCAAGGATCTATAAAGAGGAGCAAGGATCTACAATTTGGAAGCAAGTTCTTCTCAATTGGAGGTTTTATTCGGAATCCATCTCCCAATAGGTATAATTCAGTTTTTTTCCATTAAAATAGCTTCTAAATCTGAGATTTAATCATGTAAAATCAACCTATATGTATGTACTACCCATAGGACTTTGTTTTATGTTCATAGGAGACCCATGAAGATAGTTATGGTGCTTTTTGTGTCAATTTTGTTGGAATTCCGAATTTACATTTTATTGTGTGTGTCAATTGATCCTATAGATTAATTGGGCATGTGCTTATGTGTTTGGGGCTTGTGTCGTGTCCATATTTGGGTACATGTGGTTCGTATCCTAACTATTTGGTGATACGTGTCATTTTGGGGGTTTTCTCCGACACGGGGCTTTGAACATGTCGTATTTTGACACGGACACATAGATCTACTTTTGACACTTTGATTTGTTCATAAATATTATTTGTGACTTGTTTGTGTCCTTCGGGGTGCAATGGGTTGTGTGTTGGACTCGTGTCGCATGCGTATCCTAGATCTAGTGGGATACGGTGTGAAACTTTCCAATTTGGTGTGTTTATGTGTAGATTTAATTACTTATGCTTTAAATTCTTCATTTATAATTAGTAAATATATATATATATATTATATATTATTTTAGTGTATTTATTATGGTATTTATTGTAGTATAGATCTATAGATATTTCTATGTGTTCTAAAGTGGTGTATAAATATATGTATGTAGCTTTCTTGCATACAATTATATATGTTACTACTTGTTAATAAAATAAATTATACATAAATATTTTATAAAATATATTTATGTGTTTAAATGTGCAATTATATTAAATATAATTATTATGTAATTATTTGGATTTAATGAATGTATTTTTATGTGTGCTTCTAGCCATGTAAAATATGTACATTAATATGTGCAATATATTTTGTAACTATTAGTATTTGATTGTGTAAGTTATGTGTATATGTATATATATATAGGTGTTTTTGTGAGGTATAATACTAATAATAATATATTATTTTATTTATATAAATATTGATTTGTATATACATTATTTAGAGTGTGTATAATATTGTATTATTAGTATACTTTGTGTGGGTATCTATTGGGATCTAATTTTGATTCCTAAATTGTTGTATTTTATTTTCTATATTATTTGTATAGATGTCTTGTGAGGATGACCTTGGTTTGACCATGTTTGACTTTAGTTGACTTTAGAGTTGACCATAGTTGACTTTTGATTTAGAATTAATTTATTGACCTAGAAGTTGACTAGTTTGACTTGTTCTCTTTCCGGGACCTTGTTTTAATATGGTATTCCATATCTAGGTCTTCGAGGCACCGAGTCAGACATCTGTGAGATTTTTTATTGGACTTCAGGCGAGTACATTCTCTGATAGTTTCTCATTTATGATATCATCTATGTTCGTTGTATCTAGTGTAGATATACATGTCTCTCTTGACACTATGGTTACACGGATTGGTATATCCGGATCTCGTCATGAGATGTTATTCCTTGGTATATGGTGTATATGGTGCAAGTATTGTTTTATTGGTTATCTTGTACATGTACAGACACCGATTTTTGGGAGGAGTCGCTCTCTTCTTGAGGAATCTAGTGCCATAGCATACCGTGGTTGGATCTATTATACCAGTTGGGGGTGGAGAGTATTAGTATAGATATGTGATCAAATCCCTATTGAATAAAGTATTGGTAAGCAAATAGTGTTGATCATGCACCGCACGTATGATTAGCCAGGCCGCATTGTATCTTGCCCAAGCCGATCACATGTTAAGCTAGTACTCACACACTTAGTCATTAGTAGTATTGTTTCATTGGCATATTGTTCATTATTGTATTTCTTTCCAGTATTTCCTTATTGTCTATATATCTCTTGTATCTATTTTGTGCATCTTGTTTATCCACAGCTATTTACTGTTACATAGTTTTTATCATGGATTAGAACTGCTGTTAGAGATGTACTCTGCTCCTTTCCTGACTGGATATATTTTTCCAGATGACACTGAGGAGTACCCTACCTATTATGGACCCCAGAATGTTGTGGATTTAGATTCGGAGACCCTGGCTCAAGAGGGACTTATCCCAACTGAGACAGTTGACCCTGGAGTGTAGCTTTGTAGTATGATAGTATTCTTTTGTACTGGATTTGTCTCCAGCTTATTTTTGTTACTCTTCAGACTCATTGATGTATTATTTTGAACTCATGAGTTGTATGATGACTATTCTATTCTTATCTGATTCGTGCTCATTCTATCTTAGTTCTGTGATTGAGTATTCTATCATTATTGGTGGTTCATTACATTAGATAGACTATCTAGACAGCGTTCTACCGCCGATTCTACGGCGTAGGCTGGGCGTTGTTTTCGACTAGTATCCTTACACCGGGTACGGGTCGTGACACATTTTTGGTGGTGGCCCATGCAGGTCTAACTTCACAAGTATGTGATGTCGTGGTAGTGCGACAACTTAGTTGTACTACTGCGAGCCTGCGATAGGATATAGGATATAGGCTGAGATACTCAATCACATCTAGAAAAATTCCTTTGATTCAACTATTCTCCTTTGATATTGATAGTTGATCCCTTAAATTTGTCCTTTCCTTGAGTATCTTATATCATGTGCCATATTGATTCCTCATTTCGTCTTTTTATGAGACATACTCGGAGATACTTGCGGAGGCACGCAAGGTTGAGCGGGATCTGGGTTTGAAGACCAAGAGAGACCGTGATTCTTTTCTGGGGGCCAACGGCAGTGCAGTATCTGCCAAACGTCCTTATTTCCAGTCCAGACCTTTCCAGCAGCCACAGCAGAACCAGACTCCAGCTAGAGCGCCTTTTCATCAGGCACCTCAGCAGCAGAGACAGTTACAACAAGCTCCATGCAACTTCTGCAGGAAGCCCGGCCACATCTGGGAAGTTTGCAGGAGGAGGCTAGGAGTTTGTTTGTATTGTGGTACTGAAGGGCATCAATCAAGGGAGTGTCCTCGTCGTGCAGTTCAGGGAGCAGCTCCAGCTCCGAGGACACAGACGAGACCACCTGTAGCACAGCTGAGGGGACCGCTTCCGACACAGCAGCAGCGTTTTGTCCAGCATCAACAGCAGGAAGGTGCTCGACAGGGACGAGCGTTTTCTATGACCGTCGAAGAGGAGGAACCCACCGGAGATGTCATCGCAGGTTCTATTCTTCTTGATTCCATTCCAGCTTTAGCTTTGTTTGATAGTGGTGCTTCCCATAGTTTTGTATCTGTTTTTTTTGCTCTGAAGCATGGTTTGGTAGCTGAGTCTTTGCTTAGGACTTGCAAGATCATGACCGGGGGAGGCATTATCCTGGTTAATGATATTTGCAAGGATCGGAGAGTTACTCTGGGAGGCCGGGAGTTGAGTGCGTGTCTACTTGTAATGCCACTTCCGAGCTACGACATTGTACTCGGGATGGATTGGTTGAGTAGGCACCGTGCTAGCATAGATTGTAGAGGAGGTAGAGTTCTGTTTGGTCCGCCAGGAGAGCCAGAGTTCGAGTTTGCTAGAGGAGATGCGGAGCAGGGAGAAGGCATTATTTGTGGAGCTATGGTGGAAGACAAGGAGTTGCCGCATCCGTTGATAGCAGAATTCTTGGATGTGTTTCCTGAGGAATTGCCAGGATTGCCACCAGATCGAGATGTTGAATTCTCTATAGACTTGGTGCCAGGTGCAGAACCAATTTCACAGCATGTCTATAGAGTAAACAACAGCGAGCTGGTCGAGTTGAAGAATCAGGTGGACGAATTGCAGGATAAGGGGTTTATCAGATCGAGTTCTTCACCATGGGGAGCCCCGGTATTGTTTGTACCAAAGAAGGATGGATCGGTGCGCATGTGCATTGATTACAGGGCTTTGAATAATCTCACTATCAAGAATAAGTATCCTTTGCCATGGATTGATGATCTGTTTGATCAGTTGAGTGGTGCGAAGGTATTTTCTAAGATAGATTTGAGATCAGGCTACCATCAGGTGAAGGTGAAGCCGGAGGACATACCGAAGACTGCTTTTAGAACTCGGTATGGTCAGTACGAGTTTATGGTGATGCCGTTTGGTTTGACTAATGCACCGGCGGTATTTATGAACTTGATGAACAAGGTGTTCCACCAGTACCTTGACAAGTTCGTGGTGGTGTTCATCGACGACATACTCATATACTCGAGGACACCGGAGGAGCATGAGGAGCATTTGAGGATTGTGTTGGATGTGCTGAGGAAGGAGAAGCTTTATGGAAAGTTGTCCAAGTGTGAGTTTTTCTTGGACAAGGTGGAATTTTTGCGGCTTGTTGTGACTGGTGATGGTATTTCAGTGGATCCGAAGAAGATTTCAGCAGTGGAATCTTGGAAGACTCCGAGTTCGGTAGCAGAGATCAGGAGTTTCTTGGGATTGGCAGGCTACTACAGGAAGTTTGTGCAAGATTTTTCGAGGATTGCTGAGCCGATGACCAGACTCACAAGAAAGGATGTGGAGTTTGTTTGGACGGAGGATTGCCAGGTTGCTTTTGAAGAGTTGAAGAAGAGGTTGACGTCTGCTCCTATTTTGACGTTGCCATCAGGGTCCGGAGGTTTCACTATTTATAGTGATGCATCGGGGAAGGGTTTAGGTTGTGTTCTTCAGCAGCATGGGAAAGTGATTGCCTATGCATCCAGGCAATTGCGTCCTCATGAAAAGAACTATCCTACCCATGATTTGGAGTTGGCAGCCGTCATATTCGTCCTGAAGTTGTGGAAACATTATTTGTACGGAGAGCGTGTGGAGATCTTCTGTCACGCCCCAGTCCCAAAAATACGTAGGACTAGGACACGTAAGCATGCCAGCTGCATGGATATGGCAACTCCAATATATGGAAACCAAATCCATACGTACGCTGTAATATGAATATAAAATCCACAAGTGGTATAAATATAATACAAGTCACAGGGTAAAATCTAAATCTCATCCACCAAAATCATATAGAAATAAATAACCAGTATCTATGAAACTAGATCTCAATAAGAAGTATCTAGGATGATAGTTGGATGGAAACAAATCCACTACCAACTCGAATATAAGAGCAAATACAATATGAGTACAACACCACAACACGATATAAGAATACCAACTATCCATCACAGCTCGAAGAGAAGACATCCTCGGATCATATGTAACCATCCAAATCTGCGCTCCTACAAATACTCAAGAAAAGATACACCTGGCAGCGGACCAGGTCCTCAGAGGGACGTAACAAGATACAGAAAATACGAGCCAATTTGAATACAGTAAACATGCATATGGTTTGAAAATAAATAAGTACGCTGTACAAGACAATCTATATGAATGCAAATGAGGACAACTTTTTGACGTATGGGCAAGGGTAGGCTACTCGATCTAAGCCTCACAACTCACACACACGCCAATGGACATCAGAAATCGACATACCTCTGGGGTAGCGACCAGCGCGACTCTACAGAAATCGACATACCTCTGGGGTAGCGACCAGCGCGACACACGCCCGTAGTGCGAACTATATACTACGGTTTATCAGAGTGGTTAAAAGCTCATACGCCTAATGATTGTCCTCTCATGATACTAGGTGTCAAGTGTGTGTCAACATATCTAATATATATAGTAATGACTGAACTAACTACACATGCAATGACTATAACTGAACGAAACTACACAGGCAATGACTAAACAGAAATATAAATAGCATGCAAAGTACTGTAAATAATTTGGCAAGGTATCTTGCCTGGGGTCCTGCTGCTGGTATGAATCAGAGTCCAAGTCACAGTCCAAATAGCCTATGTATTACAAATTTATCACGTCAAAAGATAATTTATTTTAATTTATTTAATTCTGGAATAATTACTCTAAAATCTTATTTTAATCTTATTATTCTTTTTTTTTTATGTTAATTCCTAAATTTTGTCCAAAGAAACTGAATTTTATCAACTCGAGTCTCATGGCACACAAATCGAGGCGATCTGTTGACCAAAAAGTCAACCGACACAAACTCAACTTTCATGCATGATTTCCTGTAGATTTCAACGTCAAAAATATGCTGGAATTTAAGGCTCGTCCGAATTCAAATTCGTTTGGGAATTATGGCACATACAAATTTTGTATTATGGACCGATGGTTAAATTCTAACCTAGAAGTTCTACAGAATTAAAAGTATATAAATAATTCGAATTAAATTCTGGGAAAAATTTATGTCGATGATCTCGACATTAGCTTTCCGAAACTTTAAACGGTTCGTGATTCTGACTCCTGGTTCTTCCGGAATCACGAAAACATCAAAATACGTCTATTTTCGGACATGCTGTGCTCTACGAATTTTACAGAATTTAATACTCATAATTTAGAAAAAAAATTTATATAATCAGAAAGCTAACCTCATTATCATTCTAACAAAAAAAACTGGAGCGTGTTTGGAGTCCGGAGCTAGGAGATATCGTCTTTTTAATTCGTCATAACTAGTAGAAAATGAGGCTGAATTTATGACGAATTTTGACTATTTTTTGGACGAAAAAGAGAGGAATTTGGGGAAGAAAAATATGAAGGATGAGGTATTTATAATGGTGGACACTACTTAATTAAATAGGACTAGGATTGGTTAATTTGGATAGGATTATGATGAATTTAAATAAGGATAGGATATGCATGAAGTTGATTTCCTAGTAAGTTCAGGATTTGAATTAATTTAAAAATAGAGTTTGAATTTATCTCAATAATTTATAATCTTAAATATAATTAAAGATAATACAAATAATTTATAAAATCATATTAATATCTATTAACACTAAATTAGCATCTATCTAATATTAAGACTATATATATCCAAATAAATCCTAAATAATTTTAAAATCTAAATAAATTTCTTAAAATTCTAAATAAATTACAAAAAAATATAATTAAATATTTTAAACTAAAATAAATATTTGGTAGGAACGACATGCAAGTATGGTCGTATAGTAAATCATAGAAGTCCTAGAAATTTATGTTTTCTAAGTTTTAATTACCAAAAATTCTAGAAAAATCTCCAAAAATCTAAAATAACCTAAAATAATTCTAAATGAATATTTATATAAGTAAATATACTAAAGAAAAATTATTTTCTAATTAACTAAGAGAATACTCTAAATAAATTCAACATCTATAATAAATATAATAATATAAAATATACACAAATACCTATTTTGGGTGAGGGAGTTTACAATCTACCCAACTTAAAACAATTTCGTCCTCGAAATTAAAATAAGACATAATTTGTTAAATTCTTCACATTCATACATAAGGTACGTCAATCGCAATCTCTTCCAAAAATTTAAATAACAAAATCTATTCAAATCTATCGCGATCATTTCAAAATTAAGATAATCATTGTTTAAATCAAAATTCAACCTATTGTAATCTCTTCTCACTTTTCCAACTCATCAATATCCAAATTTAAATTGAATCCATATAATATCTTCAAGATTTAAATAACCCATATCAAATTTTACCTCACGATCTCCAAGTATCATAATCTCCTCTAGAAGTAATTCGAGTCCAATATTATTCCTATTTTCACTATAAATTTTTTTTTTTTGTATTCTTCAACTTTTTAAATTCTATTCACATCCTCAATATTTCAAATAGGTAGTCCAACCATCAAATTTTAATTCTTAATTTAAATTATCAAATTGAAAAATAATTTAATTGCAGTCCACCAATGTTCAAGTCTGAAATTATATATTTATCCTTCAAATTCAAATTGATGATTTTACCTTCAATACTCAAAAATTTTTATGTACTTAAGGTATAAATATTGGGTCCTCAATATCAAGATTTTTAAAATTCATTAATCCTCATCATCTTAGTCATTCTTCTAAAATTCTCAAAATTGAATGGCTTGAACCTCTCCCAATCTAATCTTACTCGATCACAATCTAAAAGAAATTCCTCTCGAGTTGCCAATGCACTGCTACCCAACTTAGAATTTACCAATCTATCACAGAAGGCTATATACTTTAAGAAAAATATTCCTTAATTTATTTACTCATGTCATTCAATCCTCAAAACTTCAACGCCGATTATATCATTTATGATATGTCCTTAATTATGAAAGAATAATCCTCAAGTATGTGATCGGCCTATGGGGTATATCTAGTACTCTCTGTGTATCAAAACTTATACCAAGCATGAGGTTTCGTCTTTCCGAAATAAGGGAAGACGGAGATCAATAATAAAGAGTTCAAGGGCGAGGTAATAGAATAGAAGTATCGGGATCAAGACGTTTAAAGAATTCAAATAGGAATTGTCAAAGCAGTTGTGGATTGAAGTCCTATTTTGGTAATGCCTATCCACATGCTCGCATCGGTACAGTTATATAACGGATACGATATGCTTAGACATATCTAGAGGGCAAGTTCATTCATCTACTAATTACTAGATATCTCAATCCACGTAAAGTAGTTATACGAAGGGCGAACCACGCGCACTATGGTTGATCAGACCGTAGTACACTGATTCTGAAATGTATTAATGTATGCATCCACTAATACATATATAGTGAACAAGCTTGATGAAAGGATAAGCTTGCAAAACTAGGCTATAATAGCGGCATAAGTCAAGGTGGTACAACAATTATAGGTACGCTAGATGATGATGAAAGGAGGTACAAGTCAATTCAAGTTCACAAAAACAAAAAAAAACAAAAAAATAGAATAAACAATAATAATAAAGACTCTACAAATCTCTATAGTTATAATACAACCTCCTTGTCTGTGTCGCTAGTCGACCAAATGGGGGCAAGGACCTCTAAATTCTATTGTCTGAATAAACACTGTCTCCTAAGCTAGCATACAATTAATGTTGTTCAATCATACTCCATTAATAGGTCAAAAGACTATGTGATACTAGGTGCCAAACATTATGGTAAAACTTCTAACTACTCTAGTAGTGTCTATACTACCCTTCAGTCTTCATAATATATCAGGGGTAATGGTAAACCAATCTATAGCTAAGGAATTCTAGGGTTCACTAGATATTCTAAACTTAGTGGTGTCTATATTCTCGTTGTATTCTTAATAGGTGTGCTACTCTAATTATCATCCTAATAACAGGGGTTCCTATATTCTAGCAGAAGGCTATACTCAAAGAATTATTAGGGAAGTACAGGAATCAAGCAAGATACAATTGTTCAAATAGAACAGATAGAAGAAAGATGAATTATAGTCAATTGTGGATGAGATCCTATACTCTAGTCCTAGGTGCAGGCTTGTTCGGTACAATAACGTAACCGAGACAATATGCTCTCGACCTGCATGGGCCACCACAAAAACATGTCACGCCCCAGTCCCAAAAATATGTAGGACTAGGACACGTAAGCATGACAGCTGCATGGATATGGCAACTCCAATATATGGAAACCAAATCCATACGTACGCTGTAATATGAATATAAAATCCACAAGTGGTATAAATATAATACAAGTCACAGGGTAAAATCTAAATCTCATCCACCAAAATCATATAGAAATAAATAACCAGTATCTATGAAACTAGATCTCAATAAGAAGTATCTAGGATGATAGTTGGATGGAAACAAATCCACTACCAACTCGAATATAAGAGCAAATACAATATGAGTACAACACCACAACACGATATAAGAATACCAACTATCCATCACAGCTCGAAGAGAAGACATCCTCGGATCATATGTAACCATCCAAATCTGCGCTCCTACAAATACTCAAGAAAAGATACACCTGGCAGCGGACCAGGTCCTCAGAGGGACGTAACAAGATACAGAAAATACGAGCCAATTTGAATACAGTAAACATGCATATGGTTTGAAAATAAATAAGTACGCTGTACAAGACAATCTATATGAATGCAAATGAGGACAATTTTTCGACGTATGGGCAAGGGTAGGCTACTCGATCTAAGCCTCATAACTCACACACACGCCAATGGACATCAGAAATCGACATACCTCTGGGGTAGCGACCAGCGCGACTCTACAGAAATCGACATACCTCTGGGGTAGCGACCAGCGCGACACACGCCCGTAGTGCGAACTATATACTACGGTTTACCAGAGTGGTTAAAAGCCCATACGCCTAATGATTGTCCTCTCATGATACTAGGTGTCAAGTGTGTGTCAACATATCTAATATATATAGTAATGACTGAACTAACTACACATGCAATGACTATAACTGAACGAAACTACACAGGCAATGACTAAACAGAAATATAAATAGCATGCAAAGTACTGTAAATAATTTGGCAAGGTATCTTGCCTGGGGTCCTGCTGCTGGTATGAATCAGAGTCCAAGTCACAGTCCAAATAGCCTATGTATTACAAATTTATCACGTCAAAAAATAATTTATTTTAATTTATTTAATTCTGGAATAATTACTCTAAAATCTTATTTTAATCTTATTATTCTTTTTTTTATGTTAATTCCTAAATTTTGTCCAAAGAAACTGAATTTTATCAACTCGAGTCTCATGGCACACAAATCGAGGCGACCTGTTGACCAAAAAGTCAACCGACACAAACTCAACTTTCATGCATGATTTCCTGTAGATTTCAGCATCAAAAATATGCTGGAATTTAAGGCTCGTCCGAATTCAAATTCGTTTGGGAATTATGGCACATACAAATTTTGTATTATGCACCGATGGTTAAATTCTAACCTAGAAGTTCTACAGAATTAAAAGTATATAAATAATTCGAATTAAATTCTAGGAAAAATTTATGTCGATGATCTCGACATTAGCTTTCCAAAACTTTAAACGGTTCGTGATTCTGACTCCTGGTTCTCCCGGAATCACGAAAACATCAAAACACGTCTATTTTCGGACATACTGTGCTCTACGAATTTTACAGAATTTAATACTCATAATTTAGAAAAACAATTTATATAATCAGAAATCTAACCTCATTATCATTCTAACAAAAAAAACTGGAGCGTGTTTGGAGTCCGGAGCTAGGAGATATCGTCTTTTTAATTCGTCATAACTAGTGGAAAATGAGGCTGAATTTATGACGAATTTTGACTATTTTTTGGACGAAAAAGAGAGGAATTTGGGGAAGAAAAATATGAAGGATGAGGTATTTATAATGGTGGACACTACTTAATTAAATAGGACTAGGATTGGTTAATTTGGATAGGATTATGATGAATTTAAATAAGGATAGGATATGCATGAAGTTGATTTCCTAGTAGGTTCAGGATTTGAATTAATTTAAAAATAGAGTTTGAATTTATCTCAATAATTTATAATCTTAAATATAATTAAAGATAATACAAATAATTTATAAAATCATATTAATATCTATTAACACTAAATTAGCATCTATCTAATATTAAGACTATATATATCCAAATAAATCCTAAATAATTTTAAAATCTAAATAAATTTCTTAAAATTCTAAATAAATTACAAAAAAATATAATTAAATATTTTAAACTAAAATAAATATTTGGTAGGAACGACATGCAAGTATGGTCGTATAGTAAATCATAGAAGTCCTAGAAATTTATGTTTTCTAAGTTTTAATTACCAAAAATTCTAGAAAAATCTCCAAAAATCTAAAATAACCTAAAATAATTCTAAATGAATATTTATATAAGTAAATATACTAAAGAAAAATTATTTTCTAATTAACTAAGAGAATACTCTAAATAAATTCAACATCTATAATAAATATAATAATATAAAATATACACAAATACCTATTTTGGGTGAGGGAGTTTACATCTTCAAAGACTACAAAAGCTTGAAGTACGTTTTCACGCAGAAGGAGTTGAACATGAGGCAGCGTCGGTGGTTGGAACTGATGAAGGATTTTGATATCTCTTTACAATATCATCCTGGGAAAGCCAATGTAGTTGCCGATGCTTTGAGCAGGTATCCGGTAGCTATGATCTTAACACAGGATCGATATTTGTTGGAGGACTTGGAGAGCTTGGGCATTGAGGTGATTATTCCTGGTGGTGCTATACAGATGTGGGGACTGCTGATACACTTAGATTTGATAGACAGGATCAAGGCAGCACAGTATGATGATGTATCTTTGAGGAGTATCAGAGCTCAGGTGAGAGCAGGATTGGAGGATGATTTCACTATTGCAGAGGATGGATCTTTGAGGCATGGAGTTAGATTGTGTGTGCCTAGTGGGGAGTTGCGAGAGGAGGTATTGCAGGAAGCGCATCGCTCTCAGTATTCCATAATCCATGTGCTAACAAGATGTATCGGGATATGCGAGAGAGTGTGTGGTGGTATGGCATGAAGAGGGAAGTGCCACAGTTTGTATCCAGATGCTTAGTGTGCCAGCAGGTGAAAGCCGAGAGGCAGAGGCCAGGAGGGTTACTTCAGCCATTACCCATTCCAGAGTGGAAGTGGGAACACATTACTATGGATTTTGTGTCCGGACTTCCACGATCTCCAGGAGGGAAAGACACGATTTGGGTCATTGTTGATAGGTTGACCAAGTCGGCCCACTTTTTGCCTTTCAAGGTGGGTTTGTCTATGGAGAAGCTGGCAGAGATGTATGTGAGGCAGATCGTTAGGATACATGGAGTTCCCGTCAGCATAGTCTCAGATCGGGATAGTCGTTTCACTTCTCATTTCTGGAGGAGTTTGCAGGAGAGTTTGGGCATTCAGCTCAAGTTCAGTACTGCATATCATCCCCAGACAGATGGGCAGTCAGAGAGGACTATCCAGACTCTCGAGGATATGTTGCGCACTTGTGTACTAGATTTCGGGGGTTCTTGGGAGGACCATCTCCATTTGGTAGAGTTTGCTTACAACAACAGTTACCAGGCCAGTATAGAGATGTCACCTTTTGAAGCTCTATATGGTCGGAGGTGTCGTACTCCTTTGTCTTGGGACGATATTGGAGAGAGAGTTTTGCTTGGGCCAGAAATGGTTGTGGATGCAGCGGAGAAGGTTCAGTTGATCAGAGATAGACTTCGAGTGGCGCAGGACAGACAGTGGCATTGGGCCGATAGCCATCGGAGACCTTTGGAGTTCGAGGTATAGTTTAGATTTTGTTTGTGCTTGTTCTTATTTGTTATAGATTAAGTTCTTAAGATGGTGTTTTGTTCTAGGTGGGTGGTTTGGTGTTTCTGAGGATTTCTCCGACACGAGGCACGATTCGCTTCGGTGGAGGCGAAAAGCTTAGTCCGCGATTCATCGGACCTTTCACTATTCTAGAGAGGGTCGGTGCAGTTGCTTATAGACTAGACTTGCCACCTGCATTGGAGGGAGTGCACAACATGTTTCATGTGTCGCAGTTGAGACGATACGTGGCAGATCCTAGTCATGTATTGGATCACTCTGAGATAGAGGTGGGCCCTACTCTTAGCTATCCAGAGCAGCCAGTTGAGATTCTGGATCGGAGAGAGAAGGTGCTGAGTGTAGCGCCCCGTTCTCCCGATGCGGAGAGCGCGGCTAAGAAACACAAGACGGTATCGTTCGATCGGGATAGATTGAATTAAGAACTCGTCCTCGCTATGGATTTGTTTCTTCGGAATCGATTCCCATATTCAGTGGACTGCGCCCCAAGGATCGGCTTAGCGGCAGAGTCAGGAGGGACCCCTCCGCTGCTATCTTTTATTGCCTCGGTTTTCGATGTCGCTTGTTGCTTTCGTGCTTTGAGTTGGTTTTGGGATTTGCTTGTTTTCCTTGAACGGTTTCGATGGTTTTCATTGTTTTCGTTCATAGACTTGCACTTCTATTCCGAGAATGGAAAGAGAGGAAGAAGTATTAATCGAGCTGTTCGTGTGCAGGTGAACGAGCAGTAGGCGGCTTGCGAACGGAGTCGTGAAGCGCCTCTTTCCTTCTTCTTTCCAAAAATCTAAGTGAGTGGCTACCAACCCGATTAGCTAGCTCTGCTTCCAACTTCACTCCCTTGCCCCGATCAAACGATACCAAGTAATAATAAAAGAAACCAAGATAAAAGAAAATAGACTTGGTTATATGCTTGTCAATAAACTTCGTGAACGGTTACTTACTTGCATGCTTGTTCGTTCAGAATATTTATCATACGCATAACTGTTCCTAGAGGCTATACAAAATAAAGCATGCATTACTCGTGTTGCCTCAACTGCGTGAAATGATAACTTAACTAAACATCATGTGTTCGATCATGGACAACTTGTGCACAAGGATATAAGTTCTGCGGACGGTCGCTGGGGCACTGGCACCGATCCGACCTGGGCAGACTTCGTGTTTATAGTCAATCGTGTGCGGACTGGATAACGTGCAACGCATCGTATTTTATGAGCTCCTCGTGTTTTCTCGTTGCACGCTATTCATGTCCTTGACTAGTCCATATGGCATCAAGCCAATGATCCTCGTGTGTATATGCTTGCAACGCCCCGTGTGTTTATCGTGTGAATATGGCTTGCAATGCATCGTGTGTGCATCGTGTATATTTAAACCTGTTGCATACTAACTTGTGTCTCCGTGGCAGGGAAGGCATGGTAAGTATTGTGCAGGTCATTCAGACGGGCAGGTAAAATCCACCTAACGGTGGCACGTTCATTTCAGTAAAAATTCAATATGCTGCTTAACTGTAAATGAACTAAGGCAAGATAGAAACCCACAAAAATATGCATGCTTCACTAAACAATGTGTTGATTGGTATAGTCAGGCTAGCTCGCCTTCACCAGCATGTTTCGATATGCTGACCCTCGTTGAAACAGGTTCTCCGCACCAAGGCGAACCGAGCGAGGAGCCGAAGTCGTCTTCCCGATCCAGTCCAGCTGTTAGCGCAATCTTCACCGCGCCTCAAAAGCCTTTTGAAGTCCGAAGCTGCAACTCTTCATACACAAATGCAGCTCCGCGGCAAAGCGATCCTCCAGCCTGGAGGTCTATACATTTTGAGTTTATATAAGGATGTAATGTACAGGACTGCTATCTCATTTTGAGTCAACCCTTTTGTAAGCCGTTCGGCATATTAGCTGACTCGTTCAAGAGTTTGTAATAGATGTTCATTATCAATAAAGAGAACTTTTCTATGTTTCAAATCTGTGTTTCAATTTATCTGCGTACTCTGAATATGTGCTTGCTATGCAAATCATTTAAAGCCTTGTGCGGGCGCAACTCCAGGCCCGCACGGCGGTCACGACTCGGGGGACGCCTCGGGGCGTGACATAGTGGTATCAGAGCACAGATTCAAAGTTCCTTAGACTTCATGCTGGAAAAGTTCCTTTAACGATCAAATTCCTATGCGAACTCTTGAACTCGCTAGGCCAAAATGAGATACGTTCATGCAATAAGTCCATAATACATTATGATCCTAATGTAATTTACCTTCTTTTGAAGGAATGGATCCAGCGCAATCTGCAGCGCAACCACCGATCGAAACACAAGAGAGCAGTTCGGGCAATTCGGGAAGCTCTCGGAGCCAGCGAGGCATGTCTCAAGTCGACCCGCTAGAGCGGTTAATGAAAATGCTAGAAGAGCAACGACAAAGAGACGATGCCCGCCAAGCCAAGCTCGAAAGTAATTTAGAGACCCGTTTCTCAGTCCAACAGAAGCAGGTAGATGCCCTGCAACAAATTGTTCAGACTTTGGCTGCCAACCATTCCGCCGCAACAGCAACGACTCCGGTGGAACAGCCCGTGCTTGAAGTGGAGACGCCTCAAATCCCAAGGCCGAGGGACGTGACTGCCTTCAACTTGGGCCATTTCAAGAAAGTCTGCAACACCCCGTTCAACGGGACTGAGGACCCAGTGGTAGCTCTAGATTGGCTAGCCGAGATCGAAGACCACTTCACTCTGCTAGAGGTCCCCGAAGATAAGCGCGTCGCCTGCGCGCAACTACAGCTCCGCCTCAACGCACACGATTGGTGGGACGTGCATCGACGATCTCTCCAATTTGATCACGGAGAAGAGGCAATCTCGTGGACGACCTTTCGTGCCGCGTTCGAAGAGGAGTTTATACCGCCTCCAGTACAACGTAAAATGGAAAATGACTTCGTGCAGCTGAGGCAGGGCAGTATGACAGTTAAGCAATACTCCGCCGAGTTCAACCGACTCTTGAAGTTCGCTAGGGCCTATTTACCTGATGCAGCGAGTCGAGCCAGAAGGTTTGAAGGTGGACTTCGCCCTGCCATCCATGCGCACGTAGCCAATAATCAGTACGGAACAATGCGTGAAGTCATGAATCACGCCCTATCTCTTGAACCCCAATATCCTCACGTTTCCACCGGCGCTGTGCATACCTACAATCACAAACGCCAAGGCAACGATGGAGGAAACACTGCTGCAAAGCGCCGAAACAACGGTGGTCAGCACAAAACAAATCCCAACCAAGTATGCCAATACTGCAACAAACGTGGGCACTCCTTCAGTCAGTGCCGTAAGAGACTTGGATTATGTCTTGCTTGTGGCAACCTAGGCCATGCCATAAATTCCTGCCCGAACCTCCCTGTCCATCGCCCGCAACAAAATAATCCTTAGCGGTAAGCACTATTCCTAAGTTTCGGGACGAAACTTCCAATTGGTTGGGTAGGATGTAGCGCCCCGTTCTCCCGATGCGGAGAGCGCGGCTAAGAAACACAAGACGGTATCGTTCGATCGGGATAGATTGAATTAAGAACTCGTCCTCGCTATGGATTTGTTTCTTCGGAATCGATTCCCATATTCAGTGGACTGCGCCCCAAGGATCGGCTTAGCGGCAGAGTCAGGAGGGACCCCTCCGCTGCTATCTTTTATTGCCTCGGTTTTCGATGTCGCTTGTTGCTTTCGTGCTTTGAGTTGGTTTTGGGATTTGCTTGTTTTCCTTGAACGGTTTCGATGGTTTTTATTGTTTTCGTTCATAGACTTGCACTTCTATTCCGAGAATGGAAAGAGAGGAAGAAGTATTAATCGAGCTGTTCGTGTGCAGGTGAACGAGCAGTAGGCGGCTTGCGAACGGAGTCGTGAAGCGCCTCTTTCCTTCTTCTTTCCAAAAATCTAAGTGAGTGGCTACCAACCCGATTAGCTAGCTCTGCTTCCAACTTCACTCCCTTGCCCCGATCAAACGATACCAAGTAATAATAAAAGAAACCAAGATAAAAGAAAATAGACTTGGTTATATGCTTGTCAATAAACTTCGTGAACGGTTACTTACTTGCATGCTTGTTCGTTCAGAATATTTATCATACGCATAACTGTTCCTAGAGGCTATACAAAATAAAGCATGCATTACTCGTGTTGCCTCAACTGCGTGAAATGATAACTTAACTAAACATCGTGTGTTCGATCATGGACAACTTGTGCACAAGGATATAAGTTCTGCGGACGGTCGCTGGGGCACTGGCACCGATCCGACCTGGGCAGACTTCGTGTTTATAGTCAATCGTGTGCGGACTGGATAACGTGCAACGCATCGTGTTTTATGAGCTCCTCGTGTTTTCTCGTTGCACGCTATTCATGTCCTTGACTAGTCCATATGGCATCAAGCCAATGATCCTCGTGTGTATATGCTTACAACGCCCCGTGTGTTTATCGTGTGAATATGGCTTGCAATGCATCGTGTGTGCATCGTGTATATTTAAACCTGTTGCATACTAACTTGTGTCTCCGTGGCAGGGAAGGCATGGTAAGTATTGTGCAGGTCATTCAGACGGGCAGGTAAAATCCACCTAACGGTGGCACGTTCATTTCAGTAAAAATTCAATATGCTGCTTAACTGTAAATGAACTAAGGCAAGATAGAAACCCACAAAAATATGCATGCTTCACTAAACAATGTGTTGATTGGTATAGTCAGGCTAGCTCGCCTTCACCAGCATGTTTCGATATGCTGACCCTCGTTGAAACAGGTTCTCCGCACCAAGGCGAACCGAGCGAGGAGCCAAAGTCGTCTTCCCGATCCAGTCCAGCTGTTAGCGCAATCTTCACCGCGCCTCAAAAGCCTTTTGAAGTCCGAAGCTGCAACTCTTCATACACAAATGCAGCTCCGCGGCAAAGCGATCCTCCAGCCTGGAGGTCTATACATTTTGAGTTTATATAAGGATGTAATGTACAGGACTGCTATCTCATTTTGAGTCAACCCTTTTGTAAGCCGTTCGGCATATTAGCTGACTCGTTCAAGAGTTTGTAATAGATGTTCATTATCAATAAAGAGAACTTTTCTATGTTTCAAATCTGTGTTTCAATTTATCTGCGTACTCTGAATATGTGCTTGCTATGCAAATCATTTAAAGCCTTGTGCGGGCGCAACTCCAGGCCCGCACGGCGGTCACGACTCGGGGGACGCCTCGGGGCGTGACACTGAGGAACCAGACTATTCCTTTGGTACGCGTCGCATGGAGGTATCACTCTCCGGGGGAGTCTACCTAGGAGAGAGAGGATGACATGCGAGAGCGTTATCCATATTTGTTTGTACCTTGAGGTATGTTATTTTCTAGTTATGTTCTGTTCATTAGTTAATTGTGATTCTTTAGTTCTGTTCTGTGATTTTTCTGGGGGTAGTTTTTATCTTTAAATTTCGAGAACAAAATTATTTTAAGGAGGGTAGACTTGTCACAACCACATTTTAGGAAAAAGGGTATTTTAGTAATTTCCTATTTAAATAAATATTGTGCATGGTAAATAATTTTTGTTGTATTATTTAATTGTTTTTGGATGTTATTTAATTATTTTGGACTTATTTTAGTGGATCCAACTAGTGTAGTTTGGACCCATGGACCAACATGAATTAAATAGTTAGATTTGGCCCATTTAGAAAGCCCATAGTTAAGGAGATTGATTAAATTAATTAAATGATTAGACTAGAAGCTTCCTTCCTTAATTATTTCTTCATGAGAGGCCCCAAGGGGTACATTGGATATTTTACAATTGCTTGGGAGAGGGGCAAGGCCGGCATATTAAAAGAGGAGGGAAATTTCTCTCTCCTCTCATTCTCATTCCAAATCTAGATCTAGAATTTCCCACTCCCAAATTCCCTCCATTCCCATTCCAATTTCCTACCAAATTCATTTCAAATTCTTCCCAATTCACCATTAGAGAAGAAGGAAGCAAGGATCTAGAAGAAGGAAGCAAGGATCTACAAAGAGGAGCAAGGATCTACAATTTGGAAGCAAGTTCTTCTCAATTGGAGGTTTCATTGGGAATCCATCTCCCAGTAGGTTATAATTCAGTTTTTTTCATTAAAATAGCTTCTAAATCTGAAATTTAATAATGTAAAATCAACCTATATATATGTACTACCCATAGGACTTTGTTTTATGTTCATAGGAGACCCATGGAGAAAGTTATGGTGCTTTTTGTGTCAATTTTGTTGGAATTCCGAATTTACATTTTGTTGTGTGTGTCAATTGATCCTATAGATCAATTGGGCATGTGCTTATGTGTTTGGGACTTGTGTCATGTCCATATTTGGGTACATGTGGTTCGTATCCCAACTATTTGGTGATACGTGTCATTTTGGGGGTTTTCTCCGACACGGGGCTTTGAACATGTCGTATTTTGACACGGACACATAGATCTACTTTTGACACTTTGATTTGTTCATAAATATTATTTGTGACTTGTTTGTGTCCTTCGGGGTGCAATGGGTTGTGTGTTGGACTCGTGTCGCATGCGTATCCTAGATCTAGTGGGATACGATATGAAACTTTCCAATTTGGTGTGTTTATGTGTAGATTTAATTACTTATGCTTTAAATTTTTTATTTATAATTAGTAAATATATATAGATATTATATATTATTTTAGTGTATTTATTATGGTATTTATTGTAGTATAGATCTATAGATATTTCTATGTGTTCTAAAGTGGTGTATAAATATATGTATGTAGCTTTCTTGCATACAATTATATATGTTACTACTTGTTAATAAAATAAATTATACATAAATATTTTATAAAATATATTTATGTGTTTAAATGTGTAATTATATTAAATATAATTATTATGTAATTATTTGGATTTAATGAATGTATTTTTATGTGTGCTTCTAGCCATGTAAAATATGTACATTAATATGTGCAATGTGTTTTGTAACTATTAGTATTTGATTGTGTAAGTTATGTGTATATGTATATATATATAGGTGTTTTTGTGAGGTATAATACTAATAATAATATATTATTTTATTTGTATAAATATTGATTTGTATATACATTATTTAGAGTGTGCATAATATTGTATTATTAGTATACTTTGTGTGGGTATCTATTGGGATCTAATTTTGATTCCTAAATTGTTGTATTTTATTTTCTATATTATTTGTATAGATGTCTTGTGAGGATGACCTTGGTTTGACCATGTTTGACTTTAGTTGACTTTAGAGTTGACCATAGTTGACTTTTGATTTAGAATTGATTTATTGACCTAGAAGTTGACTAGTTTGACTTGTTCTCTTTCCGGGACCTTGTTTTAATATGGTATTCCATATCTAGGTCTTCGAGGCACCGAGTCAGACATCTGTGAGACTTTTTATTGGACTTCAGGCGAGTACATTCTCTGATAGTTTCTCATTTATGATATCCTCTATGTTCGTTGTATCTAGTGTAGATATACATGTCTCTCTTGACACTATGGTTACACGAATTGGTATATCCGGATCTCGTCATGAGATGTTATTCCTTAGTATATGGTGTATATGGTGCAAGTATTATTTTATTGGTTATCTTGTACATGTACAGACACCGATTTTCGGGAGGAGTCGCTCTCTTCTTGGGGAATCTAGTGCCATAGCATACCGTGGTTGGATCTATTATACCAGTTGGGGGTGGGGAGTATTAGTATAGATATGTGATCAAATCCTTATTGAATAAAGTATTGGTAAGCGAATAGTGTTGATCATGCACCGCACGTATGATTAGCCAGGCCGCATTGTATCTTGTCCAAGCCGATCACATGTTAAGCTAGTACTCACACACTTAGTCATTAGTAGTATTGTTTCATTGGCATATTGTTCATTATTGTATTTCTTTCCAGTATTTCCTTATTGTCTATATATCTCTTGTATCTATTTTGTGCATCTTGTTTATCCACAGCTATTTACTGTTACATAGTTTTTATCATGGATTAGAACTGCTGTTAGAGATGTACTCTGCTCCTTTCCTGACTGGATATATTTTTCCAGATGACACTGAGGAGTACCCTACCTATTATGGACCCCAGGATGTTGTGGGTTTAGATTCGGAGACCCTGGCTCAAGAGGGACTTATCCCAACTGAGACAGTTGACCCTGGAGTGTAGCTTTGTAGTATGATAGTATTCTTTTGTACTGGATTTGTCTCCAGCTTATTTTTGTTACTCTTCAGACTCATTGATGTATTATTTTGAACTCATGAGTTGTATGATGACTATTCTATTCTTATCTGATTCGTGCTTATTCTATCTTAGTTCTGTGATTGAGTATTCTATCATTATTGGTGGTTCATTACATTAAATAGACTATCTAGACAGCGTTCTACCACCGATTCTGCGGCGTAGGCTGGGCGTTATTTCCGACTAGTATCCTTACACCGGGTACGGGTCGTGACAGTTGTACCTCATGTTGCTGTGGTTGCGATGTCCTCTCCACTGCGGTAATGGCCACCTGGTGAGCATTCTTAATGCCCTGTCTCATTACATCAGTCTGCATGTGCTGTGCCTCAGCCTGGGCCCTCTGGGCCTCCATCATCTGCTGGAATAGTGCGAACAACTGGGTAGCATTAATTGGCGCTGGCGGCGGGGGTAGAAGTCCCTCGAAAACAACTGGAACTGTCCTCCGAACTGGGAAAGGAGCACCCCCAAAGACGGCTGCTGAGACCCCTACCTGAACCGGTGAGGCGACCCTCTCAACTGGGGGAGAACCAGCAGTAGCTGCTGCCCTCTCCGCAGTAGGCCGGAAAGTAGCTAAGGAAGCTGTCGCTGCTCCCGAGCGAAAGAATTTGATCTTCGAAGGCATCCTGAAGACAGATTAAAATAAAGAAGTCAATACTGCGCAAGATACGATATCATCAAAGAAGGACAGTAATATTTCAAAGAATCAATATTCAAAATGATAAAGGTTGCAAAATCGATAAATTAGAATATTTTTTAGTTGTGATTGAGTATACTCTTAAACCTAAAGCAGGCTCGTAGTAATACTCTAGGTGAGCACTACTACGATATCGCACTAGTTGCGACCTCGATGAAGGACCTGCATAGGCCACCACTAAAAATGTGTCACGACCCACACCGGGATATTCGGGCACGAGTACGTGGGTACGTCCAGCCTACGCCGCAGCATCAGTGGTAGAACGTTGTCTGGGTCAACTCTATTATATAAATATCTCAAATAATATATATATATATATATATATATATATATATATATATATATATATATATATATATATATATGGTACTGTCAATCACCTCAAATCCAAATGGAGGAACAATATAGAATCTGATAAATATAACTATACTCAATTACAATGCAAACTAAGGAAGATAGAGAACGAATGGAATAATAAAAGAAAGAGTCACAATACATCCACAAGACAGAAATAATATGTACATGCCAATAACCTCAATAAGAGTCTAATACAAGTCTAGCAATAATCTAAACCTCCTCAGGCTCTGGTACTAAGTCCTCCTGCTCTAAATGAGTATCCTCTAATGGAACGCCTTCATGTGGTCCGTAATAAGTGGGACACAGCTCCTCTAGCCAATCATCTGAAAAATATATCCAGTCAGGATTGGAGCAAAGTACATACCTCCGAAAGCAGTTTCAAATACATAATCGAGCATATATAATGAGTAATAGAAAAGGATACAAGATGCACAAGTATTATGAATAGACAATACAGGTGAGAACATGCAAATAATCACAATAAAGAACTGGAAAGTAAATACTGGAAATATGGAAATAAACTGCAAGTAGAAGAACATGAATACTAGCTATATGGTTTAGAGCACAAGTTCGTTATGTGATCGACATAGGTTGCACATGAGGTATAAAGGTAACTCTATTATATGTGAGGTGTATAATCGACATGCACATGAGGTAAATAGGGCTTGATCACATAACCAACTTCTACTTCCCCTCCCTAACCAATACTCATGGATCTAATCACAACACGTTACGCACATGAATACGATATAGCCACACTAGCACACGAAATAATGGATGCACATGAAGCACATAAAAATCAATACCTGATGCACACGATAAAATATATGTGTAAGGAGTACCCACTGAACATGGTAAGGGATAACATTTCCTAACGAGATCCATATAGTACCAGTCCATGTAACCAAGTGTCAGTATCAAGTACACCATTCTAGAACAAGTGATATATACACTATCATGAAATAAAAACTAACAGAGAGTTGTATTCGCCTGAGGTCCTGAGCAAGGTGTGTCTCTCGATGCCCAAGCTGGTGTCACACCGACCTATATATTAAATATAAATATCATTTAGGTGTAATGTATGATAATTGAGTTAAAATGCACTAATATGTGTTTCTAGGTCCACACTAGGTAATACTAGACTAATACCCTAATTTTAGGGTCATATCTTGCTTTTAGGTCTAATACAAGGCTATACTAGTGTTTACTAAGTCATACTAGGTCTGACATGTAAGTATATATCCATATGCAGGTAACTGAATCTATTGATACTAACTAACCTTAATGATTAGCTAACTAATCTGAGACCCACCCTACTACTACTACTACTACTACTACTACTACTGACTACAACTTATTTACTAACATTACTAACTGTTGACAGTTGAAAACTCTACACTAACTACTGTATAACTGACATTCTTTATAGTTAATTGACTGACATTACATTTAATTCTAACAGTTAACTAACTACACTCTTAACTAACTAACTGGTAATACAACTCATCTAGTCGATACACTAATATATAACACACTAATATTTGATTAACACTAAGCACTAACTCCAACTCCCACCGCTGCTACTAATGACCCAACCTCAGTCAATGGACTGTTTGGACACCAATATCACCCTTAACTGCACTGATACTCATCAACTTAAAACTAAAATCAAGATCAAGACTCACCCGACTACACACAAGTACTATCCATTCCCCCCTTACCTACTGCCTACAACACTCGACTGAAACATCAACCTACTAGACATAAGGCAATTCCCTTGTATTGGGTCTGCAACGGATCTATAAACTATACCTTACTATCACACCCTGCCATATACCTAATACTCTTCTTACATACTAATGCAAACTGCTAAAACTGCTACTACACTTGCTGCTCTTGCGGTGCTTGCTGCTGCACTGATGCAGCTCTTGTTGTGCTCTGCTTGCTGCTGCAATTGCTGCACTGCTGCAGCTATTGCTGCGTGCTGCTGCAGCATTTGCTGCCTGCTGCTGCACTGATGGAGCCATTGCTGCTTGCTGCTGCAGCATTTGCTGATTGCATGCTGAAACTGTATTGCTGCATAGTTTGTTGCTAGCTGTGCTGCTGATACCACTGCTGCTGGAGTAGCTTGCTGTATTGCAAATGCATTTGTTGTTGCTGCTTAGCTGCACTGTGCTGAACCTGATCCCCCTACACCAATACACACTAACACACACACACACACACACACACACACACACACACACACACACACACACACATATATATATACTAAGGCATTTAAACAAATACCTATAGTGCATACTAGGATATCTATGATACTCAACTCATTGAGGTGCCAAACTCCCCATTATCCACAATTGATCATTCCCTCAAGTCATATATATATATATATATAATTACAACTATTAGAAGTCATTGCAACATATCATGAAGAGAATTCATGTAAATTATTCAAAATTGATCCCGTATCATACTGTATCGCAAGATACCGTGATACGGCCTATACGTATCCATTTGTGGACAAGTACCTAGTCCCATAACCCCGATCTAAGTTTAATTAGATCTAATTGGTCTCATAATACATATTGATGTCAAATTCATAATTCTCCCAACATATACACAAATTATCTCATAGATCTCACCATACAAAGCCAAATAGCGTAGAACTTGTTCATATAGGTAGTCATATGCTATGGGGTCATTCCTAATAGTCAAATGCATGATTAAGAAGCTACAATGAGAGAGAAATTCAGGAATTACCAATTGAAAGATGGATTTCCAATAAAATTATAATTGGACACGACCCGAACACGATCTCTAGCTCCAAAGCTTCTCCTCCTTGTGTTCCTTGCTTCTTCAAGCTCCAAGGCTCTAAGAGTGATGAATTTGAGAAGGAATTGGTGGTGAATTGTGTAAAAATTTAATGAAAAAAAAAATAGAAAATTGGGGATCTAGAATTTGGAAGTAATTTAAAATACAAATGAGGAGAGAGAGAGAGGAGAACCCCCTACTTGTGGCTCGCCCCTTTTTCTCTTCCTCAAGCAATGTCAAAAGTCCAAATTGCCCTCTACATGTTGCATTATGAGAAATAATTAAGGATGTGTATATTTAGAAGTCTCTAACTAATTGTAATTACACTAATCCTTCTTAATTTAATTAGTAAAATGACTAAATGGGCTTGGGTCCAAGTTGGACTCACTATTTGTCATGATATATCTAAATAGGTCCATATATGATAATTCTAATTATTGCCTAGTCTCTCTAACTAATTAATTAACACAAGTTTCTAATGACTAACTAATACTAGTCATTAGTGTGAAGTCTAAAATATACAATCATCACACAATATTTAATATTATATTTCTAAAATTAAATATTCATGCCAAATTACCAAACTACCCCTAGCTGAAAAAGTAAGGGTGACAGTGGAGGTAAGGAGGTGGAGAAATGTGAAGTTTGTGCGCAGACGAAGATCGTTAGGAAGCCGCTGAGAAGAGTGAACCAAAGCACAAATCTTCTGGAGTTAGTACACTCAGATATATGTGACTTCAAGCAATTCTCCACAAAAGTCGGAATGAAGTATTTCATCACTTTCATTGACAATTTCTCGAAGTACGCATTCGTATATCTTCTCAAGTCAAAAGATGAAGCGTTCGAGAAGTTCAAGGACTTAAAGGCTGAAACAGAACGTCAAACCGACCAACAACTCAAAAAACTCAGAAGTGATCGAGACGGAGAATATCGTTCATTGGAATTCGTATCGTTCTGCAAAGAGCATAGAATTGTCAATAAAATGACTGCTCCGTATTCTCTCCAATCTAATAGTGTAGCAGAAAGAAAGAACATGACGATGACAGAGATGATAAACTCCATGTTGTTGACAGCAGGACTTCCAAAGTGCTTCTGGGGAGAAGCGGCGCTTACGGCTACGTTTATTCTGAATAGAGTACCGTTCGCGACATCTGACATTTCTTTTCATGAACTCTGGTTCAAGGTAAGATCCAACTTGAATATATTTTGAGTGTGGGGGTGTCTGGCGTATGTAAAGATTTCAGACCTCAAGATTCGAAGCTGGAAACGAGAACTACGAAGACCATATTTCTGGGCTATACTGATAAGAGTGATGCTCAGAGGTTCCTTGATATCGAATCTAATCATATCATAGAATCTTGCGACACGGAATTCTTTAAAGACAAGTTTGCTAGGAATAAGAATGTTGTTCTTGTGGATGTCCCACAGGATATTGCTAGCACGGACGAGGCAAGTACCTCTCAGAGAGAAGTAGTCCAAGAAGAAGTTGTCGTTGATGAGATAACATTTGAACCAGAACCTACAGAGCCGAGAGCAAAGCAAGTGAGGAGGCCGAAGGACTTCGGAGAAGACTTTGTTACCTATCATGTGGAAGCTGATCCTCTTACCTATGATGAGGCAATAAAAACCAGAGATGCTATTTTCTGGAAAGAGGCTATCCATAACGAGTTTGACTCGATAACTTTTAATAATACTTGAAAGTTAGTCGATCTGCCTGAAGTGGCTAAACCCATTGGATGCAAGTGGATCTTTAAGAAGAAGGTGAAAGCAGACATAACTGTTGACAAGTTCAAGGCCAGGCTAGTGGTTAAGGGATTTTCTCAGATACAAGGGGTCGACTACTTTGACACCTATGCTCCCGTTGCACGGATAACTACTATCAGGATGTTGATTACTCTAGGTGCTATTCACAGAATGGTGATTCATCAGATGGACATCAAGACAGTATTTTTGAATGGTGAACTGACTGAGGAGATTTACATGCAGCATCCAGAGAGGTTTGTCGTCAAAGTTTTTGAAGACAAAGTATGTAAACTGGTGAAGTCTCTGTATGGTCTGAAGCAATCTCTCAAATTGTGGCACGAGAAGTTTGACAAAGTTATCAGATCAAATGGCTACAAGGTCAGCAAAACTGATAAGTGTGTGTACACGAAGTTCGCTGATGATTAAGGTATCATCGTTTGTCTCTATGTGGACGACATGCTAATCCTAGGCACAGATAAAGAATGTGTCACTAGAACAAAAATGTTCTTATCGTCTAAATTCAGTATGAAGGACATGGGAGATGCAAATATCATTCTTGGGATTAAGATAATCCAGACGAAAGCTGGACTTGCTCTATCACAAGCTCACTACGTGAAGAAAATGCTCACACGCTATGGATACCAAGATCTTCCAGGGTTCGATACTCCATATAGGTATGAAAAGAAACTGAAGCCTAACCCCAAAAAAAGTGTCAGACAGTTGGGGTATTCTAGCGTCATCGAGAGATTGTATGCTACAAATGCCACTAGGCTTGACATTGCTTTTGCTGTGGGGATGCTAAATAGATTCACGAGTAATCCAGGTGTTGAACACTGGAAAGCTGTGAAGAGGGTGATGAGATACCTCAAGAAGACTCAGAAGTTTATACTTTACTACAACGGAGATCCAGCAGTGGTAGAAGGCTTCAGTGATACTAGTTGGTGCTCAGAAGAATAGAGCGAGATATCCACAGGAGGATATATTTTCTCAATGGGAGGAGGTGTCTTATCGTGGAAGTCAAAAAAGCAGACTATGCTCTCACGCTCATCGATGGAGTCTGAGTTCTATGCACTTGCAGCTACAACAGATGAAGCAGAATGGCTTCAAGAGCTCATGTATGATCTTTCAATGGTTGGTGTGCAGATTCTGGTTGTACCGATATATTGCGACAACCAGACAGCTGCAGCAGTAGCATCTAATAATCTCTTCAACTGAAAGAAGAGTACTGTGCGGATTTGGCACAGAGCACTGAACAATCTCATCAAGACTAGTGTTATTGCAGTGGTGGATGTTTGGAGTCAGGAGAACATGGCGGATCCTTTCACTAATGGTCTCAGGCGCTAGTCGAACACTCAATAGGTAATATGGACTTGAAGGACCTCTGATATTGTGTCTTTGTAATCCTACCATTAAGTTTTATGCTATTAGTTCAAAGAAAAATCTACTAGGATCTAGCTTTTGGTTCTAGGGAGGACCACTGACTGAAAAAATATCAGGTACAGTGGGTAGTCCTTATGGACATATGGGATACGTACCCGAAACCACTGTAGTCTACTATTTTGTTCTATAGAACAATTCCTGTGTAAGGTTGGCTTCGACACCTTAATGAGTTCTCAGGAAGAGTGAATGTCCAGCGTGCACTGTAGGAAGCACGTGTAGTTCAGCACTACAAGGGACTTGTATCTCATGCTATAGTGGTGTGATACCACGATGAAGTAAAAGATGTAAAGCCTCGGCTGTGAGCCATGTCACAGCGGCAGTAGCACCGCAAATAGGCAGGTAGCCTAATGCTGAAAAGGTAGAGAGCTGTAGCACAACACTACTAAGAGGCCAGTGACCTCATGCTACAGTGGGTGACACCATATGAGGTAGTCAACCTCGGCTGCGAGCCATGTCACAGCGGCGTACCACTGCACGGGAGGGAAAGGCTTCATGTTGGGATGTAGTACAATACTACTAAGAGGCTAGTGACCTCATGCTACAGTGGGTGACACCACAAGAGGTAGTTAACCTCGGTTGCGAGCTATGTCACAGCGGCGTAGCACCGCACAGAAGCTCAAGGCTTAATGCTGGAAAAAGTTAAACTCTCTTAAAAGAACTCACCTAAGTGTATGGACAGAGATATAGGCCATCTCTTGAGGGTAAACTTGTAGACACCCAAGAAACATATACCGATACCAGGTCAGCACAAGGCCTTTAATGTGCGGCCGGAGGCACAGCTGATGTCATTATGCGAGTGGGAAGAACAACAACTATGGTTCAGAATTCAAGGCTTAGTCCATTCTTGTGTCGTACTGTTGTTTGACCCATGCGGGAAGATTCAAGTCGTGGGCGACATCTATCCTAATGCATGATGGGCAGTCACTATGAGGAACGCTCGACCATATATTGTGATATATATGGGAGATTGTTGGTATTTTTTTACTTTGCTTTGGGAGTTTTAGTCCCACATTGAAAAACCACCAATGTGTATATCTCAATATATAGCTTTGCTTAGTATTGGTATATGCACATGGGATGGTGGCCCATGTGGGTTGACTTTCCTAGAGGGATTAAGTGTGAACCCCATTATGACAATCTTTATTTTGTCACCACCTTTGGGAAGGTTTCCTTAGGAGATGTCTCATAGGGGCTTAGCGACTCAGACTCGGGCTCGGGCTCAAGGGCGCAAAGTGGCACTTTGTTGGTGCACTTTGCACTTAGCACGTCAGCATCGTCACATGGTGTTCGTGCGCTCCTTTTATACGCGAGTTCCATGCACGGTTGCTTGCTCGGGCACATGCTTCGTGGAGCTATGCGGCCTTGAGCGCATGGGCTCCTGGCCGCATGCGGTCCGGTGCGCTTGCGGCCAGGTGCGCATAGGGCCAGGAGCCCATGCGGCCCGGAGCCCTTGCGGCCAGGAGCGCATGCAGCCAGGTGCCCATGCGGCCCTGTGCGCATGTGGCCAGGAGCCCATACGGGCCGGTGCCCATGCGGCCAGGGGCCTTGCGGTCTTGAGCTATGCGCCAGCAAATTAGCTTGAGCGAGTCGAGTGTGGAGGAGACAGGGATTGTTGTTGGCGGCTTGGTGCGGCGCAGGCGGCACGTGGTTCTCTGTGTCACGCGATTGCAGCTTTCGGCACCTGGCAGCGTTGTCTGCTTTGTGCAGTACAACGCGCAGGCGGCTCGTGGCTCTCTGTGCCACGCGGCTGCAGCTTTTGGCGCCTGACGGCGCTGTCTGCTCTGTGCAGTACAGCGGCGCAGGCAGCCTTATTTTTTCCTCAGGCCGCATGAGAGAGAAAATCTTCTTTAAATAGAGGCTCTCCTCTTTCATTTGGTTGGTTGGAAAAAAAATTAAGAGAGAAAGGAAAACCGATAGCACCAGCAGGACCTGCGACAACAGTTAGCATCCTTCCAAAGAAATCTTCCGAGTGATCCGAAGGTGACCAAGTGCGTTCCAGAAGTTCTCGTGTGAACTTGCTGGATCCTGGGGGCAGATCGTTGTATAGCGCAAATCCTGTCTTGAGCTCTGGTGGTTTTGCTCACCCCAGCAGGAGTTCCCTTCTTTGTATTTCTGTTCTTGTTCCCGTTCTTCTCGGAGTAGCGTCTGCGAACGTAAGGAGAAGAACGGTTTTCTGGTTCTTGTTGTATTTGTATTTTCTTTGGGTTGTCGGTTTGTAACATGTTCCTAGTTTAGTGCTTCTGTGGGGTTGTATGTCACTGTAGAGTAACTCTTATGTGAATCTCAGTGCACCAACTTCTCTTCTGGAGTTTCTAGAGACGAACTCTTGTGTGGGTATCTACTTTATGGCTACATCTTCTTCTTTGATCTGACTTCGGGACTAACATTCCCAAGTGACATTTCAGTTCCTGAATGCGCAAGCTAACATCAATCCAATTTCTGAATTAAAATATTCACAGTACATGCAATTCAGTAGAAAAAGGTATGAAAACCATGGCAACAATAGAGAACATACTAGGGGTTGGCGGGAAGACGAGGATATATGTTAGATCTGTTAGTTAGTTCATAACCAACCTAGTCATATTCCTCCAAGTTACAGGACGATATTCATGTTTCAAGGCAATTTTCAAGCTAATGATTAGAAAGCTCCACTTTCAAGAAAACCAACCATATACTCGACTCATCTTTTCATGTTATCAGTTGATTACTCTCTACTAGAGAACATATCGACTTAAGATACTACATCATCCGGAGAAGAAGATTAAGATCAAGAAGGTCGGCATCGAGCACAATTCAGCTGATATGTTCACAAAGCCAACACATATCAAGTTCAAACATTACTAGGACTTGCCCAATATTGACAGCTAGAAATAGCCATTTGTGGGGCATCTCGGCAGAAGTAGAATCCGATATTCACGTCCGCAATTCAATCCAAGGTGGAAATTTATTAAAACGTTTTGAATCTCGTCTAATATTACCGATGTTTGTTTTCTTATTAGAATTAGGAATCATTGTTTCCTTATTTTATTATAATTGAGATGTTATGAATAGTCCATATTTGATCTGTAGAGGTACCCTTCTTTAAAATAGTGTTTTCCTCTTACTCTTTCGGTGGTTTCTCCTGTTTACAATTTCCATTTTTTTTTTTTTTTTTTATGGGTGTTCATGTCATCTATCTGTTCTATACTTGATCTATGAAGAGTGGTGTGATAACGAAATCTTACCATATCTAAGTATTTCCCACAAGTTATATCTTGGAGTTGCTTGCAGTCTGCCGAGGAAAATTGGCTAGAGAATGTTTCCGGTGGTGGTATATATGCTGGCACTTTTTATAAAGGTACTATAAAAGTTGATCGGTACTAATTTATTTATTTTAAATATTTACAAGTTTGTCACTTCCATGGGCTGTCCAATTCCACTACAGAACTGTCAAAATTTTGATAGTCCTATATGCAGTTAAGACTGTCAAAATATTGATATTTTAGAACAAAAAAAAAAGAGACTACCACCGATTAGCTTTTATAGTATTTTTGTAAATTTTAATATGCTAGAGAAGCTTCTCTGACAATTGCGCACAACTCAGACTAATGTAAACTAAAAGAACATAATGTAGGAACTTCAAAACCCATTTAATGCATGCCTTACCAAAATGAAACATGTGACATCCATCTAGATATGCTAGAAAGGATTTTCATTTTCATTGTGAGCAATTGCATCTTCTTCACCTCGCTTGTGGTTCTCAGAAATAATTTCTTCAGATTCTTCAATTTTTTAAAGGGTTCTATCTACAAATTAATTTTTATTTTCAAAAGAAAACAAGTATTAACTTGTGACCCATACTTTGACACTATCATCCATGCCTCTAGACAATCTCTTCTAACTCCTCCGAATATTTTATTTTATCTGATAAATAAAAATAAATAAAATATATTTCAAATAAATTAAAATATAAAAAAAAAAATAGAATATCTAATACAATAAAATGTATTTTAATTTTAATTTTAATTTTAATTTTAATTTTAAATGTAATAAAATTTTGATATAATTTAAATCTATAAATAGAGAATCGATTAAAGAGAACTGTTTCAAGACATTTGGCAATCCTAAAAAATTATTTAAATGGGATCTCTTATTAAGGTGATGATTGTTATTTCCGAGATTAGGACGCATAGATTGAGCAAATTGTATCATTTTTTTTCTTCATATATGTTTTACACATGTACATATATTTATATAGTGGGCCCCTCCTCAAATCATGGGGCCCTATGTAAGTTTAAAGGTAGGGCCGGCTTTGATAATGTTAGAGTTAATCCTGTTGAGGAGGTTGAAACGGTTGTTATTTGGATTTCAATGAATCCCTAGTCTTTAGGAATTTTGTTTGTTCTATGCCGTTAATTTGTTTTGATTTATTAGTTAGAATATGGTTAGAGGGTGCTACTTTTATGCATTCTGTTAGAGTTATAAATGGCTATTTAAAGGCCAAGTTGAGGTTGAACATAACACAAATTATTCATTCCAAGAATCAAATACTCCTCTCATCTTACATTTGGTATCAGAGCTATGGCAACCAACGACGAGCAAAGCCCCACGACGTCGACATCTATGAAGGAGACGTCATTCACCTTCAAGTACCCCATGCTGACACGGACCAACTGCGCGGATTGGGCTCTCTTAATGAGAGTCAACATGCAGGCGCAAGGCCTGTGGGAGGCGATCGAACCCGGGAAAGCCGACTACCGCGACGACATGATGGCCCTGTCTATCATACTCCGTGCCGTACCGCCAGAGATGCTGCGGACACTGGCAGTGAAAGACACTGCCAAGGAAGCATGGGACGCTGTGAAGATGATGCGGAGGGGGTCGAGCGCGTGTGCGAGGACAAGGCGCAGAAATTGCGCGCTGACTTCGAATCAATGAAGTTCAAGGACGACGAGTCCGTCGAGGACTTCGTGATGCAGCTCACGGGACTTGTCAATGACCTGCAACTACTCGGCGACGAAATGGACGACGAGAAGGTAGTTAAAAAATTCCTTCGAGTCGTTCCATCTAAGTACACGCAAGTCACCATCGCCATTGAGACTTTAGTGGATCTCAAGACGCTGTCAATTGAAGAGCTTATCGGTCGTCTTTTAGCCGTCGAGGAACGGTACGATCTTGGCAGCAACTCCGGCGACACAAGTAGCCGCGTTCTCCTCTCCGAAGAGGAGTGGCTCGCTCGCACGAAGCAGAGGAAGGAAGACGAGGCCTACTCCAATGGTGGCAAAAGTTATGGTCGAGGGCGCGACAAGCCAAGAGGTCGTGGCTGTGACAACACGAACTACGGCAACGACAACGCGTCCGGTGGCACGCACGACAAGAAGGGTAAGTGCCACAATTATGGTATCTACGGCCACTGGACGAAGGACTGCCGCAAGCCGAAGCGCGATGAGCGCGCCAATCTGACGCAAGTCGACAACGATGAGCCCGCACTGCTGATGGCGCAAGAGTACACACTCGCCGAGACTACCGTGGACACGACCAACAACGTCGTACTCGACGAGGTGCATGCTTAGGTGCATCTGGGCCATAAGGACGACCACCACCGCGAAGCATGGTACCTCGACACCGGAGCCAGCAACCACATGACGCGCTGCAAGGAGGTCTTCGCCGAGCTGGACACTGGAGTCACGGGCTCCATCAAGTTTGGGGACGGATCCGTCGTCGACATCCGAGGGCGTGGCACGGTGATGTTTATGTGCCAGAACGACGAGCACCGCGCCCTCACCGGCGTCTACTTTATCCCGAAGCTACGAAGCAATATCATCAGCCTTGGGCAGCTCGATGAGAACGGCTGCCAAGTCTTGATCGAAGGCAGCGTGCTCTCGATTCAAGATTGTCAGCAATGCCTCCTCCCAAGGTAAAACGTGCCCGAAACCGACTGTACATTCTATCTCTTGATATTGTACAACCAGTGTGTTTAGCAGCATGACTCAATGACGATGCATGGCGGTGGCATGCACGATTTGGCCACCTCAACTTCGAAGCACTCAAGAAGTTAGCTCGCCGCAACATGGTGCACGGGCTACCACATATCGAACATGTCAATCAAATCTGCGATAGTTGTCTTGCCGGAAAGCAGCGCCGCACGCCATTTTTGAAGGAGATCAAGTACCGTGCTGACAACCTGCTAGATCTCGTTCACGGTGATATTTGCGGGCCGATCACAACGGTGACACTTGGTGGTAAGCGCTACTTCTTGCTCCTCGTCGACGATTTCAGCCGTTACATGTGGTTGACGCTACTGGGTTTGAAGGATGAAGCGCCGACAGCCATCAAACACTTTCAAGCCCATGTCGAGGTGGAGACAGGGCGCAAACTGCGCATGCTCCGTACTGATCGTGGGGGCGAGTTCACATATGTAGCATTTGGCGAGTATTGAGCGGGCCTCGGCATCAAACGACAACTCACAGCACCGTACTCACCACAGCAGAACGGCATCGTCGAGCGCCGGAACCAGACGGTCGTCGCTATGGCGCGTAGTCTTCTGAAGGCAAATGATATGCCCGGGAAGTTCTGGGGCGAGGCGGTCACGACGGCTGTCTACATCCTCAATCGCTCGCCGACACGGAGCGTCGACTGCAAGACGCCGTACGAGGCATGGCACGGACACAAGCCAAGCGTGCACTTCCTCCGCACCTTCGGCTGTGTCGCACACGTCAAGGTGGTCAAGCCGAACTTACAGAAGCTAGAAGATCGCAGCAAGCACATGGTCTTCATCGGCTACGAACCCGGCACCAAGGCGTACCGGGTATACGACCCCGCCGACAAGCGCGTGCACGTCACACGCGACGTTGTCTTCGACGAGGAAGCCAAGTGGGACTGGGGCGTGCAAGACAACGTAGGTGAGACATTTACTGTTGAGTATACTATACCACATGTTGAACACGCAGGCACGCTGGTGCACGGGGGTGGCGATCCATCAACACCAGTGGCACCCAGTCCAGGGTCGTTGACTCCGGCATCCGGGGCAGAAACATCCGACTCGGTGGTACAACATAGAGTGGAATTTGTCTCGCCATCCACCAACGCCTCGGCCATGCTCGACACAGATGACGACGGGCCGCGCAGGTACAGGACCTTGGCGAGCTTGCTTGACACGACCACCGTCCGCGAGCTCGATGTCGACGAGCTGCTCCTCATGGTTGACGAGGAACCTGTCACATTCTTTGAAGCCTAGAAACACCGATGTTGGCACCAAGCGATGCTCGAGGAGATGAGCTCCATTGAGGAGAACCGTACATGGCACCTGGTAGACCTCCCACCCGACCACCGTCCGATCGGTTTGAGGTGGGTCTACAAGCTCAAGAAGGATGAGCACGGCGCCGTCCTCAAGCACAAGGCGCGGCTCATGGCAAAAGGCTATGTGCAAAGGCAAGGAGTGGACTTCGAGGAAGTGTTCGTGCCGGTTGCTCGCCTCGAGTCCGTCCGTCCGTTTGTTGTTCGCGCATGAGGGATGGGTGGTGCACCACATGGACGTGAAGACGACGTTCCTTAACGGCGATCTTAAGGAGGAGGTATACGTCGCCCAACCTCTCGGCTTTGTTATCGAAAGACAGGAGCACAAAGTGCTGAAACTTGACAAGGCACTATACGGGCTGTGGCAAGCACCGATGGCTTGGAACACCAAGCTTGACAGTTGCCTACTGTCACTTGGTTTCCACCAGAGTGCACAGGAGCACGCTGTGTATACACACGGCAAAGGTTCAGCTCGCCTACTTGTGGGTGTGTACGTCGACGATCTCATCATCACCGGAACGGACCCACAAGATATTGCCAAGTTCAAGGAGGAGATGAAGGCCTTGTTCAAAATGAGTGACTTGGGATTGCTCACTTTCTACCTCGGCATCAAGGTGCAGCAGTCCAATGGCTTCATCACCCTCAGTCAGGAGGCATATGCGCTCAAAATCTTGGAGAAGAGTGGCATGGTGGATTGCAACCATGCCACATCCCTATGGAACCGAGGTTCAAGCTAAGCAAGGTGAGCTCAGCCCCTCCGATTGACGCCACATCCTACAAGAGCATCGTCGGGAGCCTCCAGTACTTGGTGCACACGCGTCCAGACATCTCGTACGCGGTAGGCTACGTGAGTCGGTTCATGGAGAACCCGACCACCGAACACCTTGCTGCCGTCAAGCGCATCCTTCGCTACGTCGCCGGCACACGTCACTTTGGTTGTCTCTACGCAAAGAAGGTGGAGGAACCACGACTGATCGGCTACAGCGACAGTGACATGGCAGGTGACATCGACACCCGCAAGAGCACCACTGGCGTGTTATTTTTTCTCGGTCGTAGCCTCATTAGCTGGCAATCTCAGAAGCAGAAGGTCGTGGCATTGTCATCCTGTGAGGCCGAGTACATTGTCGCGACAACGGCGGCATGCCAAAGCATTTGGCTTGCGAAACTCCTTGGTGACTTAAAGAACAAGGAGGCCGGCAGCGTCATGCTCAAGGTAGACAACAAGTCAGCCATCTCCCTTAACAAGAATCTTGTCTTCCATGACCGAAGCAAACATATTGATACAAGGTATCATTTCATTCGGAAGTGTGTTGAGAGAGGGAAGGTTGAGGTCGAGTACATCAACACTGAAGAGCAGCTCGCAGACATTCTTACCAAGGCGCTCGGGCGAGTCAAGTTCATTGAGATGAGACAGAAGCTCGGCATCATAGATGTGAATCTCATGCAACAGGCTTAGGGGGTGATTTGTTAGAGTTAATCCTGTTGAGGAGGTTGAAGCGGTTGTTATTTGGATTTCAATGAATCTCTAGTCTTTAGAAATTTTGTTTGTTCTATGCCGTTAATTTATTTTGATTTGTTAATTAGAATATGGTTAGAGGGTGCTACTTTTATGCATTCTGTTACTTTATGCATTCTGTTAGAGTTGTAAATGGCTATTTAAATGCCAAGTTGAGGTTGAACATAACACAAATTATTCATTCCAAGAATCAATACTCCTCTCATCTTACAAATAATAAATTTATCTGCAAAAATGTAGGATAAAGCATTAATTAATTGCCAAAATAATTAAATAAGAGGGAAGAAGGACGAGAAAGAACTAAGTAGAAAGACGTGAAGTTATAAACCATAGATATGCTTAGGTAGTTTTATACTAGCCATCTTTTGTCTTAATTTTTTTTTTTTTTTTTTTGGGTTGAAAAATAGCACTCTTTTTTTATTATATAGGTTACATATTAAATGACAACTTTTTATCACAACATAATAATACTGGTTTTCTTTCTTTCTTTCTACTCATTAGTGTTATATAGATTTTGCAAAATTGAGGCCTGCTATATTGAAATCCATTTCACTCTGAAAAGGAACATCCTGCTCACTTGTTCCTCTTAGTCTGCAGTAGAACTGCTACAAAACAAGTATGATCCCCACAGTAAAGCTTGGGTAGTTCTCACCACAATGAAATCCTATGTCTCACATCGCAAAAGATCATAACAGCAACTCCTCGCATTCAAACATCAGCTCGTTTTCGAATCTCTGCAGCACAAACCTCTCCTCGTTGGCGATGAGGCTCGTGACACTGCACCTATTCTTGGAGAATGGCATCCGCCCCGTTCTTCCAGCACGGTGGAGATAGTCGACCACAGTCTTCGGAAGATCAAAATTGTACACGTGTGTCGTCTCCGGAAGGTCAAAACCTCTGCTTGCCAAGTCAGTGGCCACCAAAAGGCACCCTCCCTGTCTCACGTCCTGTACAAGGGATGCAGACAACTAAAGGTCAAGAATTCATACTCTTCGGATGAAATATGATTTCATTAATCAACATATTGAACTGTTCTACAATCTTGATGATTCAAATGATGAATAAAACATGCATGATGCTTACTTGCGAGTGCAGAAGAGAGGAAATAATACAACTAGAGAAACTCAAATAAAAACTCATGAGTTGAACTTGCAATAAGGATATGACAAGTGGACAATTTTTTCAGTTTAGTCCTTTGTATTTTTGCATTTAGACCCTTTGAGAAAGTCAAAAGGTAAGATGGATGTAATCCAACGGTTGTAAATTGCATACGTTCAAAAATTTAAGCCGCTGTGGGTGCTCCAACTTAGGAAGCGCGGATGGTCATATATATATATATATATATATATATATATATATATATACTTGCACACTTTACGAAGAGAGAGATGGGGCCCATTTTTTCACACATGGCATGCCATTAGATGGGCTGTATCAAATCTTTGATACAGCCATCTGTATCAAAGTTTTACTCATCTGGTTCTAGTCTAAATTAAGTTTATCATCATCATCTAAAGCCTATTTCATTGAAATAGTGCAGTATTCTAGTGTCAGAAGAGTACACAAGCAGGATTCACAGAAAGAGATGAAAATTATATTCAATGTCACCCTTCAGTATATATACAGCACCAAAATTCTAACAGAATTCCAAAATCACCACTCTTTGATTTGTTCCAGAGACCTGAAATCAGGCTTGAATCAGTAACCTTATTTCACTTGGTCACACAAATGCACAAGGGCAACCTGATAAGAATTTCTTTGTTACTTGGGATCAATCATCATTTCGACGGTGATACTAAGGAAATATAGAACATAAAACTGAACTTTAGAGAACTTTAAGTGTAGTAGTGCTTCTGGTGCACTATGGGACTGTATAGTGGAATGGAATGGAATGAATGAGGAAGAAACAATTCATGTGGCTGGGCCAAAAATTTGGGATAATGCCAGTTTGTTATTGTTGCAATGCTTCTTCAACTTAAATGCATGCAACTTAACTGCTGGGGTGGTTAATGAAATATGCATAAGGAAGCAAACAAATATTGACTGGGTGATAAAATGGATATCTAGTTTTAGAGAGGGTTCATGGAGGTGGCCCAAATTTTTGTCAAAAGCTCTCCTTTTCCTTTTTTTCCTTGGTAATGGCTTTTTCCACACTACTGAAACTTTTTCTGTCAATATTTCCACATCAATTTGTCCAAATATTGGAAACCAATGTCCTTTGCAAGTAAAGGAGGCCACATAGGTCTAATCCCCTGAGTATAGGTCCCCTATGAGTATAGGTGTTAAGAAGTTGAATCTGAGACAGAGAGTTGTAAAAAAACATCCTGTCATTTAAGGGCCAACCTATGAACCATTAATGAGAGATTTTGTATGAAACTGCAAAGATGACTTCATATTTGTGGAAAATTTGACCTTTGATATTCTTCATAAACTTAAATAGGGAAGTATTTGTTTAGTTGTATAGGCTAATTTGTACTTAAATACCATGAACTTTCAAGTTTTTACTAGTTGCTACCATAAACCTTTTAAGCAACTTTCTACCATGAACTTTGTTAGCGGTTACAAGTTACCCCTGCCGTTAAAATGCAGTCAAATGTAACAACGGAATTGTGAGTTTTGCGAATGAAAAATTACCTCCAATACCTAGAATTCACTAAAAAGTTAAAAAAAGAAAGAAAACAAAACAAAACAAAACAAAACAAAAGGAAAATTAACCCTAACAAACCTTCCTCCTCCTCCCCTTCTCTACCGAACTTGAAATGGCTAGAGATAGGGGTACTCATCAGCACATTTTTAACCAATTTCCTTTGGGATAGTCATAGCTTCCCAACCTTCCTGTCTCGGTAAATTTTCATTCCAAAGATTTTTCTTACTCTATCTAAATCCTTCGTGTCAATTTTTGCACTCAATGAAGCTTTGAACACCCTTATTTCCACTATGCTTGAGTTCTTATCCTCTTTACCGGACTCTATAAGACCTTTGGGCTGCCTAATGAAGATCTTTTTCAACTCACCGTGCAGGAAAGCTATTTTTACATCCATTTGCTCCAACTCTAAATCATAAACCGCTACCGGTGCGAATAAAATTCGAATAGACGTATGCTTGATCACAGGCGAGAAAATCTCGTTGTAGTAAATTCCCTCCTTCCAAGTATACCTTTGCAACTAATCTTGTATTGCTCGTTGTCATTTTTCATGAATACCCACTTGCAACCAATAGCGTTTTTTCCTTTAAGTAATGTCATTCTTCCGAAGTGACTTCATCTCCTCTGTGATGGCCACCATCTATAGATTTTTGTCTTCTTGTCAAATGGCCTCCTTATAATCGTTTGGATTCCTATTTTCGTGACTAAAGTAAATGAAATCATGTCTTAATCATACATGACGGGTGCCTTATGTGGACGTCCTAATCTCCTTAATGCTACTGATTGTGGATCCTATTCGGGTTGGTTCTCATCCTCCATTTCCATAATATGCTTGTTTACCTCCGCATGAGTAGGCTATAATGGTGCTTCCGGTGACCGTATTCTCTTGAATGCCAAAAACCTTCACCTCTACTGAATTATCGTTGCCTGATGTGCCAATCGCCTCCTTAGTCTCTTTATTCGTGCCTTTCAAAATGAAAACATCATCGAATATTACGTCTCGACTAGTGAATACCCTTATGATTACTGGATCCCATAACTTATAGCCTTTAACTCTATGTGTGAATCTAAATTTCAAGAAAATGTATTGTTTCGACTTTGACCCAAGCTTGGTTCTATCTTTCTGATTCACAAGTGAATAGGCATGATGCCCAAACACATGAAAAGAATTATAATTGACTGGCTCTCCTCTCCATACCTCTTCAGGAATATGAAGATCAATAACCGTAGATGGTAATATGTTAACGAAATAACATGCATGATTTATTGTTTCCGTCCAAAAGTCCTCTATAAGGCAGTTGTAACCACATACTCTTGGCTCCCTCTAATAGTATCCTCTTTATGCGCTCCACTATTCCATTCTGCTCTGGACATCATGAAATTGTTTATTGCTTCCGTATATGTTGTTCCTTACAATAATTTTGAAACTTTGTTGGGTGTACTCACCTCCATTGTATGTTCGCAAATACTTCACCATCTGTCCATTTTGCTTTTCCACGGCTGTTTTCTACTCTCGGAATCTAGCATACACCTCTAATTTCTGTTTGAAAAATAAACACATACCTTCCGTAAGAAGTTATCAATGAATTTGACAGTACCCAGCACCTACGATGATGGCCCCCATACGTCTTAGTGGATGTAGTCGAGAAGTCCTTTGGTCTTGTGCACTGCCTCCTTAAAGCCTACTTTATGTTACTTTTCCATCGTGCAATACTTGCATAAATCCAGCTTGCACTTCTTAAACCTTTTAGCAACTCCCTTCTGTACAACTCACAAAGACCTCTTCTCTCATTCATGACGATGACCTCTCCTCTCACTCATGTGGCCAATACGCATATGCCACAACTTTATCGTATCCTCCACGTGTTTCTCTGTAATGACGGTTGCACTACCAGTAACTGTGCTCTTGTCCATCCGATACAAGTTTGACGACATTTGTTGTCCCTTCATGACTACCAGGTTACCTTTAACTACCTTTAAAACTGAATCATGTCTAACAATTATGCATCCTGCCACATTCGACGCCTCCAAATAAATTAGGTTCTTTAATTATGGAATGTGCCTTACATTCAAGAGTATCTGCACCACACCATGCAACATATGAAGTTCGATGTTCCCTATGCCAATAATTTTGCACGTAACATCGTTTACCGTGAAAACACCACCACTACCGAACTCCTTATAGGTGTTAAACCATTGCCTATTGGGATACATGATATGAATATCCCGAGTCAAGAATTTTCTAAGCTTCGGTAAAAAAAACATCATTTTCGGTATGCACTGCAAGTACATCACATGGTAACTCTTCCTCGGCTTCTGTTGCAACACTACCTTGACTCGAGTTGCTTGAACTAGCATATTTACCCTTCTTTTATAACCATTGTTTATACTTTAGGTATTGCTTCTTCTGGTGACCCGACTGCTTGTGAAGTAGCATGTATCGTAATCTCGCCCTGATGTGGATCTTCTTGTGTTGCTCTTGCTTCCATATTTATTCTTCGACCTCCCATTTTTACTGGCAATCAATATGATGACTCCTCGGATGGATTTGGCCTTCTTATAATTATTATTGAGAAATGTCGTTGTAACCTCCTACATCTCAAGAGTCTCCTTTCCATAAAGGATCGTTGTCACCAAATGGTCATACGACCTTGGAAGGAAAGATAGGAGCAAAAGTGCTTGGTCCTCCTCCTCTAACTTTACTCAAGACACAAAAGATCGCTTACCACCTTATTAACGTTGTAGGGTGGTGTAGAATTTGGATCCCTCCTTTTATGCGTAATTGTAGAGTTTTTCTTTAGGTACAACTTATTTGACAATGACTTTGTCATGTACAAACTCTATAACTTCAATGATAATCTTGATGTTGAAGTTTTTGTCATGACATTGTACATCACATCATCTTCCATACAAAGCCCTAAGTTGCATTGTGCCTTCTGATCCATGTCATTTCATATATCATCTGTCATATCGACATGTTTCTTGTCCTTACCGGCAATGACCTTGAATAATCCTTTTTTTAAATGATCGTCTTAACCCTTCTCTCCAACATCGAGAAGTTTCCCTTACCGTTAAACTTCTCCACCTCGAACTTGGTGCTATTAACTTTGTTATTCGTCATCCTTAATTCTGAAGTAGAGAGTTTTTCCTCTGACCTTTATGAACCAACAACTTCAAGAATCATGATCTACGAAAATAGGGAGCGGACTAATGTCGTCACCTACCGTTAAGCTAGATTGAAAAATTGAACTTCCTTCGGTTCCCTTAGCTCTGATCCAATTATAAAGAATCTGGACGACGTAGAACATCTCTTTTCTGTGACGAATAAACAAAGCACAAATAATCAAAAATAATAACAAATAACACAAACGACATAACATTGTTCAACCAAGATCAAACTACGTCCACAGAGGAAGGGGAGAATAACTATTGAATCAAGAGAAAACCATAGAAGAGTTAGTATAATAATATTGTATAGCACAAACCCTCCCTTACGAAATCTTTGAAGAGTCCTCTTCCTTTACTTTCTCAATTCCCTTGGATTTTCCTTAGGACTTCTTAGCATAATCACCAAACAAGCCTCCTTAATACTCAAGCTCACCTATTTATGGTTTGCAAAACCCTTATAGAGGATCTCCTAAACTTTTCCAAGTCATGAGCAATCGGAACCGTCGAAAAGGACACTTTAAATCGGACCCATCTGTTGAAATCCGTTCTAACCAAAATTCTGAATAGGCAACTGGTATGCCACCAATATATTGGTTCCAGTGCGTACTTCTGTGCATTATGAACTAGAAAACCCGGTCTTCAGGTTGCTAGAGCGCATTGTGTGCACTAGGCTCTGAAAAACCCTGTATTCCGGTTGGGGCCAACCGGAACACCGGTTACTGTAGGTGATAAGCTGCTTTAGCTCATTTTGAGCCCCTTCTTTATGTATTCAACTCCTTGTTGGACACGAGCCACCATCCAACATCACACGTCATGCCTGCCATGTCGGCTGCCAAGATACCGTGGTAAGGAGTATCTTATAGGGTTAGCACTTCTAAACATTTGATGTGTTTAACGGCTTTAGGTAATGCTTCTCTTATATTTTATTTTGAATTTGGGTTGCTAGGTCATACTTCAACTCATAAGTTAAACATTACCAAGTTCGAGTTATTGACCCGCAGGTCAAGGATTTTATGTTAGTCTGCTAGTCGTTTGCTCTTTGTTTTAATCTTACAAATTAAGAACTGTCACAATTGGTATTTTTTATATTCCGAAACCTACAAATTACAAAGTGGCAGTGCAGAAAACTATTTTAGTGGATCTCGAACATAATGTTTCAACTTTGAAGTAGTTTCTTAATGTTATCAAATTTGTTATTATTCATATTCGCCTATGCAAACATTCCAACAATCAGACACAGGGATGCATGCTCATTGAACTAGTTGATTAGTTAGATATAATCTCTACTTTCTGCCGAGGCATCTACTACGGCACCCAACATCTTTCTCTGCTAAGAAAAATTTAAACTGCTTATGTAGCTGCCAAACATTATAGAACCTTGGGTATCATTTTGTTTATGTAAGATTCTCCATTTAGGAGCATAAAAGGGGATGAAAGACATTGGAGAATGTAAGCACAGACTTT
Source organism: Iris macrosiphon (assembly GCA_036927795.1). Lineage (NCBI taxonomy): Eukaryota > Viridiplantae > Streptophyta > Magnoliopsida > Asparagales > Iridaceae > Iris > Iris macrosiphon. The sequence goes on from JAYESA010000005.1 coordinate 55,284,848, forward strand.
TACTTAATATTAGCAAAGAACAATGTTCCAATTATGTACCAGGAACCAATCTTTCCCCAAGAACAGTCCACTGATGATAACATGATTTCTGTTTAAACAAGTAACCAGCACATTATTCTCTTATTTATTATCATGAACACTATTGGTAAAACTCAACAATATAGAGACTCAAATTTCAATGCGGAAATTCATTTATAGGCATTTGTTTTTAACAAAAGTTGATGGTACTTACGGACAGAGAAGTTGCTCGAGCATTGAAATTCATGTCTTCCTCTAATAGTAGGACCTCTAGACCACCATTATAAGAGTTATTCAGGAATTCCGTGACAAGAGTGGTCGAGGGAGGCTTTCCAGACTTTTTCGATTTCTCTGACTAACAAGATGAATAAACAGGTGTCAGATGAGAATATACAATTGAAAGCAGAGACAAGATATTGTGTATATCCTATTATCTATGTATGAATAAGCAGGACAGCACAAACAGAGAAAGGAAATGCAAATATTAACAAGTTATTGTACAAATGACTAAAGCTTTGGAGAAATTGTTTTAAATACCCTCAACTATTATACTATTGCAACTAGCTACCTTAAAGTATTTTTATTAGCAAGTTGATAGTCTCAACTATCAACTTTTTGCAACTTAATACCTTATGTTATTTTTTTCGTTAAAATTAACATAAAACCCATTATATTTTCTCTCTCTAACACCAAAATCAAATAATTTTATAGAAACTCCTTAAACATTTTTTCTAATTACAATTGAATAGACTTACTTCACGTCACAACTCAACTAATTAACATAACCTTTGCTGGAACCCTAACCCCAATGACCCCTTCCTGCACCATCACCACAACAACAAATTTGCTGCGACTACTGACGCGGAACAGAGACAAGTTCAACTAAACCATGAGGGTTTATAGGAGATTTCGAATTATGAACAAAATTACTGATATAGTCTCACCAAAATTATCACAACGATGCAAAAATTTACAATGAACTTAGATAATAGTTTTGGAATATACCAAACATTCTGGAGTCCAATGTTGAAGATGTGTTGATGAAGAGCGCAAAAAAGAAGATTGTGGTAAATGAAACAAGTTTTGAAAATTCAGTGTAAATTACTTAAGCATCGCACCAACGTATATAAACTCTCTTTTTTTATTCATCTTTGTGTACCTTGTACAATTCTTTGGCTCTTTTTATTGTTGGAATCCAGTCTAGATTTGGTAAGAGCAAATTTTGGAGCCCAAATATGATAAAAGATTTGATATGATTTAAAAATCTACATTAATTTGATTAGATTTCAAATTTATATCAAATATTTAATTTGACCATATTTGGATGTCCATAATTGGTGTTGGGCTATTTTAGGTGTAATAGGATTCTTATTTTAGGGTATCCTTTGTGATTACCCCCCCCCCCCCAAAAAAAAAAAAAAAGCCTAAGTTTTGAGAATTGGGAGGGTAATACTATTTTTTTTTAAATGAGGGGGGGAGTGGAGATATTATTAGCAATTGGGGGGGGGGAATGTAAATACAAATAACTCTTTAGGAAATCCTATTATGACCTAAAATAGGATTTCTCATCATATTTATATGGGTGAGGGTGGAGTCACAAAGAAATAGCACAGTTGAGATTCAGGGTGATCGTCCACAGAAAACCTAAGAGAAAGTCCGTGTTTTACTCTTAGGGTTCTTCGCCATCCAAGATAGAAGAAGAGATCTAATCGAGGAGTCGTCAACTTCGGTTAGAAAAATTGCTACGAGCTAGTGAATGATTTCATTGTAATCTCTGTCGTTTCTTCTTGAGTGTGGTGAGAGTGTTGAACCTATTAGGGCAAAGGGTTCAATATTAATTTTTGTCAATCTTGTAATTTCATCTGAGTAATATATATTGGAATTTATCCAGGTGCATAGTCACCGCCATATACGTTGTCTTTATCTGTGCTTGGTGTTCATTAGACAATGGTTGGTTATCTCAGGTGGGTTGGCCTAAGTTTTCGCTACGGTAAGTCTCATATACGGTATTAGAGCGCTTGCAGGACGTGTTCAATCCTAACATCTGGTATCAAAGCCAGGTTTTGGTTCTGGTAACTATGTCTACGGAACAGATGAACACTCGTATGATCACCCTCACAGAGGGGAACTGGGCGATTTGGAAGCCAAGGATGGAGGATCTACTATAGTGCAAGGAGTTGCATGGTCCGTTGGAGGGCAACAGAGCAAAGCCATCGAACAAAGCTGCTGAAGACTGGAAACGACTGAATTGGAAGACCATTGGATTCATCCACCAATGGCTGGACGATTCAGTGTTTTACCACATGTTCATGGAGAGTTCGACAAAAGCATTATGGGAGAAGCTGCATTCGCTATACGAAAGGAAGTCGACTGGCAACAAGGCGTTTCTGATTCGCCAACTCGTCAACTTTAAGTATACGGAGGGTGCCCTGGTGGCACAACATCTGAACAAGGTTCAGGATATCATCAATCGGCTCTCTGCGATGAAGATGGTGATTGATAATGAACTTTAGGCCCTTCTGTTTTTGAGTTCTCTATCGGAAAACTGGAAGACGTTGGTGGTGTCGTTGAGCAACTTTGCGCCTGATAGAGTTGTCACGATGGAGGCAGTCAAAAGTAGCTTGTTGAATGAGGATGTCTGGCGTAAGCAGATGAAATCGTCGCAGGAGTCCGTTCCGGTGGCTTCCTATAGGAAGGGAAGACCCAAGTCACATACTAGGACAGGGGGAGTTCTTGGGATCTTGCGACTGTGGACCGCAAGGAGGGCTGCTATTACTGTGGTGAAAGGGGTCATATCAAGAGGAACTGCATGAAGCTCAAAGCTGAAAGGGCCAAAGGCAAGGACGATCAAGAGAATCTCACGGCTATGAGAGATCTCATCATCGCAGCAACTGACGCAGAGGAACCTTGTGGCATGTGTCATAACGGTGACTGGGTCATAAACACGGGGGTGTCGTATCATACCACTCCACAGAGGAGGATCTTCACGTCATACCGCGGCGACAGGTTTGGACGTGTGAAGATGGACAACAAGGGGACGACTGCAGTTGTAGGCATCAGTGATGTGCACTTGACAACGGAGCTTGGTGAGATACTCGTTCTCAAGGGTGTGCGACATGTACCGAGTTTGCGCTACAACTTGATTTCGAAGGGGAGGCTGGCGGACGATGGTTGTCGCAGTTTGTTTGGGAACAAAGATTGGATGCTTATGAAGGGTTTCCAACAACTGGCTTGAGGAGATTTATGTTGTGGCATGTACAGGCTCAAGCTGCTGAGTTGTACAGGCAGGCCACAGACATCGGATGGAAGCTCGAAGGGTGTTCGACAGGAGGTGGATCGTCCGGAACTTGTCTTGTAGGGTCTTCAAGATACTTTGAGGATTACGGAGGATTTGGTTCGTCGAGAGAAAGCGATGAATGGTGATGAGTCAAAGATTGAGGGTCAGTTTGTCGGTCCAATGACAACTGGTCGTAGGGGTGAGCATTATTCGGTTTTGGACCGAAAACCGAACCGAACCGAATAAGAGATTCGGTTCGGTTTAAAACAAATTTGGTCGGTTTTGGTTTTGAAATACTAAATTTTCTTATTCGGTTTCGGTCCAAAACCGAAAAAGAAAAAAAAATATATATATATATATATATATATATATGAATATTTATTTACTATATATATTAAAAAAATGCTAATAAACCGAAAAATCGAAAAATCGAATAAACCGAACCGATTTAATTCGGTTCGGCTTGGTTCGGTTATGGTCTAATTCGGTTCGGTTTCGGTTTTGCTTATTCGATTTTCGGTCGAATTCAGTTTTCCTTATTTGGTTCAGTTTTGAACCGAACCGAACCGATGCTCACCCCTAGCTGGTCGGTCTCCAGGTGGGGGTTGATCCACGGATCCGGTTTTGGCCACTGGTGGTTTGCCAAAACTTTGTCGAGTGACATCGGTTTCAGCAGTTCGAAGCCAGGAAGGAGATTAAGGTTTGCAGCAAACTCATTCTAAGGCGAGTTCATCTCCATTCACACAGTTCCGAAGAAGCTGTGGGTCATCAATGGCGTACACAGTACGTGATGTTTTGCTCGAGGATGCATGTGTACGAGAGAGTTTTGGAGTCGGACATGAAGGTAGGCAGGTTCAGGAGTTCGAATCTCAGAAGAACCGCATCGTCCGCTTGGTTCGGCCAGCCAAAGGTAAAGAAGCTCATCGGAACGGTAACACGTTTCGGTGGAAGACAGAAGTCAGAGACAGGCAGCCAAGACTTACGGTAAGGCCGATCGTCAGGAACTTCGATTTTGGCCGTGCCATTGATGTCAGCAGGATCCAATTGGTGCAGGAGGTGCTACGCATGGCAACTTGCGTCGACATGACGATCGAGGAGTTGGAGACAAAGGAAGATGCAAAGCAGCTCGGAGGATCGGAGATCGATGGCATGGGGGAGCAAGAACTCTGTCGCGAGGCGACATGTATAGAGTCCAGTTGGGGGGCCATGAGGTCAACACCCTCTCATCAGACTAGAGGGAGAGATTGTTGGAGTCCAGTCTGGATTTGGTAAGAGCAAATTTTGGAGCCTGAATATGATAAAAGATTTGATTTGATATGATTTAGAAATCTACATTAATTTGATTAGATTTTAAATTTATATCAAATATTTAATTTGACCATATTTGGACGTCCATAATTAGTGTTAGACTATTTTAGGTGTAATAAGATTCTTATTTTAGGGTATCCTATTTAGGAAATCCTATTATGACCTAAAATAGGATTTCTCATCCTATTTATATGGATGAGGGTGGAGGCACAAAGAAATAGCACAAAGTTGAGATTCAGGGTGCTCGTCCACAAAAAATCTAAGAGAAATCTGTACTTTGCTCTTAGGGTTCTTCGCCATCCAAGACAGAAGGAATAAGAGATCTAATCGAGCCGTCAACTTCGATTAGGAAAATTGCTACGGGTTGGTGAGTGATTTCATTGTAATCTCTGTCGTTTTTCTCGAGTGTGGTGAGGGGGTTGAAACTATTAGGACAAATGGTTCAACATTAATTTTTATCAATATTGTAATTTCATCTGAGTTATATAGATTGGGATTTGTCCAGATGACGTAGTCACCGTCATATACGTTATCTTTATCTGTGCTTGGTGTTCGTTAGACAGGGGTTGGTTATCTCAGGTGGGTTGGTCTAAGTTTCCGCTGCGGTCAGTCTCATACACAGTATCAGAGCGCTTGCAGGGCGTGTCCGATCCCAACATTTATAGCCATGCATCCAACTATAAGATAACATAAAATAATTTCAAGGATAAACAAAATAATCCTAAGAAAGTTTAGCTTCATATTAAAACTAACCTCCTAATAATAAACAAATAAAGATAAAAGAATCTCAAGTCCTCAACCAAAATATTATCCAAACTAACCTTCCAGTAACAAGCAAATAAACTAATTCAATCTTCGTCCTCTATCATTCTCCTCTGCTTCGAAAGATTTACCTCACGGTAAATTATGTACTTTTGGAAGTCTGAGAATAATTTTTTTATCCTGGATGACCGGGGGGTGAAGACAGTACGGAAGGAAATGATAACCATAGAAATCCTGGAATCTCGGAAGGATACCACAATACTACTGGTAGTCGTGGTGGAGAAATAAATAACACCTTATGGATCAATGGTAACTAATTCACTTGAAAGAATGAAAGGGTATATGATTGTCCGGGAGATGTCAATGCAACTGAGAGGCAACTCTTGATATAGTGTTTTGTCTGTCATAACAAGCATCTTTTGTCCAATTGTCCAATACTGTAACTTTGTAGAAAAAATTTGTGACAATTGTATCATAATAATTGTTTACAATTACGTGTTGAGGATTCAACTTAAATGTATGTTGTGACACCAACTCAACTTGCGGGACTGGGGTTCTGACATACTCGACAATTTAAATAGACTTACTGGGTGGACTATTTAGTAATAATGATGACAGGCCAAGGGGTATCATAGGCGGGTATCATAGGCTCGGATAAACACTCAATATGATTTTTTATGTCATTATAATTTGTATCAAAAGATGTTTTTGGTTCAGTGACGGTTTTAGAAAATTTCGAATAGGATGGATCTTGTATGACATTTTGGTAAGATTGTTCAAGGGCATATATAACTTCTATTTGATTGACTCTAGCATTCAAAATCTCTATCCTAGCATCAAGTGCATTGAACTTAAGCATTAATTCAGCTATTATTTCCTTTCTAAAATCTATTATCAATAAACATAATTAATCAAACAAATTACTATTTTTCATGTTTGAACCTAAAATTCTTCTTCTACGTAATGCATAAACAGCCAAAACCTAGGCTCAGATACCAATCTAACACGGAACGAAAATTTAAGTTCAACTAATCCATTAGACAAAAATTATCACAAGATGTTAAGATTTATCAATGAACTTAGATGGGAGTTATGGAATATACCGAAGATTCTGTAATCCAATGTTGAAGAGGTGTTGATGACGAGCGCACAGAAGAAGATTGTGGTAGATGAAACAAGTTTTGAAAATTAAGTTTAAATTACTTAGGCATCGTACCAACGTATATAAACTCAATTTTCAATTTTTTATTCATCTATGTGTACCTTTTATAGTTCTTTGGCTCTTTTTATAGCCATGCATTCAACCATAAGATAACACAAAATAACTTCAAGGATTGACAAAATAATCCTAAGATAAGCTTCCTATCAAAACTAACCTCCCAACAACAAACAAATAACAATAAAGATAAAAGAATCTCAACTCCTCAACCAAAATATCATCCAAACTAATATTTCAATAACAAATAAATAAACTATTATTACTACTAAGCCTGAATTGGTACAATTTAATAGATATTCATCTGATAATACCTTAGTCATCTGGTGCAAGCTTGAATTGGTACATAAACTAATACTACTACTAAGCCTGCAGTAGAGAAATTAAGGTGCCTGCAGTGGTTAGTTTTGAGCATTTTGGGCTATTATTGTATTGGGAAGGAGAGTTTGTTGTTTTTTGTGTCTAAATCTTAATAGTGTTGTCTGGGAATGTGATAAGGTATGATAACCTTTTGTTTTGATGGGATTGTGCTTGTAATAATTTTTCTTTTAAATCTCAAGAAATTTGAACCTCTTTTTTTAGAACTCTCAAGAGATTTGTGCTGCTGCGGGCATAGCCATCCACTGATAGGGAAGGGGGCAAGGGTATGGAGATTAGGGGCGGGGGAGAGGGATGTTATTGGGGCTGAGAAGAGAGGCTGCTGGAGGTGGCGGCAATGGTCGAGAGGATGGTTCACTAGAGTTAGGTTGGAGTTAATTTGTGGATAAGGAAGGTGTTGCAGATTTTAATTAGGAAAATTAAGGGTCTTTTAGTAACAGAAATTGATCAGAATGTAAATAAGGAAAAGATGAGGGAATTTTTGTAAAAGTTGGTCAAATAAATTTGAAGGAAAAACTAACGGAATGTACTAAGTTGCAAAAAAATTAATAGTTGAGTGTGTCAACCTTCTAATAAAAATACTTTTAAGATAGCAAGTTGCAAAAGTCTGATAGTTAGAGGGTATCTAAAAGCAAATTAGCCTAAAAAATTCTCGATGTCGGAAATGATTGAAACATGAATAGTGTATGGTGAGACGGTGTCCCAGAGTAAAACATAATTACCTCGTAATGAATTATTCTCTCATGTACAGTACTGCACTAGTGTCAGAAGTCAATGTAGTTGTATCCAGGGGATTATTATATGTAGGCTTTGAAGCCGTTCAAACTCAAGTTTCATGATATAAAAGTTCAAGGTTAATAAGTGGAAGCTCTTCGTGATAATTTCAAATAGTTCTAAGTAAGTTGGGTACATCATAGCCAGTTTCGTCATCATCAGGATCATCCAAGCCTTCTCCAATAAAAACATTCTCAATTCAAAATAGGGTCAGCTATGGAGCATAAGAAAGCTCTAAAAGAGATTTTATGACCATCTGTCGATCTGATGTCAAATCTCTAAGATGGTGTATAGTTCCTGGACAAGGTAGAGCATGGAGGGACATGCCGTAAAAGACAATAGCCAGTTGGCAGATAAGCAGACCCAGTATTCTAAAAATCAGCATGTTCGGCCGCCTAGGCACTAGGCGGCCCTAGGCCGACCCGAAAACTTCCTGTTCGGTGAGTTTGTGCGGTTGTACGGCCATGTTCGACGCCTAAGTCCCTTGTGCAGCTGTTCTGATTTTAAGATTTTTTTTAATTTTTGTTTTGATGCTTAATTGTATTGTGGATATGATGTTTTGATTTTAAGATTGGATTTGGATCTAAAAGATTGAAATTTCAAATTTGTATTATGGATATGGTGATTTCTTTATCAAGTATGTTTCATTATGAAATAATGTTGATGATGTCCTCATGAATCATGATATAATACATGTTGATAATTTCTTTATTAAGTGTGTTTCATTATGATATAACACTATATAAGTTGTTACAAGGGAGTAGGAAGAAAAATAAAAACTGATACGTTCGGCGCCTAGGCGTTAGGCGTCCCTCCTCCGCACCGAATCCGCATAGCAAATTTTAGAACACTGAGCATACCTACCTTTTTGTTATGCAGTTTAAGCTCATGCGACCAAGGAGCACCCTTCCAAGTCCCCTAGACTATAAATAGTCTAAAAGAAAAGGTAACATGATACAATTTCTTATAGGGAAGTACATTAATCTTTATGACACATTAGGCCAAAGAGTTAACTCACATTCCTATACGGCCAATAAAAGCAATTTTACCCATCACAGACTTGTATAGCCAGTTTCCACAATTAAAAAGCTCAAGTTTCCATAATAAAATCAATAAAAGGAAGACCTCTATAGCCAGTTTTAACAACAAAAAATAAAGGTTCGATCAGACAGATCATATTACCTATCAGACTTGTAGCAAGGGTTTGGCTTCTAAAATTAAATTCTTACTCTTTGATACTAGCCCCTCATAATTATATATTGGTGCTTCTTCTTTTCTTTTCTGTTTTTTAGATCTTTCCGGTGGAGCAATAGAAACAACCGTCAGGTCTTGGAGATGTTTTTTGGAGAATGATGGATCCAATATGGTTGCAAATGTAGGAAAGACCTGACTCAAGAAAAAAGAATATTTAGTTTCGCCTTAGTTAAACTTTGGTCTGAACTTGATCGGGTTTGAGAACTTCTCGTGTGTTGAACATTCTAACTTTAAAAGAGATATATACCTATATGAAGAGTAACTTAGGGGTCTGTAATTATAAAAGAGGGTACCATCTCACTTTGTATCTTCTCCCTAATTTAGAGAACATAATAGGAAAAAAAACCTTATGATCCCCTAAAAACAACAAATTTGTGTGCTTGTGTTCTCTTCTTCCTCTCTTTAACATCCTATTTCTGGTAAATCCTTTAATTGGGTTGCAGGACTAAACTTCTCCATGGATTGGGGTTGGTGGTACTGGTTTCTTGGTTCACCACATTCCACATTATACTACATCCATTCATGGTTCACTCACATACCACATTATTCTCCATAGATTGTAGTGTTACATAGGACATGCCCTTAAAAACTGAATGGAAGAGAAGGATTCAAACAGCCATCCCAAAATTTTGGGATAAAGGCTTTGTTGTTGTTGCTTTTTTCTGATACCCACCTCTTACAACTACATGCATACATTAATTGAAAGTGATTAACAAAAAATTTTAATTTGAAATATATGTTTATACTTATACATCAATCATCAGCAAATTGTCGATAGTGTTACATATGTTGTTATCCTATACACTTTCGTGGACTTGTATTGTTGGATATTTTTGAAATTCCAAAAAATATTTGGCATTACAGACTGGAATAAATGTAATTGTTTCATTTTTTTAAGCATAACTGGATGTATGTCCTAGTGTAAGTATTTACCTAGTAACCTAAAGCCTGTAGGTTGTAGGTTCAAGTCTTGACACCATTAAATAATATTTCGATGTTATGTTTTAGCTAAATCCAAACCAAAAAGATTTCTACTCTCGTCTAATATTAGGAGAGAAGTACATACTTTGCATGGAAAAACTGATGCCATCTTCCATTTCCAGGTGCATCCATATACCAAGGGATGTGATGGATTAATCTAAATATGTTTAACAGGACATGTGATGATCAGAAGAAGATGTGCCCTTGAAAGGTCATAAGATTCAAAACATTTGTGATTGAAAGGTCACGAGATTTGAGAATGTAAGGTTGAAGGGAAGGTTGTGCTGGAGTGCCATCCTCTATTGTTAAAGACCCTGCCACTTCACCATAACGCCAGAGTTATACTGAGGGTTGAGGGGTAAATAGTTATATTATTCTACACACCCCCATAGGTCGAATGCCTAAACTGAACTGGATTCACGCAGTGGTGTAATTTTATTTTCCAAAAAATCTGCTTAAAATATGCACCAATGATATTTGAAGTTTTGAAGTTTTGAACCTGGCTACTCTGGTTGCTAGTTAAAGACCCTGGCACTGCACTGTAACTCGAGAGTCGTGGTGAGGATTAAGTGTTAAACATTTATATTATTCCACATCAATAAAAGGGCTTTGCATTTCATTCATAAAGAAAATGTAGAAAAGCCTTCACTTAACATGTTTGGGAGGATCCACCACAAGAAGTCGCACACCTCAGAACCCCAAATTTAGGTGTTTGAACCATGATTTGTTTTAAATCAATTAGCTTATTAGGATGTATCAATGCCTATACATAAGAATATGAGGTTGATTTTAAGTAGGAGATTCTTGTTAGTGAAGTTTTTTATTTACTTTTTATAATTATATGCTGGAGTTTGCGAGTCTAAACCATAGGACAGAAGTTTGTTTCAAGAAGGAAATCTTAGTAATATGTGACTCGTCATGCAAGTTACATATTTTCCTTTAGAGTTAATTGTCCAATGGTGCTTGAGAAATATCGTGGTCGCCGTTTTGGTGATTGAACTTTTTTTTTGGTTAATTGGTACCTAAGTTTTGCATTTTGGTTTGAAGAGTGCCTAAACTAGGTTAAGTTTGTGCTTTTGGATGGAAACCGTTAAAAATGGACATGTGATGGTCATGTGCCTTATTTTTTGGGTTATTTTTGTCCTAACCAGCAACTACGTCGGCTATGATTGATTATAGAGGTGTTATTTTGTACATGTAGAATTTATTCGAATACCAATATTCTTATGAAAATGATAGTCCAACAACAACAAAATGACAAAATAATCCTGAAAATTTTGACACGTGACCATCACGTGTCCATTTTTAACGGTTTTCATTCAAAGGTACCAACGAAACCTAGTTCAGACACTCTTTAAACCAAAATACAAAACTTAGGTACCAAATTAACCACACAAAAAAAGTTCAATCACCAAACTGGCGACCGCGACATTCCTCAAGCACCATTTGAGCAATTAACTCTTTCCTTTAATACATTTATGAAATCAATTTCTTCTAACAGTTATGTGATTGTGGCTAATAGTGATAATCAAATAAATTATTTAATCAAACTTGAGTTTGATGCACATAAATGGTTACAAAATGGTCACGACAAAAGATTTGATGAGATGTCAATCTGTCTCTCTGAGGCAAACAGGGGACTTCAATTATCACTTGAAAAAAGGAAGTTCCTAGATGGGATGAGGTTTAAAAAGCCAAAGTTTCAGTTCTATAAAGCATGTGCAACTTGGAAAGTCAAATTGTGCATTATACAGTAGATATACTTTACTTGAATACTGAATTTCCCTGCACTCTTCTCAACTGACAGTCTGACACTTAGTGTTGGTGCATGCTGCTAATTTAGAAATTTCAGTATATAACCCATGTTTGTAAATATTAAAAAACTCAGTGCATAATAATACTTACTATATTACGTTAAAGAATTAAAAACAAACAAAAATATGAGGCACAACCTGTTCACCGACGAAAATTATCCCAGATTTTGGTGTGTCTTTTTGAAGCAAGGATAGCAGAACATGCAATCTTTCTTTCTTACCACAAGTCTGCAGCAAGTGGGAATTGTAAAATCTCAGAAGTTACACCAGTAATATTTTAACAACTGTAGGCTATAAATATCACCAAGAATGACTTAGTGAGAGATTAAACTGTAAATTATAAATAAAGCATTAAGAGCTCAACATGGTTTATGGAAAATGTCATACTGAAATGAAGAAAGCTTCTGGTAAAACATGCTAAGTAAATAAACTAACATAGACCCCTAACAGATAATCAGTGTTTAAGATGGCTTACCACAAAATTGTGACACAGATGTGAAGGCATGGGCTGAACAGGATTCACGTGGATATGGACCACATCGTTCTGTATCAAATAAAGTGAAACATTTCAAAAGGTTAGGCCGATAACCTTTTGCTACTGGAAATTAGAAAATTAATATGAGATAGAAGTTTTCACAACTCATACTAATCTAAAAACAATTACTGAACATTAACGTTATATCAGGAGAAAAAGAAAACCTTGGTCCATTTCTGTTGTATGCAGTCATATAGAAAACGGTTGTGCTGGGGGATAGATGCACTAGCGAGAACAGTCTGACGGCTATCAATGGTTGAGTATGCTGTCAGTAGCTTTCGAAGCGAGTATACTTGTTTAGATGAACCAAATATAAAGTCAACCTATCAAAAAAACTGGTGAAATTTAAATAAGATAATCATAAATGAGTAGCATTGAGTAAATACTCATACAAGCATGCTTAAAAGAACAGAATAAAAACATGAAACAATGTGAGAAATCATATAGTATGTATCTCTTCCCATTCAGTGAAACAACTAGATACTGCCATAAAAATGGAGAATACACAGTACTAGAAATCATACTGTCCGGCTTAATGCATTATACCAAGCTTGTTAAGGTGGCAAGGTGACAAAGCCCTAAAAATCTTAGGCAAGGCTTCAAAGGGGCGAGACAGGAGTCTCAAGAGGGTGTGCAGTAGGTAACTTAAGACAAACATGTAGTTTATAGTTGTCTTGTGGGGCTCGAATATCTTATTTATATTTGATGCAATCTTTTGGACTTTGTCTATTTGTCACGTTGTCCATAAGTAAATACATGTTATCCCTTCCCTCCACATTCGTCCAATCTAAAAGAGAGAGAGAGAGAGAGAGAGAGAGAGAGAGAGAGAGAGAGAGAGAGATGTCGAAGTTTTTGAGGTCACCAGCAGCGTTAGCACTAGAGTTGGAGAAAAGAGACTGAAAGAATAGAGACAAAAAGAGTGAGACTGAGAGAGTTAAAGTTGGAGTGGCTTACCTTGTTGGAGTCGGATTCACAGTCGGAGTTGGAGAAAGAGAGAGTTGAGAGAGAGGACGCTGAATTGGAGTCAGAATTTTAGGTGATAGCAACTGGGAGGACAAGATGCTGAATCAGGAATCCATTCATATTTTTATTTGGTTCAAGTTGGGTTCCTCCTTAAAAACTAAATGGGCATGGTCGGATTTTTATTAAAGCGATGTAGATCGAAGCTAGTAAGGCGGGACAAGGCGGACGGATCGAGGTTAGTAAGGCATGACGAGACGGACACCTCGTGTGTTTAGGCGTCCATCTCGGTACCAAGCTGCTTAAACTCTTGTGACCTAGGCACTAGGGCCCCAAAGGCATAAGCAGACGCCTAAGGCGACAAGGCAGTCACCTCTAATACGCCTGCATCATACAGACAAATACAACTCCCTATATCAACTTGTATCATCTTACCTATTCGTCTAGACTCATTACTAGCCTAGGGAACATGGAGGGCGCCCTTGGTTGCATGAACTTAGGCTGCATGACAAAAAGGTAGGCCTACCTATCAGACAATTAGGCTACCTGCCACGTCCACTTGCATGAGCTTTTATAAGATCCATGCTTTTCTTACCTCTCTCCACAAATGGTTGTATATCAACCAATCTCAAGAAAATTGAGCTGACATTATAGAGATTCTATTACACTGAACCAAGTGTCAACGGGGAGACAATTTACACCCACCCCCAGTGGCTTGATGTTCTAAACAAGGTATACCAAGAAATATTAATAGATATAAGAAATATGCTTTTATACAACAACATTATAGAATTTGCATCCACTTCAAAATAAATTGGTTTTGGTCCAAAAAGTTCAGGAAACTTAAAAAAAGAAGTGATAGTTTGGCACTTAATCTCCATGCTTCTGCTTGTGAACTTCATTTTGAAATGAAACGTCAAATCTAAATCCGAGCAGTTAATGTCAAAAAAATATTATCTAGTTTAGTAGTTGTGAATCTCTAATGTCCCAAACCAATTTGAAGAACATATATATCCCTTACTTTGTGACTTTTTAATACTATTAAAGCCTTAAAAGGGCATAAACATATTTTGAATATAGGGGAATCTGGAGTAATGGCAGGTGATATAATTATTCAAAGAGAATTAAAATGTAAATACATATATCCTTCTCTTCCAAGTCAATGTGCGTTTCCCATTTGTTAGAAAGTCATGAAGATGGAAGTTCGTCTTCACTTCAGGAGAAATTATGAGTTACGGTAGGTAATATACTTGTGATAGAAGAGTGAGTTAAGAGTAAATATATACATGGCATTAAACAATAATATCATCCACAAGCAATTTGCAAATGTATGTATTTGTGGACTTGTGCGTGCATGCATGCTTACACACGAACATGTGCTTGTCTATACATTTCATGTGTGATTATGCAAATCGCAAAGAGGAAAAGAGCGACGATCTATACGGTGTTAAACTAGAAGTTACATATTCATGGGTTAATCTTGATATGTACTTGTACAATTTGATGTTGATGAAAGTGCACAGAGGACGTATAGGCTACACATAAAAAAGTATAATCACCCAGAACTGTAGATGTGTCTCCTATAGTATGGATGAAACTATATGCGAGAAAACACATTCTTTGTGCAGTATGATGGATAGATGCTGAACATGTAACATGATAAATAATCAGGTAAACAGCACTTCATCCTCAATCTGTTGAAACACCTAGATTGAATTGCATATGCAAGTTACATCATCTGATAGTAGACTTTGAATATGGCAATTGTGACGTAATTACCTCATCAATTACCAGAACTCGCACAGCCTGAAGCTTGAATATATTCTTCTGAAGCATTTGGCTCAAGCTCCCTAGAGTTGCAACCACTATTTCAGGAGGTTCAGCCTGAAAAATAGCAAATAAATTAGCTTATAAGAAAGCAAGAAATCATTGAATTAGAAGGTACACAACTGATAATACTTAATTATGTAACGAATGCTGCTGGTATTGTTGCAATTTAGTAGTACAATTTGCTGCCAGTACTTAATTATATGCTTTCCATTTAGAGCTCCTTTCTGTTACTATTGCATTACCAAACATTAAGCCTTCAACCAACAGTGCTTGGCAGAACCGAATCCATCTGGAAGATGGCTTTTCTTCCTCGTATAAGGACCTTCCAAAGGTTGTCCCAGTAGTAGCCCCTGTCCAAGCGATTCTACACCATGAAGTCAAAATTTCTTCTCCATTTCCAACTTTTATGCTGTGCCACTCTTCTTTCAAACGATTATACCACCTTCTTTCTCAGGAGAATATAACTCTAATGCACTTCCTCATCATCCATGCCATTATCTTCAGAATGGAGTCGGCTATGAATCATAAGGAAGTTCCATAAAAGAACTGACAAAGTTATATAATCGGTGGTCGGTCTAACCTCAACCCTTCATGTTGGTGTCAATTCCTAGCCAAGGCAGCTATGAGCAAGGACTATGTCATAAACCCTAGGGTGGATAGGTAGACCTACCTTTTGGTTGTGTAGTTTAAGTGCATGCAACCAAGGAGCACCCTCCTAGTTCCCTGGACTATAAAGAGTCTAGACGAAGAGGTAAGATGATACAACTTTCTATAGGGAAATCTGTGTGACACATTAAGCGAAAGAGTGAAAGAAATTGCATCCCCAATTTCCCATGAATGTCACATTCTACTTGAGGAAAACAAAGGACTGACAGTATGACTGTTTTAATATTTGACTTGGACCTTATTCTTGATCCAACTTTTTCACTCGATATCAATATATTTCCCCTGCAGATTTCATAACAGTCTGGGATAAAGAATCGGGTGGCAAAACATGAACATTATATTACGGAAAAATGAAAATTAGCACATGGATAAGGATTCACATGAGTAGATGTTGAATAAAGTATGCAATAAGTGATGTAACAAATACCTGCCTGAAGATGTTGAATAAAATAAGTAAAAGGTGATGTTACATGGCATGCACATGTCCATGTGTACGAATATCATGATATTTTGGTGAACTTCCTTTCGTTAACTCTAATTTCTGACATAAATACTGGTTTGCAATGTCCCAAATCAAGGACAATGTTTCCTAACATCTTCAAAGCACTAACTTACCTGAGCTCCACCTGGAATAGTTGTCGCAAGAAGATAGTGTCCACATCAGTTGGTACACGGACCCTACCATAATGTGACTGAAAAGTCATGTCACTCAGAACCGAACTCATTTTTGTAATGTGAATTTTATTCAGGCTAGGGTTCTACTTTTTCTTTGGATCATTTAGAGGAATGAAAGACGAACCAAAAGCCCATAGAGATTGCGCTTTCTTTTGGATATTACTATCCTCTAGCAAAAAAGTTTTAGCTTTCAGATATCAAGGCATTCATAGAACTCTAACTAAGAAACTGTTTTGCTACATTTCTTTTCTCTTGACCAATCTTATTTACTTTATTACAGTCAATGTCACCTTCTTGTCCACTTTATATAGAATCTCTGTTGTCATTACCCATCTCAGTTGAAGGCATCATGAATCAATATTATGATACAATTGTAAGAAGAAGAAAGGATAAAAATAGTAAAAGGCATCCTAGTGCCACGAGGCTCCTGCTTAAGCAGGGACTGGGGAGGGTCAAGATGTACGCAACATTACCGATATATATACGGAGAGGCTCTAGGATGAAGCAGCAAGCCTTACAATCACACCAGCTTTTATGATATGAGAAAAGTACCTTTAACCAGCTTTTATGACGTTTTAACATCCCACCATCTAACAGAGCCATGACAGTACATGCTTTCTGCATATTCTCAGCTCCCACTGGATTTGCAGCAAGCATTCTAGCTACTTTTGTAACCTGGAATGTGCCAAACAAAACCACATGAAGAGCATTAAAATCACAATCCAACTACCTCGTACAAAATTATGAAAGAACAGAAACTTACTTGCATACCAAGTTCTCTCGTGGGCACCACTATCAGTGCTTGTACAGCAGATCTCTGAAAGTTAATGGCTGAAAATACTAGTAACAGGTATGCCAAGGTTTTGCCTGAACCTGTCTAGGGAGATGAATACCACTGTATAATAAGTTCACATGTTCATGCCAAGATCTTGGAACGACAAAAGTCACATGTTCATGCCAAGTTATAAGATAGTAGATGCCAATAAGCAGAATATTCACTCTTGAGAAATAACACTGTATATAACTCATAGTTTACAGTATCGGCCGATACCCATCCGATACGGCCGATACCGATACATTTTGGAATGTTCCGATCTGATACTGACCGATACCAGATGCTGACCGATACCGACTTTAGAGATCTCTTTTCCAGTCAATTCGGCAAAAAAATTGAATGAAAAATGCCCAATTAGCAAGGATGTAAAAACATAGTAAGGTTGTAAAAGCATATAAAAGAGAAAATTTAATCTATTGCATGTAAATCAATCAACAAGGGTGACTACTATTTCATTCAATTTTAAAAATACTAAGAAACAACACTGAAAATACTTAAAATTATGCAAAAATGTATAAAATATATTTTCTAAAATGTTAATAATTTACTAATAATTATTTGTTTTCCGATACTAAAAAAATCCGATACTCCGATCCGAAACCGCCGATACTACCGATACCGCCGATCCCAATACTCATAGGAATGGTCCGATACAGATTCCGATACCGATATTTTGAACCTTGAATTATAACTACATGAAGCCACTTGGCTTTTGAACCACATAGAACATGTAAAGAAAACAAGTAAATAATATGCATAAAAACGCTTAAATGTTGTAAAGAATTAATTGATACATAAGACAATAACAAGGTTCCTGAGCTTTGTATCAGTGTTGTATTGTCCTAGGTGTATGCACACTATCTCTGCAGTCTTCTAGCATGAAAGATAAAGAATATATATACATGTTGAGAGTTGAGACTATATATAGAAATGAGTGTTTTACGGTATAAGTTGCAATACACTTAAGATAAATCATCTCAAAAATCTTAATTCATTTGAAGCAATCATACAACTAACAAGAGGGGGAGACAGTCGGAGGGTCACAATATGCTAGATAATAGCCCAGTATTAGAGGGAGCTGCATCTCACAGAAGCCAAGGGTACGAATAAATTTCCATTTGACCCTATAACGGGTAGCCATGAATTCGGCTTTCTTAATCCCGATACGTTCCCATAGTCTAAAAGGATATATAAGAATCTTAGAAATAAGAGTTTAAGATACAAGTCCCATAATTTCCTATCTCAACTTACTTTCACAAAAGCATTACTATCTGCAGATACGGCCCAAAAGGTTCTATTTAACCCCCAGATGTTATCATTTGTTTGATATAGGTCTCATTTGAGGTTCCTTATAAGAGTTTTCTATAATTGTGAGGGGGGAGGGGTATAAATAAATTTAGATGTCTGTGCTACAAAAAGAAACCAATTAACAGACTTAATTTATCTTAAACCATTAAGGTAAGCTATATGCTTGTTCATAACTTATTCACTAAGATCCCGAGCAATGACCTATCCCCCTCCCTGTCTGCCTTCTCGCCAGGCACCTATGTTGCACAAACACGGGCACAGATACGGATAAGGACACAATACAGTTATGGTATAAGGACATTTTCAAATCGGTAGAGTGTAGTCACCTATGTTGCACATATACGGACATGGATACGGGTGCGGACACGATATGGATATGGGCACCATTTTGTTGTGCCCATGCAACATAGCCAGGCACAATCACAATGACCAAGCCAAACTTCACAGCATATAATTCCAGTTTCTAGATCAACCACAAGCAGCAAAATTACAAAGTTCCAAATGTTATAGTAGGGTAGGATGATTAAGTTAATAGTCATTATATTTTAAAATACATAGGTGAAAAGTATCGGAGTGACCTGTGCATGAAGTATGCAGTCACAGCCAGATAATAAAACTGGCAAAGACTGCCGTTGAACATCTGTAGGTATGGTGTACCCAATCTCTTCAGCCCTGCATCATAAGTATGCATATTAAACAATTTTGCACGTCTTGCCACATAACCTAGGTAGCATAAACAACAAGAAGGATTCGGAGAAGGAGACGATATGGATACGGGTTGCATGGACACAGTTATATAATATATATATATATATATATATATATATATATGAAAACATATTTGTATACACATTATATATCTTAGAAGCCAGAATCTCCTAGGAGGCCGACGAAATTCAGTAAGAATCTCGATTTGTCGGTTCTTACTTGGGAGCTCGTTTTTCCAATGACGGGAGCTCGTTTTCCATACGACGGGAGCTCGTTTTTTCTGCGACGGAAGCGCTTCCCATAACATGACCAAAATTTTAAAAGAGAACATAAATTTTGGATAAAAAATTGGAGAATTTTTAATACACGTTCATCAAAGTAACAAGAAACTAAGAATTACTTACCTTGACATCATAAAAATCACCATGCGTATGATTTCTCTATAAATTTGAACTGAACTTTATCAATTCTAATAAATATTGAGATATCTCTAAATTTTGATAAAAATAATTGATAAACATAAAAAATTTATTAGCGCATGCTTCTATCACACTCCCAACTTTACACTTTTCTAAGTAGTCACGCAGCACGCCCCCTGCCCCCGCTTCTGTTTCTGGCTTCTAAGGTCTATACATTACATCCTATGTTGCACGGACTCGAATACGACACATCATGGCTACACAACATGTATTTTGCAGTGCCTGTGTAGTGTCCGTTGCACGTCGGCATGACACAGACATAAGATCAATTTTCGGAGTGTCTGTGCTTTCTATATTATATATTAATTATATCTACATTTATGCTTGTTTAAGGTAATAATTTGGTTCCAACAAGTTTTAGAAAGGATCCGCGGCAAAGAAAAGTCAGTCTCTCATATTTTGATTATCTCTAGCAAGATCGTACCATGCCAAATCACTTCCAACCATGGGTTGTGTTTCTCTGGATCTTGGACATGGTCAGCATACGTGACAACTACCGATACAGAAATGGATAAGGTCCTCTGGAGGAGTATCAGTACAACCTAGCATACGAGTGAATGTTTTCAAGTTTTCAACAAAATCCCTATGTAAAAGTATGTATAACAAAGCGCTTACAAATATTCCCGACAAGCCAAACTCAAACTTCATGCTGAGCTCCTCTTAAGCAGACCCGATACATAAATTAGTAAGAACAAGAATGCATCCACAGGTTTTTCACCAGAAACACTTTTGAAAATGTTTATCAGTTATGCTATAATTTTGAAATACTTGGTACAATGACCGGTCGCATGTCAACATCTTCATAGGCAGCGGCAAAAACACAAGCAAACTAAGGGGTTGTTTGGTGCGTGAAAGTGGTCAAAATCAGGATTTTTGGCCACTTTACGTGTTTGGTTGGCAGATTTGCAGACAAAATTTACTGTGATTTAACATGAACAGTAAATCTTGACTGCAACAAAATCGGAGTTTTGACATCGAAGTTCTTTTCTCCGAAGTGGAGCGCGGAAGTTGGGAATCCTCATTCCCACTTCATGTGTTTGATTGGAGGATCAATTCTTCTCTACTTTAACGAAAAAAAATTACTATTCATGTCACTTCAACAAATAGTTACACTTTTAACACACTTCAACGATGAACCAAACACCAAACTTTAGGATTTTTCACTTCTCACCTCCACTTCTTCAAAGCACCCAAAGCATGGATTTTCTACTTAGCTCCACTTCACCGTGCATACGCAAAATGTCGATTTCCGCACTTGCGGAACCAAACAGACCCTTACTACAGAATGGCAAAAAAAAAGGACTAGTTGACTCCTACGGAGCTAGAGAATGGCTTTCCATTCCAAACTCCATACATGTAAACTCAACAACCAACATATTCTGAAGACAAAGACGAGAGAAAGACGCATTGAGAGAGAGAGAGAGAGAGAGAGAGAGAGAGAGAGAGAGAGAGAGAGAGAGAGAGAGAGAGAATTTAGCACCTCTTCAGTATGCTCTCTGGTACTTTCCCACCGCATACTTCTCTCAGAGTTGGGGTCGGAGACCCACCAGTCTCCTCCTCACCCACGCTCAGTCCCCTACAAGAAACCGAAAGAGAAAGAGGACAGCATCTAAACCCTCGCACGAAGGAGTCTCCACCCACAGAAGGGTTTCTCGTAGAAGAAAATAACAGAGGAGAAGCCATGGGAGTAGCACAGTGTGAAGAAAAGCAAGCCATCCCGGATTATGTTTGATGAAATGCTCAGAAGAGAAGAACTAAATATAAATTAGAGGGCAAAGTGCAAAAAAATCCTCGCAAGATTTATATATTTTGCAAAAAAAAAAAGGACTCATGTTTTAAAAGAAATTCTAATTTTTCATTTGGTACAATTTGTATCCAAATTGAACGGCGACGCCAACGGACAATCAATTTACCGTCAACGAGACTGACTTAGGTTAACTTTACGTCGAAAAGAAAAAAAAACTAATAATATACAAATGTGAAACAGAGTAGAAACAGAATGAAAACATGAAAAGAAAAATATAAAATATTTTAAATCTATATACAAAAAATGATAAGATCGTTGCAATTTTCAATGATCATGTACATAAATATTTTGGATATTTTAAGTCTTTTTTTATTCAAAATTAAACTATAATATTTAAATTTCAGCGAATAGTGCACAAAAGAAGTGATTTGATAAAAGTGTCCAAAATGTGACGGTTTAATTGATTCTATTGAGTTTTTCTTTTCTTTTCTAAAAGTATAAATCTTACGATTTTTTATTTTTTATTTTTGCACTCTACTCTAAAAATTAGAGGACACTTGTGATATAACAACATTTATTCCTATGAGGGTGTTTCCGTCCATTCGGTTCTTAAACTAAACGAGAGCCGTATGAAGACACCGGAAATAACGATCTCTCCCTCCAATTTTAACCCCCTTTCCGATCCTCCATTTTTTCCCTCTCCCTCTAAGAACTCCTTCCTTTTTTCCTTTCCTTTCTTCTCTCTCTCTCTCTCTCTCTCTCTCTCTCTTCCTTTGACGATGAGGAAGCGGCTCAAAATGCTCGACTCGAAACATTCGAGAGGGAAGAGCAACGAGAGCTATGAGGGAGACAGAGGAGGAGAGGAGAACCATAACGAGTCCTCGAAGAACGCCGATCACTCCGAGAACGGCACCGTCCTCGAGGTCGTCAACCGGTTCCTCTCCTCCGTCCTCAGCCTGAGGGAACGGCACGACCGATGCCCCGACCCTCCGGAAGTCCCCGACTCCGCCGTGGAGCGACTGATATCGACGGTCAAGAGGGACATTGTCCGGTACGAGTCCGACAGGGGCGGCAAGTGGAGCTTCTCGCTGCTCGACTCCATCGAGAGGCTCTCGTCCCTCTCCTTCTCGCTCTCCAACCTCTCCAACCGGACCAACCACAGCAAGGCCGCGCAGAGCGCCACCACGGCCGTCCAGCACGCCATGTCCTTCCTCGGAGAGGAGCTCCGGATCCTTCTAGAAGACCCTTCTATGGCCAGAGGAGAGTCCAATCCCGGAGACGACGGTACTGAAGCTCACCCTTACCCTCCGGGGACCATCGAGAAGCTGCGGCGGATCGTAGAGACGATGCTCTCCGCCGGTTACGAGTCCGAGTGCTGCCAGACCTTCACCGCCGCCCGCCGCAGCGCCTTCCACGCGAGGCTGTCCGACGTCGTCGGATTCGGAAAGGTCGCCGCGAGCGACGTGCCGAAGACGGCCTGGGAAGCCCTGGAAGGCGAGGTCGCCACGTGGACCAGGGCCTTCCGGGAGTCCGTCTCCGTCCTCCTCCCCCGCGAGCGCGGCCTCTGCGAGTCCGTCTTCTCCGGCCACCGCGCCCTCGCGGGGAGCCTCTTCGGCACCCTCGCCCGCGGCGCCGTCCTCCACCTCCTCGCCTTCGCGGAGGCCGTCGCCACGAGCAACCGCTCCGCGGAGAAGCTCTTCCGGGTGCTCGACATGTACGAGACGCTCCGCGACGTGCTGCCCGAGACGGCCGGGCTGCTCCCGGGGGAGGAGGACCAGGCGCCCGATCTCGGCCCGGAGGTGTCCGCGGCCCGCGCGCGCCTCGGGGAGTCGGCGGTGTCGATCTTCCGCGAGCTCGGGAGCTCGATCAAGGCCGACAACACGGCGAGGTCCCCGGTGCAGGGGGGCGCGGTGCACCCCCTCACCGTCCACGTGATGGGCTACCTCGAGCACGCGTGCGAGTACGCCGCGTCCCTCCAGCAAGTCTTCGACGAGAATCTAAAAGGCGAAGGCGAAGGCGGTAGCGGTAGCAGTCCTTTTGCCACGGAGCTGGCGGTGGTGATGGAGCTGCTGGACTCGAACATCGCAGCCAAGGCGAAGCAGTACAAGGACTCGGCGCTGGGATACATATTCTTGATGAACAACGGGAGGTACATCGCGAAGAAGATCAAGGCGTCCGGGGAGATATTCGGGCTCCTCGGCAGCAACTGGAACCGCAAGCGGCTGACGGTGCTGCAGGAGTACCACAAGGGATACCGCGAGACGTGGTCGAAGGTGCTGGGGTGCTTCAGGGAGGAGGGGCTGCACTGCAAGGGGGGGACGGCCGCCGCGGTGTCCAAGCCGGCGCTGAAGGAGAGGCTGAAGAGCTTCAACGCGGTCATAGAGGACATACGGAAGACGCAGAGCCAGTGGGTGGTCAGCGACGAGCAGATGCAGTCGGAGCTGAGGGTGTCGATATCGGCGGTCGTCGTGCCGGCCTACCGGTCCTTCCTCGGGAGGTACGGTCACTATGTCAACTCCGCGAAGCAGGCCAAGTACATCAAGTTCTCGCCGGAGGATATAGAGACGTATATTGATGAGCTGTTTGGTGGGATCCATTCTAACCATCATCATGGGAGGAAGAAGACATGAACGAACCGTCATCATCATCATCTTTAATTCTTTTTTTTTTTCTGTCTGTTAATTTCTTGCATTGTTGTTGTATAATTAAACATGTGTGCATGTTTTTCTTTTTTTCTTTTTGAATCATATGTTGTCAAACACAAATAATCTACTCATACATAGGCAGGCAAATGATGATCACAATGTTTTTTGTATGAGTTTATGCAATTTTCTTCTGTTGGAGATGAGATAGAACGGGGGGGGGGAATAAAGAGTTACCAGGGAAATGGCTACTAGCTAAGCATAAATAAATGTGTATCCTTTCTTTCCTCACGGTCAATTCCTTCTTCTCAAGATTCAGCTACAGTTACAAATGTTGGGGTTTTTTCGGGCTTCTGATAAAGGCACTACAAAGTTTACTAAGGGCTAGCACATGATTGAGACTAGTCCATTAATGAACAAAGTTTACTCACACTAGCCCATTAGTTTACTCATACTAGCCCAAACTTGAAATCCTCCTCCCAAACCCTCCAAATCCCACCGGAGCCCTCCCCCCTCCCGCCGGAGCCGTTCTCCTCGACTTCGTCCTCCTCCTCCTTGTCGATGGCTCCCAAAGTCTCGAAAGAATCAATGTACAATTCTTTCTTCTCCTTGTTCTATTGTATTTACAAAATTTTCCAAAATTTTTAAAAATTCCTATTGCATTTCGAAAAATTTGAGTGATTTTCTTTCCATTCTTCAAATGAGGGCATACAAGTCCTGAATGTAGTTTAGGATGTAGTTTAGACTTTTACTTGGATGGTCGTACCCGATTTTAGGGCATACAATATCGACAATCGTCGAAAGTATCGAACAGTATCGAGCGGGACTGTAGAAATTTCTACAGTCCCATATAGATTTAGGACTCTAGAAAATTCTACATTCCTATATAAATTAAGGACTGTAGAAATTTCTACAGTCCTAAATTTATAAAGGACTGTAGAAATTTCATCAGTCCTAAAAATTAGGACTGTTAAAATTTCTTTAGTCCTGTATACGTATAGGACTGTAAAAATTTCTACAGTCCCGAATGTTAAATTAATTTAGGATGTTAAATAAAATTTTATTTTTTGTCTTATAATCATGACCCTCGGAAGGGCACTGTGGATGAAGATATCATCAGAAGACGCCCTACTGCGTCGATGCGTAAGGAACGCAATGTTTCGCGTACTATTGAACCAGGTGTCACTATCCGCGACCCCGAGGCACGCCCTGAAGTTAGGAAACGTCGATTGACGAAGAAGACTGTCACTCGTTCGAAGAGACGTGCTCCTCCTAATTCTTCCGATTCTTCTTCCTCCTCCGATGAGGACATGCCAAATGTCCCAAATCGGCCTACTGATAGTTCAGGACCTTCTCAGCCTGCAGATAGTCCTGTCGAGAGTCTCCCACAAACCCTCGGAAACCGGACAACTGATGGTTCAGGACCTTCTGAGCAGCCAGATAGTCTAGTCGAGACTCGTCCAAACGGTTGCTCTATGTTACCGTCGATCGAAAACCATATTGCATACCAAATATGGAACAATCCGGTAAGTACATTACGTTATGATAATTTTATATATAGTTGTAAGTTCAAAGTTCATCCAATTATTTATAGATAAGTACATTTTACATAGAGGTATAACTTCATCCAATTGTTTACTTTTCAGGAGAGTTCTCGTATGTTGACGGTGATCAACCACGAAAAAAAATATAATACATGGAGGTATGAATTATTGGGAGACGATGTGAAGGCAAAAATCAGTCCCACCGGTTTACAATATTTGGGTAGCTACTCATATACGACGGTGGATAATGCACTGATATCAGCATTTGTAGAACGATGGCATCCAGAAACCAACACTTTCCATCTACCCAATGGGGAGTTGACGATTACCCTTGATGACGTCCATCATATATTGGGACTTAGGGTTGATGGTCGAGTCATGATGAATCAAACTTTTGATGAGTCGAGCATCAACTTTTCGACCATATTGTGGATTATGTATCAGGGTGCCTGGGAGTTGATGCCAGTAGTTTTACCACTCTTCGAGAATTCAAGAAGTCCTACGGACTTCCTCTAAAATATTTGGAGGAGATATTCGCTGATCCGGACCTGGAAATGGATAATAGCGATAATGTGGCCCGCGGATATATGCAGTTCATCTTAGGAGCTGTCGACATTACGGATAAGTCTTGAACGTCCATACATGCCAAATATTTTCTCAATTTGGACAACATTGACACGGTGGAAGAAATATCTTGGGAAAGCGGTATACTAGCATACCTTTACCGCGAGCTTGGTGCGGCATCCCGTGTGGGTTCGAAGACAATATCCGGATGCCAGACTCTACTCCATGTATAGATATATCTTTGTCAACTTGTATACATAATTTAAAATTTTGTTGTTAATATTTGGACTAATATTTTTTAACCTGGTTACGTGAAGGCATGGATATACGAGCACTTTCCAACCCTGCAGCGGGCTAAACTGAACCGGGGGTATGACGAGAACCTTCCTAGAATGTGCCAATGGAAGTCAACTAAGGAAGATGCCAAACGTCCTCACACATTGGCCGCCCTACGGAATGCACTCGAAGATATGACGACAGAAGAGGTGAATTGAGACATAATTTTTTAATGTTTGGTAATAATTGACTACGTTATGCTAAATGACGTTATGCTAAATTTTATGCGGTGCAGATTGTTTGGGATCCATACCGTAATTTGGACAGACTAGTCGTCCATTGCAACCAGTCGTTTTATATCACGGTCTTATAAGTTGTCATAAAATCGATGAGGCTTATATGCCGGATAGAGTGCTCCGTCAGTTTGGCTATGTACAAACTGTCCCAAAACGCACTTTGAAAATGATAACTGCTCCGCGATGTACCAAACCGCTAAACTATATTCCTGCGGCGTTCAACTAGGTCTCGGACTTCTTCACCGAGTGGCAACGCCACGTTATTAGAGACACTGAACGGCAAGCAGCAGTAAATATGACGGAATGTAGCAACGACTATCTCGCCTACTATGCTGGTGTCGGACTACCTACCTTGTTCCAACACGAAGGCGATATTGTGCGTGTACCTTCAGATCTTCCTGCCAAATCGGTCTTGTATACTGCATTGGTCAAGATGGTGAGCCAACTTCTTCACTTTCAGTTTGATATTTGTAAATGTTTATAACATAACAAATTTTTTTAATTCTCATGAATAGGCTAGGAAAGTGAAGAAGTTGGGAAGAAGCCTCGTAAGTTGCCAGGGTTCGAATTATATGGCAATCAATGACGAACTACAACAAATCGACAACGTTGAAGATTTTTCTTTCTTGGAAAATAGAGAGCAACGTACAAAGAGGCGGCATGAAGTTTAGGCCCCGTTTGAAGACTTGTAAAACTTTCAATGAATATGAGTTTTGAGACATGTAAAAGTTTTAAGTTTGAATTTGACTTATAAAACTTTGAATGAATTTGCTACAATTCGCACTTTGAATATTTGTGTTCTAAGTTTGCTACAATTGCTACAATTTAAAATTTTGCTACAATTGCTACATACATACAATTTGTGTTCTAAGTTTGCTACATACATACAGTTGTCAAATGTGCAGATTTTGACAGTGGAGATAGTTTAGGACTGTCAAAATTTTGACAGTCCAACTTTCTTCTAGGACTGTCAAAATTTTGACAATCCTAAACTTACATATAACTGTCCACAGACAGTGGATAAAGTTTAGGACCGTCAAAATTTTGACTGTCCTAGTATCTTCCAAGACTGTCAAATTTTTGACAGTCCTAAACTTACATATAACTGTCCACACACAGTGGGTAAAGTTTAGGACTGTCATAATTTTGACAGTCCTAGTATCTTCCAGGACTGTCATAATTTTGACAGTCCTAAACTTACATATAACTGTCCACAGACAGTGGAGAAAGTTTAGGACTGTCAAAATTTTGACAGTCCTACTTTCTTCTAGGACTGTCAAAATTTTGACAGTCCTAATTTTCTTACAGTTTTACATGTAATTTTGACAGTCCTAGTATCGATTAGTATCAATGCACAACATACAGTCAAAATCGATTAGTATCAATGCACAACATACAGTCCTAGGGTTTAGATAACTTCTTTCATTGCACAACATACACACAACATACAGTTCAATATACAGTTAAACATACATGGCTCTTTGCACAATATACAGTATCAATCGATTAGGATATCAAAGTAGTCGTTCGGCATTATTTTTGGATCCTCCATCTTTATCATCTTCTTATAGGCAGCCATTGCATCCGTGTAGGGTGTCATCCATGCGATCGCTTCCTCTGGTGCGTGTTTATACCAAAGCGTAGAAGGTGGCAGAATAGGAGAATGACCGATCAACCTTGGGATGACGAAGTGTTGTCCGACAAGCCCTATCGAACATAGATTGGATACTCCGTGTTCGGCCGGGGGAGCACACATTGGAAAGAAAGTATTGTTAATGCCTTGTGAGATAATTACAATAGGTATCTTATACCTATTAGAGAATACGTAAGCAGCAGGCGGGACATCCATGTAATGGTCTGGTCCGGTAACTGTTTTCGTACAAGGTAAGCTTGCCAACAAATCTCCAACAATTTCTTCGTCGAGTATCTGCCTATAGAAGGTCAGTCGAGACTCCAACTCCTCGTACAGCTCTTTCCTAACCTGTCTCCATCCAGCTTCAACTGAATAGCCTAGTTGTCTTGCTAGTGCATGATATCCACGATGGCCATCCTTAGGAACATCAACAATAGACCAAATGAAATCCCGTATCTCAGGTAGAAAAATTTGAATGTATAGACTATATGAATCAGAAAAGTTATCTAAACCCTCCGCCGTGACTGCATTGTTCATTTTCTGTTTCTTCCCCCTTCGAATAGTAAGCTTACTCTTTTTCTGCGAAAATACCACCATTTCGATTACGGACTTTGCCTTCAAACTACGTTCAATATGTTCAAACAAGGATGGATCTCTTTTAGTTGACTCCTTCTCCTTCTTTTTTGCTCTACTCTTTCTTGAGTGTGGTCTTCCCTTAGGAGTTCGAACAACATATGGCTCTTGCAATCGAGTTGTTGTCGGGACTACAATTTCTTGGATTTTAACCTCAATGGATCTTCTCTCCGGTTCCGATGCGACACACCACCTTGCGTGCAGGAGTTTCACTTGTGGCAAAGAAAAGAAATCATCTTGAACTTCCACCGTCGGCATTATCGACAACTGTCTCCAACGTTGATCAACAATATCTATTAGAATAGGTATAGATTCACGACGATATTCGTTAATCTCATGTGCACAAGGAAGTCCGAGTGAATGTCGATATGAACAACCGCAAACCTCGGGATCATAACCAACCGACTTCGACCTACCAATCTCCTCAAACAATAAGCCCAAGGCCTTGTGAGATACTACATGGATTAAACCATCCAAGAGGTGTTCATGCTTGTATTCATGCTTTACAATATTGAGGCTCATCTCAAATGATGCTATAATCTCGTTCATCGTGAAAATAATCATCAAATGAATCGATTGCCAAACAGAGATAAAATTACCGATCGATGACCGTAGATATCTTTTTAAACTTGAGTATGATCCTTCGACCTGGTTCATAGTGATTGTGCCATAATGCTTCACCATGTTCGTCCATGCTAAGATGAATTGTTCTTTATGTGGTTCTAGCCAAGTATCTTTGATATAAGATATGCATGTCGGGTTACTCGTCTTCCACTTTTGTTGGAACATGTACCATGCTGTGTCGTAGCTGTCTATAGTACTTGCTCGCCATACAAGACTCCAATCATTGTAGAATTCTTCGAAGCGAAATATGTCGATTTTACCGTCCACATTTTCAAATTTTCTCTTGCATTGAGCTTGGATATTTTGATTTATATGCCAAGTGCATAGTAGTCTATGCGCATGAGGAAATACAATATCTATAGCATTTATCAGCGCATATTCTCTGTCGATAACAAAAACAGAGGGCTCTTTGTAACGTGTGTAAAGGGATTGTAGTTTCCTCAACGCCCATGTGTAATCCTCTACTGTCTCACTCTTCATAAAATAAAAAGCGACTGTAAATATTTTTTCCGTAGACGTAAACCCAACAATGTGAAAAAGAGGCATCTTGAACTTGTTGGTCTTATATGTACAATCAAGGATCAATACGTCTGCGAAGGACCGAGCCAAGTGTGTGCAATCAGGATGAGCCCAAAACAACGAAAGGAATTCATCAGTTTGTGGATGTCTTCTATGGTACTCCACGTAGTGATGCTCCCCAAGCAACTTCAATACTTGCTGCATCTCCATTCTTCCTTTCATACTATTACATTTCGCTCTGGCCAAACTATTATAGATCTTTCTCATGGTTGACTTGTTCCCATCTTCTTTTTGTCGCACGGCAGAATATATTTGTTTCGGTGCAACTCCGGAAAGGAACAATTCTTCAACCAACTTTCTCTCATCCTCCTTCAACCGTGCCACGTAGGCATGACTCGTAAGTGTCCCTGGAATAGGATGATTGTGTCTTCCATTCTTAACTTCGATTATCCACTTCATATCTTCTACTTTTACAATCAACACCTTAAATGGACAACCATATTTTCTCGTCCCAACATTTTTCTTAGGAATTTTTTTTTCAACAACACCCTTTTTTTATTATGCTCCCTAAACACACCTCCTCTTTCGCACCCCAGCTCTACATATTTTCGGCCCGGCCGGGATCTGATGGATCTTGCAATGACAATTACTATGTTATGTCGTCTTCCAACTTCTCTGCACCAATCTAATACTTCTTCCTGGGTTGCAAATTGAATATCCGTTGAGAATATATCATCCACATCAACCCCAATAGCAGGATGTACCACAACATCTGTACAAGGTTGGTCCTATAACCAATATAAAATAATATAAAAATTAATAACTTCATATAATTGGCACTTCAAATAATTTAGTCTTTAAGATCCAGGACTGTCGCTATTTTGACAGTCCTATTAGTATATAGGACTGTCAAAATTCTGACAGTCCTGTATTTATATAGGACTGTCGAATTATTGACAGTCCTATATTTATATAGGACTGTCTAATTTTATACAGTCCTTACACGATGACTGTCAAAATAGGGTTATCATTTTACGTACCGTACGTGCTTCGGAACAACCGACATGTTCTTCCGAACGTCCGGAGTGCATATTTAATGGATTTCATGATCCGACTTCGTCATCGAAGATATTTTCATGCATTGCTCCTACAATAATAAAAAAAACTAAAATTTTTTCTGATAATCGCAAAACTTATTCATCGTATGTTGTCGAAGACATACCGGAAGAATATTCGTTGGACAATCACCAAAGCAAAATTCTCTTCCACTTGGGACCACAACTATCAATTTCCAAATTTAGGTTTGGACTTGGAGAATGAGAGTTTCTTCAAGTGAGGGTGAAAAGCCTAAAATAGAAAATTTGTTCACTTATATAACTTGGTGTGGGCTAGCCCTAAGTAACTTTAAGAGTGGCAAACTTGTAATTTTGGGAAAAAATACATTGGGCTAGCCCCAAGTAATATGTGTAGTGCCCTTATCAAAGCCCTTTATTGAGATTGGTCTCTAGAAAGTAGCTAGTAGCCCATGTGCTTGTTGGAATGTTTTCCGTCCAAGCAACATCTATATTTTTGTCACTCATTTTCTGGAAAAAAAAATTAGGAACTAGATCCCAACAACTCGGACGCTTTGATTATGTACTTTGCACTTTAGCGCGTCCTTACGCTTGTTCTCGCACGGTTTCTGCATTTGCCTATGCTCAGCACGAGCGCCTGGCAGATTTCGACGGGCACGAGATGGCGGTTTTGTGCGTCATTGCGCTCGTTCCCATGTGGGTACCGCATGGGCATAGCGCGGACTCAGCACGAGTGTCGAGCATATTTTCATGCGGGCACTGTCACGACCCGCACCCAAAAATCGGGCATGAGTCGTGGGTACGTCCAGCCTACGCCGCAGAATCGGCGGTAGAACGCTGTAAAGGTCCGTTCTAGGTCAACCATATCTATCTATATCTCACAAAAAAATCCGGCATGACCTCTCCAAAAGGAGGGCAACCACGCAATATATATATGAACTCTCAATCACAAAATCTAAGGGAAGAATAAAAGCACGATATGATATAAACAAAAAAACAGAACCAAGAGAGCAAGACAATCCAAAATAATACAGTCCAAGGCCAAAATAGCTACAACATCTCACAGCCACAAAAGAATAAGTACAATCATCCAGAAATAACAACTGGGAACAACCCAGGAAACCCACCTAGCTAACTAGGGTGCTATAGGCGTCTCCTCGGCGCACTCCTCCTCGATCACGGGGTTACAACAGTCGTCAACACCCGGCCCGTAGAACGTCGGGCAATAGTCCTCAGGATCCTCTGGAAAAAATATGCCCAGTCAGGACTGGAGCGAAGTACATAACTCTGAAAGCAACTCCAAATACATGGTAAGGTGTATATGACGAGCAATAGAAAAGTATACAAGATGCACAGAAAATAAATATATGCTGGAGCACAATAAGTAGCTGCAATGTAAACTGGAGAACAATACAAGTACTGAAAAAGTAACTGCAGGTGAGAAACATGAATACTAGCTAAGTGCCTTGAGCACAAGTTCGTTATGTGATTGGCTTAGATTGCACATGAAAAACACTACGATAACTCCGTTATGCGTGAGTTGCATAACCGACATACACATGAATACTGTTTGGCTTTGATCACATAACCAACTCCTACTCCCCTCCCCCACTAATACCATTGGATCCAACCACAACACGCTACGTACATGATAAGTAGCTCGCGCACATGAAGGCGAGAGCA
Organism: Iris macrosiphon; assembly: GCA_036927795.1. Taxonomy (NCBI): domain Eukaryota; kingdom Viridiplantae; phylum Streptophyta; class Magnoliopsida; order Asparagales; family Iridaceae; genus Iris; species Iris macrosiphon. The sequence goes on from JAYESA010000005.1 coordinate 55,317,860, forward strand.
CAAGAAGCACATGATAGCACATGAGAATCAATACCCGAAGCACATGATGAAATACACGTGATAGAGTACCCGCTGAACACGGTAAGGGGGATAGCATCTCATGACGGGATCCACTAGTACCAGCTCGTGTAACAATGTGTCAGAATCAAGTATTACAGTTCTAGAACCGATGATATAAACGCTATCATGAAATGGAAACTATCAGAGGTAGGTACTCGCCTGATGTCCTGAGCAACTGATGAGGATCGAGATCTGGACCGGTGTCGCAAGGACCTAATGCGAAAAGCAGAATTAAACAGGGTTCTAAGCATTTAAACTGATATAAAATAATTAAAAACAGGCTTCTAGGGCTATTCTAGGTCGAACGGGTCAAACCGGTGAAATTCGGATCAAAAAGTCAACTCGGGGTCCAAAAAGTCAACTCTAGGTCAAAACTAGGTCAAACGCTGACTTTTATGGTCAACGAGGACAATTATGGTCAAAGCTAGGTCAAACTAGGGTGCCCCTGAAATTCTAGGTCAAACCGAGCTCATTAAGCTACTAAACTCACAAACTCGCCTAATCGAGATACCGGGATACCCTCGGTATCCGATACCTCGTCCTAGGCCACGCACCCCGCCTAAACCCGCTAAAACCTATGCTAGCACGCGTAAATATATATACATAAATATATAAAAATTATTCCAATATATTTCCTAGGCTAATGCTCAAATACCCCGCTCGAAACTCAATACCTTGGATATCTCAAGGTATTGAGATACCTCGGTATCCCAAGGTATTGAGATGCCGCTCTCAAACCCCTCTAACTAGCTATTAGGCTAATAATTATATACCTAGTTATTAATCTAGGCTAGGTAATATAGATATCTACCATATTTATATATATCTAAGTATGTATATACCTATATATATATATATCCACACACATATACCCAAATACCCATTATCTATACATAAATATATTACTAACTATAATATATATCTAGCTCTATATATATATATATATATATATATATATATATATATATATATATATATATATATATATATATATATATATATGCATATAGACATAGGTATCTACTAACCATCTACCTATCTATCTATCCATAGATATAGGTATTTATCTATGCATCTACTTATCTATATATCTATCTAAGTAACTATCTAACATACTATCTATTTATCCATCTATCTAGTAATCTAATTATCTATCTAACTAGTTATCTAGATCTAGTTACCTATCAATCTATCTATCTATATACATATGGATCTCCCACACTAGCTACTACCCCCTGCATATGCTAACCCTGCTGCTGCTCTTGCTGTACCTGCTGATGCTGCTCTCATTGCTGCTGCTACTGCTCAGAATCTGCTGCTGCTGCCCTTATTGCTGCTGCTGCTACAGCTCCCTGCTGCTGCTGTAGGCAGCAGCAGCTGCTGCCTCTGCTGCAGTCTGGTGGCTCCCCCACCCTCCATCACAAACACACACACACACACGCCTATATACTTATATACATATCACCATATATATATATATATATATATATATATATATATATATATATATATATATATATATATATATATATATATATATATATATATATATATATAACTATATATATACACTACTAGATAGATATATATATACACACTTATATCTACTCTCTAACACTCACACTAACACACTAATACACACACACACATACAAATATATACATAGCTATATATATATATAAACACACATATTAATATATATACACACACACATATATATATATATATATATATATATATATATATATATATATATATATATACATACCAATACACACACACACTCTAAGATATATATATACACATACACATATATATAAATATACATATACACACACAAGCACACTTACACACATATATATATATATATATATATATATATATATATATATATATATATATATACACACACAAGCACATAGATATAAATACACACATATATATATAAATATATATACATAAACACACATACATATATATATATATATATATATATATATATATATATATATATATATATATATATATATATATATATATAGACACATATACACTAACACAACACAACACACAACAACACACAAACAACACGCCCCACTCAAGCCCAATGACCCCGACACTCACCATTACCCTAAAATATATAAAATATAACTCAAAAACTCTAGCACACACTCCCCGATACTAACCCAATGCGCGTACAAGCCCGAAACGAGGAAACCAAGTCGAAATGGCCGTTCGATCATTTCGACGAACGCGTGGTGCGCGGCTCGGAAAACCTCCTGAAACGCACACCAAACGAACTCGGAATCGGCCAAAAATTTACTCACGCGCTCTACACGATGTCTAGATCCTAGAAAAAGTGCTCCCGCGTCGATTCTAGGCCCGTGACGGAAACGCGCACGCACTTAGAATCGACGACGACGAAAAACCCCAATTTTGCCCGAAACGCCCGTTTTTCCGCGATACGGCTTCCCGTGTCTGAACGGAGACACGCACTCACCCTCTAGACACCCGACAACGTCTACCTAGGTCCATCTAACCTAGGACAACACCCAAAATTGGACCAAATTCGGATTCTACCCGAATTCGACACAAAACCTAATGTCAAAGTCTCTAAACTCAACCAAACTAGTTCCAACTTCCTCCCACGGGTAGGCTTAGGGTCTAGGAAGGTTCTACAACACTAATTATACTACATAAAAGTAATTAGCAAGGGAAAAGTTAGGGTTTACATCTTGGGAGTTGAAATCCCAAGGCCAAAGTCTCCGATCAACTTGGAATCACCTCCCTCAAGCTCCAAGCCACCAAATCTAGCTCCCACACTAGATCTAAGCTCCCCACACCTAGGTTAGGGAAAATGCAAGGTTAGGGCTAGCATAAGGAGAAGGAATGGAAGAAAGAAAGAAGAAAAATGGAAGAGGAACTTACTTGGAGAATGAAGGAAGAAGAAAGAAGAAGTGGAGAAGAAGAAGAAGAAGTGAAGAAGAAGAGTGGAATGAAGAAAGGGGGAGAAGAGGGCTGCTCCTTGCTGTGATTACACGGGTGGGGTAGGTAGGGGGCCGGCCAAAGAAAATAAATGGGGTTTACATAAGTTCCACATTCCCAAAACGCCCCTACTTGACTTGGTTTTGGATTTCGGATTCCAAATGCACTCAAACTAGCTCCAAATCTCTCCAACTAACCTCATAAAAATAAAATAAATATTCCTAAGCCCCAAAATAATTCTCACAAGGGTGTTGGTCGGGTCAGACATGGGTCCACTAGGGTCTGACATGGGTCCAGGCTAGCCAAAACCCTAAAACAATCATTAAAAAATAATATAAGCACTAATTAAATATAAATATAATTAATTAAATACAATACACAATTTATCAAATAAAAATAAAAAATATAACCCTATTTTCTAGAATCTGGTAGTGACAAGCCTACCCTCCTTAAAATAATTTCGTCCTCGAAATTAAAAGATGAAACTAGGACAGGAATGCAAAGAAAGAACCATACCTCAGGGCTCGAAGAGATAGGGGTATCGCTCGCGCATTTTATCCTCCCTCTCCCAGGTCGACTCACCTGGAGAGTGATGCCTCCACGCGACGTGAACCAAGGGAATAGTCTGGTTCCTCAACACCTTCTCCCGCCGATCCAGAATCTCTACCGGCTGCTCTGGATAGCTAAGAGTAGGGCCCACCGCGATCTCCGAGTGATCCAATACGTGACTGGGATCCGCCACGTACCGTCTCAGCTGCGACACGTGGAACACATCATGAACTCCCTCCAGCGTAGGCGGCAACTCAAGCCTATACGCTACGGTGCCGACCCTCTCAAGAACACGGAAGGGTCCGACGAAACGTGGGCTAAGCTTCCCGCCTCCACCGAAGTGAATAGTGCCCCGCGTCGGAGAAATCCTCAGAAACACCAGATCTCCAACCTAGCACAAACAAGGTCTCAGCACTTAGTCTAAAACAAGCAATCACAAGCAAACACAAGAACAAAATCTAGATTCTAAGCTATACCTCAAACTCCAAGGGTCTCCGGTGGCTATCGGCCCAATGCCGCTGCCTGTCCTGCGCCACCCGAAGTCTATCTCTAATGAGCTTGACCTTCTCCGCTGCATCAACCACCATCTCCGGGCCAAGCAAGGCTCTCTCACCTATATCATCCCATAACAACGGAGTGCGACACCTCCGTCGATACAACGCCTCAAAAGGTGACATCTCGATACTGGCTTGGTAGCTGTTGTTGTAAGCAAACTCTACCAAGTGCAAGTGATCCTCCCAAGAGCCTCTGAAATCCAAAACACAAGTCCGAAGCATGTCCTCAATGTCCTCTCTGACTGACCATCTGTCTGTGGGTGATACGTACTGCTAAACTTGAGCTGGGTGCCCAAGCTAGCCTGCAGACTCCTCCAGAAATGCGAAGTAAAGCGACTGTCCCGATCTGATACTATGCTCACAGGAACTCCATGCAGTCTGACTATCTGGCGCACATACATCTCTGCTAGTCTCTCTGTAGACGTACCCACTTTGAATGGTAGAAAGTGGGCCGATTTGGTCAACCTGTCCACGATGACCCAAATCGCATCCTTCCCGCCTGGAGAACGGGGAAGTCCAGAAATAAAATCCATGGTCACATGCTCCCATTTCCACTCCGGAATGGGTAACGGCTGGAGCAACCTCATGGCCTCTGCCTCTCCGCCTTCACCTGATGGCACACTAAGCATCGGGATACGAAGCGCGCTATCTCCCGCTTCATTCCGTACCACCATACATGCTGTCTCAGATCTCTATACATCTTGTTGGCACCTAGATACATAGAATACTGGGATCGATGCGCCTCCTGGAGAACCTCCTCGCGCAACGACCCACTCGGCACGCACAACCTGGTACCGTGCCACAAAGAACCATCATCAGCAATGGTGAAGTCATCCGATAAACCCATCTGAACCTGCGCCCTGATGCTCCTCAGGGACTCATCCTCAAACTGTGTAGCCCTGATACGGTCTACCAACTCTGACTGAATCTGCAGTCCCCACATCTGCATCTCAACTCCAGGCACTATCACCTCAATGCCCAAGCTCTCTAGATCTGCCAGAAGATAACGATCTGTAGTCAGGCACATAGCTACCGGATACCTGCTCAACGCATCCGCAACTACGTTCGTCTTTCCTGGATGATACTGCAACGATATGTCGAAGTCTTTCATCAACTCCAACTATCTCCTCTGCCTCATGTTCAGCTCTTTTTGGGTAAACACATACTTCAAGCTCTTGTGGTCTGTGAAGATCTCCACACGCTCTCCGTATAAATAGTGTTTCCATAACTTCAGAGCAAATATGACCGCTGCCAACTCCAAATCGTGGGTAGGATAGTTCTTCTCATGAGGACGTAATTGCCTGGAAGCATAGGCAATCACCCTCCCATTCTGCTGCAACACACAACCCAATCCCTTCTCCGATGCATCACTATAGATAGTGAATCCTCCAGAACCTGATGGCAACGTCAACACTGGAGCTGTCGTCAACCTCCTCTTCAGCTCATCAAAGGCAATCTGGCACTCCTCTGACCAAACAAGCTCCACGTCCTTCCGAGTCAGCCTGGACAACGGCTCTGCAATCCGGGAAAAATCCTGAACAAATCTCCTGTAGTAACCTGCCAGCCCCAGGAAACTCCTGACCTCGGCTACTGAACTCGGAGCACTCCATGCCTCAACTGCCATGATCTTTCTCGGATCCACCGAGATACCCTCTCCAGTCACCACATGACCAAGGAATTCTACCTTGTCAAGGAAGAACTCACACTTCGAGAGCTTTCCGTAAAGCTTCTCCTTCCTGAGAGTCTCCAACACTATCCTCAGATGCTCATCGTGCTCCTCTGGGGTCTTCGAATACACCAAGATATCATCTATAAACACCACCACAAACATGTCCAGATGCTGATGGAACACCTTGTTCATAAGATTCATGAACACTGTCGGGGCATTAGTCAACCCAAACGGCATCACCAAGAACTCATACTGCCCATATCTGGTCCGAAAAGCTGTCTTCGGAATATCCTCCTTCCTGACCTTCACCTGGTGGTAGCCTGTCCTCAGATCAATCCTGGAAAACACCCTCGCTCCGCTCAACTGGTCAAAAAGATCATCAATACGCGGCAGCGGATACTTGTTCTTGATTGTGAGGTTGTTCAGAGCCCTGTAGTCGATACACATCCGTATCGATCCATCCTTCTTCGGCACAAAAAGTACCGGAGCACCCCACGGAGAAGAACTAGATCTGATAAATCCCTTGTCCTGTAGCTCATCCACCTGCTTCTTCAACTCTATCAGCTCACTATTGCTGACTCTATAGACGTGCTGGGATATCGGCTCCGCGCCTGGCACCAAGTCTATAGAGAACTCCACATCTCTGTCCGGAGGTAACCCTGGCAACTCCTCCGGAAAGACATCCATATACTCCTCTATCAGTGGATGTAGCGACCTCGGCTCTACCACCAGGGCTCCGCAGAAGACTCCCTCGGTCTGCTCCGCTGCTCCTCTGGCAAACTGAAACTCTGGCTCACCTGACGGACTAAACAAAACTCTGCCTCCATGATAATCTATACTAGCATAATGCATACTCAACCAAGCCACCCCGAGTACAATATCGTAGCTCGGAAGTGGCATTACAAGTAGGCACACACTCAACTCCCGGCCTCCCAAGGTAACTCTCCGGTCTCTGCAGACATCACGGACTAGGATGATACTACCCCCGGTCGTGATCTTGTAGAGTCTAGCTAAAGATTCAGCAACAAGATGGTGTCTAACAGCAAAAGATACAGACACAAAGCTATGGGAAGCACCGGAATCAAATAAAGCAAGAGCTGGAATGGAATCAAGAAGAACACAGATCAAAAGAAGTCAATACGGTACAAGAAACGATATCATCAAAGAAGGACAGCAATATTACAAAAGAAAATAATTTCAGAAAAATTAAAGATAGCAAAAGGAAGCAGGAAGGGTCCTAGTTGTGATTGAGCACACTCTCTCTCAGCCTATCTCCTATATCCTATTACAGGTAAACCTAAAAAGTGGACCTGCATGGGCCGCCACCAAAAACGTGTCACGACACGCACCCGAAAATCGGGCATGAGTCGTGGGTACGTCCAGCCTACGCTGCAGAATCGGCGGTAGAACGCTGTAAAGGTCCGTTCTAGGTCAACCATATCTATCTATATCTCACAGAAAAATCCGGCATGACCTCTCCAAAAGGAGGGCAACCACGCAATATATATATCAAAATCCTCTCCAAAAGGAGGGCAACCACGCAATATATATATATATATATATATCAAAATCCTCTCCAAAAGGAGGGCAACCACGCAATATATATATGAACTCTCAATCACAAAATCTAGGGGAAGAATAAAAGCACGATATGATATAAACAAAGAAACAGAACCAAGAGAGCAAGACAATCCAAAATAATATAGTCCAAGGCCAAAATAGCTACAACATCTCACAGCCACAAAAGAATAAGTACAATCATCCAGAAATAACAACTGGGAACAACCCAGGAAACCCACCTAGCTAACTAGGGTGCTATAGGCGTCTCCTCGGCGCACTCCTCCTCGATCACGGGGTCACAACAGTCGTCAACACCCGGCCCGTAGAACGTCGGGCAATAGTCCTCAGGATCCTCTGGAAAAAATATGCCCAGTCAGGACTGGAGCGAAGTACATAACTCTGAAAGCAACTCCAAATACATGGTAAGGTGTATATGACGAGCAATAGAAAAGTATACAAGATGCACAGAAAATAAATATATGCTGGAGCACAATAAGTAGCTGCAATGTAAACTGGAGAACAATACAAGTACTGAAAAAGTAACTACATGTGAGAAACATGAATACTAGCTAAGTGCCTTGAGCACAAGTTCGTTATGTGATCGGCTTAGGTTGCACATGAAAAATACTACGATAACTCCGTTATGCGTGAGTTGCATAATCGACATACACATAAATATTGTTTGGCTTTGATCACATAGCCAACTCCTACTCCCCTCCCCCACTAATACCATTGGATCCAACCACAACACGCTACGTACATGATAAGTAGCTCGCGCACATGAAGGCGAGAGCACAAGAAGCACATGATAGCACATGAGAATCAATACCCGAAGCACATGATGAAATACACGTGATAGAGTACCCGCTGAACACGGTAAGGGGGATAGCATCTCATGACGGGATCCACTAGTACCAGCTCGTGTAACAATGTGTCAGAATCAAGTATTACAGTTCTAGAACAGGTGATATAAACGCTATCATGAAATAGAAACTATCAGAGGTAGGTACTCGCCTGATGTCCTGAGCAACTGATGAGGATCGAGATCTGGACCGGTGTCGCAAGGACCTAATGCGAAAAGCAGAATTAAACAGGGTTCTAAGCATTTAAACTGATATAAAATAATTAAAAACAGGCTTCTAGGGCTATTCTAGGTCGAACGGGTCAAACCGGTGAAATTCGGGTCAAAAAGTCAACCCGGGGTCCAAAAAGTCAACTCTAGGTCAAAACTAGGTCAAACGTTGACTTTTACGGTCAACGAGGACAATTATGGTCAAAGCTAGGTCAAACTAGGGTGCCCCTGAAATTCTAGGTCAAACCGAGCTTATTAAGCTACTAAACTCACAAACTCGCCTAATCGAGGTACCGGGATACCCTCGGTATCCGATACCTCGCCTTAGGCCACGCACCCCGCCTAAACCCGCTAAAACCTATGCTAGCTTGCGTAAATATATATACATAAACATATAAAAATCATTCCAATACATTTCCTAGGCTAATGCTCAAATACCCCGCTCGGAACTCAATACCTTGGATATCTCAAGGTATTGAGATACCTCGGTATCCCAAGGTATTGAGATGCCGCTCTCAAACCCCTCTAACTAGCTATTAGGCTAATAATTATATACCTAGTTATTAATCTAGGCTAGGTAATATAGATATCTACCATATTTATATATATCTAAGTATGTATATACCTATATATATATATATCCACACACATATACCCAAATACCCATTACCTATACATAAATATATTACTAACTATAATATATATCTAGCTCTAGGTATATATATATATCTATGCATATAGACATAGGTATCTACTAACCATCTACCTATCTATCTATCCATAGATATAGGTATCTATCTATGCATCTACTTATCTATATATCTATCTAAGTAACTATCTAACATACTATCTATTTATCCATCTATCTAGTAATCTAATTATCTATCTAACTAGTTATCTAGATCTAGTTACCTATCAATCTATCTATCTATATACATATGGATCTCCCACACTAGCTACTACCCCCTGCATATGCTAACCCTGCTGCTGCTCTTGCTATACCTGCTGATGTTGCTCTCATTGCTGCTACTACTGCTCAGAATCTGCTGCTGCTGCTGCCCTTATTGCTGCTGCTGCTACAGCTCCCTGCTGCTGCTGTAGGCAGCAGCAGCTGCTGCCTCTGCTGCAGTCTGGTGGCTCCCCCCCCCCCCCCTCCATCACAAACACACACACACACGCCTATATACTTATATACATATCACCCTATATATATATATATATATATATATATATATATATATATATATATACACACATATAACTATATATATACACTACTAGATAGATATATATATATACACTTATATCTACTCTCAAACACTCACACTAACACACTAATACACACACACACATACAAATATATACTTAGCTATATATATATATATATAAACACACATATTAATATATATACACACACATACAAATATATATATATATATATATATATATATATATATATATATATATATATATATATATATATATATATATACATACCAATACACACACACACTCTAAGATATATATATATATATATATATATATATATATATATATATATATATATATATATATATATACATATACACACACAAGCACACTTACACATATACATATATATATATATATATATATATATATATATATATATATATATATATATATACACATAGACATATACACACACAAGCACATAGATATAAATACACACATATATATATAAATATATATACATAAACACACATACATATAAATATATACATACATATATATATATATATATATATATATATATATATATATATATATATATATAGACACATATACACTAACACAACACAACACACAACAACACACAAACAACACGCCCCACTCACGCCCAACGACCCCGACACTCACCATTACCCTAAAATATATAAAATATAACTCGAAAACTCTAGCACACACTCCCCGATACTAACCCAACGCGCGTACAAGCCCGAAACGAGGAAACCAAGTCGAAATGGCCGTTCGGTCATTTCGACGAACACGTGGTGCGCGGCTCAGAAAACCTCCTGAAACGCACACCAAACGAACTCGGAATCGGCCCAAAATTTACCCACGCGCTCTACACGATGCCTAGATCCTAGAAAAAGTGCTCCCGCGTCGATTCTAGGCTCGTGACAGAAACGCGCACGCACTTAGAATCGGCGACGACGAAAATTCCCAATTTTGCCCGAAACGTCCGTTTCTTCGCGACACGGCTTCCCGTGTCCGAACGGAGACACGCACTCACCCTCTAGAAACCCGACAACGTCTACCTAGGTCCATCTAACCTAGGACATCACCCAAAATTGGGCCAAATTCGGATTCCACCCGAATTCGACACAAAACCTAATGTCAAATTCTCTAAACTCAACAAAACTAGTTCTAACTTCCTCCCACGGGTAGGCTTAGGGTCTAGGAAGGTTCTACAACACTAATTATACTACATAAAAGTAATTAGTAAGGGAAAAGTTAGGGTTTACCTCTTGGGAGTTGAAATCCCAAGGCCAAAGTCTCCGATCTACTTGGAATCACCTCCCTCAAGCTCCAAGCCACCAAATCTAGCTCCCACACTAGATCTAAGCTCCTCACACCTAGGTTAGGGAAAATGCAAGGTTAGGGCTAGCATAAGGAGAAGGAATGGAAGAAAGAAAGAAAAAAAATGGAAGAGGAACTTACTTGGAGAAGGAAGGAAGAAGAAAGAAGAAGTGGAGAAGAAGAAGAAGTGAAGAAGAAGAGTGGAATGAAGAAAGGGGGAGAAGAGGGCTGCTCCTTGCTGTGATTACACGGGTGGGGTAGGTAGGGGGCCGGCCAAAGGAAATAAATGGGGTTTACATAAGTTTCACATTCCCAAAACGCCCCTACTTGACTTGGTTTTGGGTTCCGGATTCCAAATGCACTCAAACTAGCTCCAAATCTCTCCAACTAACCTCCTAAAAATAAAATAAATATTCCTAAGCCCCAAAAAAATTCTCACAAGGGTGTTGGTCGGGTCGGACATGGGTCCACTAGGGTCTGACATGGGTCCAGGCTAGCCAAAACCCTAAAACAATTATTAAAAAAATAATATAAGCACTAATTAAATATAAATATAATTAATTAAATATAATACACAATTTATCAAATAAAAATAAAAAATATAACCATATTTTCTAGAATCGGGTAGTGACAGGCACGCAGTCATGCTAGATTTCAGCGCGGAAGGTGCTCACGTGCAAATTTGGCCTCTACAGAAATTGCGCAATAAGGTTGTTTAAATAGATTTTTGGTTTTAACACTCCTTATCCATGAGAATTTGGAGATAATGGTTAGTAACCATCTCTTATCCGTGGAGAGTATCTCCGGATTAAGTTGGTAATATATATATATATATATATATATATATATATATATATATATATATATATATATACACCAATGTTTGAAAACGGTTCAAATTGAGCCGTCTAAGTCGTTTATAAATACTCCACTAATTTTTTTTAAATAATTAATTATTTAATAACCTAATATGATTTATTTACAACTAAACAATTCTAACTCAAGTGGTTAAGTTGTGAGGTACTTTTCCTGATTGCTTGAGTTTAATACCTAGAAATGACAGTATTTATAATAATTTCATATTTAATTTTTTTAACAGTTGTTTTATGCACGTGTAATGTACGTGCACATTACTAGTGTGTGTGTATATATATATACTATTCTCTTCTTTTTTAGAAGTAGATAGAAAATATATTGCTACGAGAAGAGAGTTAGCAGCAGCCAAAACGGATTCACGAAGTGCTGTCCGTCAATCCATTCGTCCAATTCGAGATCCACAATGAGGATGACAATGAGCGTTCCAAAAGTTCTTTTCCGAACTTACTAGTTCCTGAAAGCAGATCAACGGAATTGATCGAATCTTGCTTTGAGCAACGGTGATCTTTATCATCCGAGCTAGAAGTCTTTTTCTGTCGTGCATCTTGTATTTCAATTTCTTGTCTCTGTTCTAATTGTAGCAATTGTGTTGCAAAAGTTTCAATATCTACAATTTCAAAGTGTCAGTTTGTAACCCCGTTGTAATCGTCAAGAAAATGTATTAGTTTCAAATTTTTATGTATGTTTGTAGGATCTTAGTAACCCAACCATAACAACAAATTAAGAATGAATAGCTCTAGATCCGATGGATCGTGTGAAGTATTTGATCTATATTTGTTTGTTTCTCCACATTTTGTGAGGGGAGCTTCATGGCGATGACATTTACAGGGGGGGTATGCCGGGAAGCTAAATTAAAAAATATATATATATATATATTAACATGTAAAAACCTAACAATCAAACGTCGCAATACAATTATGTAATAAGTAATTATTGGAAAGTGTTAGTGAGTTTGAATATAATAAAATTAGATAAAAATTTAAATTATAATAAAATATTTTAAATATATTTTTATTATATTATTTTATAAAGATATTTTTAGAATTTTGGATAATTGTTTAGTTAGATAATATCATGTACTTACTTTAAATATAATTTTAATATTACTTATATTTTAGGATTTGTTATATGTTCAAGTAGTTAGAGAATTTAGAAGAAGAAAAATTCTTAACTATGTAAGGAGATAATTGTAGGTAAAAAAAAAAAAATTAATTAATGGATGATATATATGACGGCTCATTTTGAGTCATTTTCAAGTCACATTATATTAGTAGAGATATAATAGTTGTTATAAATATTTTATTTTGTTAAATATTGACATATGTGGGTGAGTTTTTGTTTGGGATGTCATAATATAATAGAGTAATGCTATTTGCACCTCCAAATTATTCCTCCAATCTATTTTTTCTTACGTGGCAGCTAACGTGGTATGTTAAATAATATTATGTGACATCTAATATGGCACCTGATATGGTAAATTTTAAACCCAAAAATTAATTATCCAATTTTTTTTAATGTTAAAATTAATATTAATATTAATGTTAATGTTAATATTAATATTAATTTTAATTTTAATATTAATTTTAATGTTAATATTAATTTTAATTTTAATTTTAAAATGTGACATTTCAGCTGCCACAATAATAGTCACGTTAGAAGTCACCTAAGAAAGAATATATTAGAGGGATAATTTAAAGATATAGCATTATTCAATATAATAATTGCTATTCAATTCTGACAAACTTGACATTTATCTTAAACTTACTTCGAATAAATGTAGTAAAATACTAAAATACTGGGGGAGGCTAATGCCATCCCTGGCCTACAAATAGTTTCGCCCAGGACATTTGCTATATTGTTTCTCCAGCTTGCTAACTCCTATATTAGGATGGGTTTTATGAAAAAGAGAAGGATAATGTTTTTTTTTTTCTTGAATGAAAATGAATCTACAAAAATATAGGATTCTTGTTTTATTTGTAGCATGTCCGGAGTTAATACTTGACCCATGAAACATTTATCGCAGGTCCAAAATTTTAGAGGACACTAATTTTTTATATATAGTATATATAAGTCCAAAATTTTTTCGTAGTATATGTAAGTACAAAAATTTGTCTCCGAATCTTCAGTTTTGGGCTTAAAAAACAAATTGATAGATCTATTCTATAAATTTAGCCACTTTAAGATTTTAAGTTAGATTTAAAGCAACTGAAAGCCACGGGAAAATTAGAACAAAGAATTTTTTTTTTTAAATGTCTTTTTTAAAAGAGACTCATGTGGCTGCCAAGTTCTTTTATTTTCCTAAACGAAACTAGTGGTCAGTCCCTCAATTTCTTACTTTGGTTAGTATATATATATATATATATATATATATATATATATATATATATATATATATATATATATATATATATGGTTGACTTATAATTTATTGAAAAATATATCCTTGTCTAATATCTATAGCATGTGGAGTCGATTTAGTAGCCGTAGTCGACGACTATAAGTGGATTTTGTTTCTATAAGAACTGAATTCGGTCCATTTCCATTAGGTGAGATTTATTATTTATTATTATTTTTTTAAATTGTTGATGAAATATTCAGTAATACCTTAGAAAATAGCTCGGATGAGAATAAATGAAATTATTCAGTTTCTTGTCTCACTTTTATTATTTGGTTTGAAAAATATTCAGTTTTATTAGAATTTTATTATAACATATATTGTTTTGGATATTTTTTTTTATTTCATGAATTTTGGGTTTGACAATAGTATTGTATCATCGTTTGATATAATAATAATAATAATAATAATAATAATAATAACTTTTGAGGGTACCACTTTTAGAGTTCGTCTCTGGTCTTAAATTCTAAAGTCCAGCACTGATTTATAGTAATATTAATCATATAAGCGCCATGTTGCAGTTTATACATAAAAGAACCTGAAAGCTATTATATATACTAGTCATGTTCACGTGTGTTGCACATACCAAAAAATTGTATGATATTGTTGAAAAAATAGATAAAATTTTAAATTATATTAAAATATTTTAAATATGATTTGAATATATTTTAATTATGATTTGTTATAGATATGTTTTTAGAATTTCGGATATGTGTTTAGATAGATAATATCATGTACTTAGTTTAAATATAATTTGAATAATTTGAATATTAAATATATTTTAGGATTTGTTATATGTTGGTAGTTAGAAGGATTTTAGAATATATATTTTTTTTACTACATGAGGTTCATTTTTTAGTTGTTTCCAAGCCGCATTATATTAGTAAAGGTACATATATGGACATACTTTCTCACATAAGCCTGACTCTTCCCTACTTTCTCACATAAGCGTGACTTTTTCCTTTCTTGTGTTGGACTATGTTATGTAGTCTGGATTTGTTTTCATTTGTTACACCATGAGGATCCCAAGTGCAACAATATGAAGAACAAGAAGGGAAGAAGAATGAGAAGCTCCCCTTCATTTCTCTGTTGGAGAAGATTTAGATAGCCAGTTCCTGCAGCCAAGATCGGATTTCAACATTTCTGATGGATAAGTTTTCGAGTCTGTAAACTAGGGTACAACGAGGAACAACATACTTCAAAGTGGCACCAAAAGGAGAAGAAAACTAACATTTAATAAAAGTAGGCAAATGTTAAAGGCCTGCAAAAGGGTCTGCTTGGATTGATCCAAAATTAAACGTTCACAACAAAATTGTTTGATCCAAAATTAAACTTCAAAGCTTTGGTGTTGACAACAAGGTTTTAGAAAAGAGAAAATTTGGTGTGTAACCTTGAATGGATTCGCATACATCTCTATTTATAATAGTCAAAGACGATGAAAAGAAAAATAATATAATAAAATCTCAAAGGATCACATAGAGATGAAAGATATCTATACACTCAACTAAGTTACAAAGTAACTGCAACAAACCCAGATTAATTTTACATTCCATACATAACAGACTGAGAGCAAATTATTGAATATTTGGCATAATTTGGGAATATACCGACCACAACAATGGTCATAAAAAGAAGAGTGGAAGCTATAGAAATGCACCAAACACAAAATCCCATAAAAATAAACTTGAAATGGTAAACAAATGCGGAAATTCTAGCACGTTACATTGCCTTCCTGGTCTCATAGAGAGCTGTCACTAAGAAATAAAAGTTGCAATACTCATATTATCCAGCAGTGACTGTTTCAGCAACTCAAAATTACTACAAACCACAAACTATGAGCAGAAAACATTAATATCAAATAGCAATCTTCATAATTGACGAGTTGACAAAAAAACTAGAAATACTTGCACTCGTCATTTCTACTTCACCCAGTCTTCACCTCACAGTGATAATGTCATCAATCTTGAGGATCATCCTCACACACTCTGTAGCCAGTGATATGGCGCTTGTGCTTACCAGAAGAGGCTGCACAACATTCTCCTCAAGAATGTTGGTGATCTGCCCCTTCCTAACGTTGATCCCTGCATTTATCTCCCCTTGGGCATGCTTATTTCTCAGCTCTGTTACGATGGCTATAGGGTTCAGCCCAGCATTCTCTGCCAAAGTATAGGGAATGACTTCCAGTGCCTCTGCAAACTCCTTCACACAATAACTCTCCATCCCTTGCAGCTCCTTCGCCAAAGCCCCTAGTTGCCTCGACATCTCGATTTCTGGAGCGCCTCCACCCGCTATTAGAAATTTCTTATTAACCAAGCACCTGCCACAACACAATTATTAACAGAAAAGAGATTAAGGCCCTACTGTAATGATAAAATTCAAATTAAGGAGGAAACAATTGAACAACTTTCCGCTTTTATGTAATGGCAAGAAATCATAAATATTGCTAGTGTCCCTCTTTCACTCTTTGGTTTAATGTGTCATCGAGATGAATGCAATTCCCTAAAGCAAATTCCTGGTCAAGGCATACTTGGAGGGTGCTCCACAGTTGCATGAGATAAACCGCATAGCCAAAAGGTTAGGTACTTGTCAACAGGCCATGTAGATTTTATGGCATGGCCATCTCATACTAATGAGCTACCTTGAGCAAGAATTTGGAGCCAACGTATAGAGGGTTATAATGTCAGGTTTACATTTGGTCTAAAAAATCAATTCTTTTAAATTTCTTATGCTCCATAGCCGAACCCATTCTGATGGGAAAAGGCTTGGATGATGATAATGATGATGACAAGAAATTATAATCATAAAGTCTTGGTCTTTTATTGTTATTTGCTGATGGTAAGCCAATTCCTCTGCAGGCTCAAGCATTACCATTCTAAAAAGCAGATTAAATAATGAACATTTGGAAATGGAATAACTGTGCAGAATAAGCAAGAAGATGAAGATAATATCCTTGATTTTGCATCATGGTATGACCTATATACCATTTGATAATGTTTATTGTTGTATCGGAGGAATGGGTGATTTATCTATGCAAAACAACACACCCCACTATATTGACATGTAAATCTTGCAAAGAAATATGGATAGATACTGATAATTTAGTTCAAACAATAGAAGATAAGTCGTGTTTCAAAAAAGATGTTAATGATTAGGAGAGTGTGTATAGAGGTTTAGTGATATAGTCTTAGTAACAAAAGGAAAGAAAATATCCTTGATTTTACATCATTATATGACCATACAATAGCAAATTATTAAATGTGGATGTGGTGGAACTTTTAATTTCTTCGGAAGTGGATCAATACTAACCAAGTAGACTTTTCCACACTAGGAATGCAAAAGTGCTTTACCACACAATAATAGTATAATACAACAACAAATCCTTTATCCCAAATGTTTTGAGTCGGCTGTTTGAATCATTTTCTTCAATTGAGTTCTGTTAATGGCCATACCCTATGTACACTAATAAATTTAGAACTTCAATCCATGTTAACTACTATCCCATCTCTCCTCCTTCACTCCTTCACGGCACATAAAGATTGATCGTATTGGACTCTAAGCATAAAGAAAAAAGAAAAAAAAAATAGAAAGGTCAAACAAGAGATGGAGAATCAGATGATACAAGGAAGAAATGCAATATTCTTTAGAACATAGGATGATAAAATGAGATGAACACAAAGGAAAACTGATCATACGGAACAATTTCTAATTATATCAACAAAGTGGAAAAAGTTTATAGGAGCAAGCAAGTTGATGGATGGACATCTAATGTAAGTTGGTACCTGAATGGAGAAAACACAAATGGTAGTTTAGACAGAGCATCCTGTCAGAATTTACAGTAACATAGGTCGAAAAAGAAGGAAGCTAAGAAGACACTGACGCTAAATCTAAGATTCATTGTAGTGTATACTAAAAAATGTACTAAAAGTATCAATCAAAAAGAATTGGTAAACAAAAGAACCTTCAAGAAAGGTGAATTTATTTCACTTGTTTAGCGAAAACCACCTGTATGACTTCTAACATAGAAACAAATAGATCAACTCAAGTACAAACTATTGCTACCAGTGGCAAATCAGGATTCTGAAGTTGTAAATACTTTAAAGATAATGAAAAAACGAAAAAACTTAGAAAATTGTAGAAAGTAGGACCATTATATAGGAATGATGAGAAACTAACTGAACATTCTAAAGAATCGAAGATATATAATAAAGTTTGTAATAAATTTGTTACATACTTACAAATGGCAAATTAAACTTGCAACTCAAACAACAACACTGCAAAAGTGTGCAACTTAACAAAGTCTTCAAAAGAAAAGAAAAAACAATTCCAATAATCAAATTTGATTTTATATTGAGAACATCTACCAAAGAAGTTTTTTACTTAGTAGAAAACTATTTTTTTGGTCTTTAGACCATGAACCAAAACATCCATAGGAAAGACCAATGTAAGGTTCAGAGAAAGGGTAACTACAAAACATGATTTCAAAATGTAAACAACTTCAATGTATTGTCTGCACCTCCTCAATAAACACGATGTTTATTGAGGAGATGTTAACACTACATGAAAATTGTTCTCATCCGGCAACCACCTTTCATAGTACCGTTTCACTGAATATTTTCAATGGACATTCTGGTTCATTGTCTAAAAGTAAAAAAAATAAAATAAAAATCTATTAATTTTCTACTAAGCAAAAAAAACTCGCTAGTAGATTTTCTTGGCAAGCTAATCAAATTTGATTATCGGAACCACTTACTTCTTTTTAAGATTTTGCTAAGTTATACATTTTGTAGTATCATTGACTGGGTTACAACTTGATTAGCTAATAGTTGCATAGACTTGTATGTTTTCTTCACTTTGTACGTAGGTAAATTAGGTAGTAAATTTATTACAACGTTCATTGGATCAAGGTTCGTAGTATCGGTCGATACCGATACATATTATCTTATCGATTTTGACATGTCTGATCCGATACTTATCAAATCCGATACCGGCCGAAATAAAAATTGTCACTCTTTTACGGTCAATTAGCAGAGAATAACTAAAAGAAAAAGAGAATCATGTTTAAAAAAAACAATGTCCATACAATGATTTCATCAAACTATGTGCTAATAAAAATTCATATTTGCACAATGTAATTATTATCATGTCCATTTGTTGAAATTGTATATTATTAATTCACATTGTTCATATATCTTAATATTTTTCCATCCAAAATTGTCTAATATGGGCGTACTTTGTCTAAAAGCAAGTAAAATAAACAACAATGTCTATAACGGGCATGGTAGTCAAAGGTTCACCTCGCAGAAAGGCACAGCAGCTGCACCTCGCACATCACTAGGCAAGGCGTATTTCTCCAGGCACACACAAGGCGCGTTGTGCCTTTCTGCAAGACGCAACCAAGAAAAGGCGTGCCCATGGTAGTCAAAGGCACGACTAAGGCTCTCGCAGAAAGACGCAGCAATTGCGCCTAACACCTCATTAGGCAAGGCGCTTCAGGCGTGCCTTAGATGCGTCTTTATGCAAGGCACAACCAATAAAAGGTGTCTAGACGCGCCTTATTGTTTTTTTTATTTATACAAAAAAGTTTGAAGCAGGGTGATAACCCTTACGTCGTACAAATAGTTGGTTACAGTTGAACTATAAAAACTAAAATTTACTAAAAGCATGATAGGGATAATACAAACTCTTGTTAGTTCTTTTGACCGCCATTGTTGCTCTACTAGTTCACTTTGTTATGTTTTAACATATTTTTGTTAGTTTTAATATGTTATTTGATTTTATTTCTAACATTACTAATTTGTTTATTTATATATGTATATTTTTATTATTTTTTATATTTGTGCCTCGCTTCGCTCGGACGCGCTCCTTAAATGCACCTTGCGCCTCAGACGATATTGACATTTTGCGTCTCGAGTGCGCTTTGCGCCTTTGACTACCTTGGACGTGTCTTATGATTGTTTTATTTATACAAAAAAATTTTGAGGTATGGAGATAATCGTTACCTCATTCAAGTAGTTGGTTATATTTGAACTAGAAAAACTAAAATTTACTAAAAGCATAGTAGGGATAATATACACTCTTGCTAGTTATATTGACTGCTACTGCAAGTCTGCTACTCTGTTAGTTCACTTGGTTATGTTTTAACATATTTTTGTTGGTTTTAATATATTATTTTATTTTTTACATTACTAATTTACTTATTTATCTATGTATATTTTATTATTTTTTATATTTGCGCCTCGCTTCGCTCGGACGCGCACCTTATCTGTGCTTTGTACCCAGGGCAATATGGACATTTTTTGCCTCAAGTGCGCATTGCGCCTTTGACTACCTTGATAATGGGTAAATAATTCAACAATGTTAATTATTATTATATTCAAAACTAAAGAAAACAACAAACAATATATAAGATTATGCCAAAATTTATAAAATATTTTACAGTTTTTAAATAATTCATTAGTATCTTTTGACTTCCGTAAACAAGAAAGGGTCTAAAACTAATTCCGATAACGGAAACCTTAATGAACAATTTCCATGTCAATTTTTCTATCAACTGTTCCTCTAAACAATATTTCAGTATTCTTCATTAGTATTAATGATACATTCATTTTTACTCAATTGACCATATATGGCCATTTGCGTACGCTCTCTCATCACATGTCCGCTCTATATTTGTTACCTAAATTTGAAATGTGATTGGCTAACTCCAACTTCAACTAGTCCAACTACAAAGTTCTCTGCAAGGTTGCCCACATTAGGGCTACAAAATAATCCAGCATTCCCCTAATCAAATGTGGTACAAACATGGATCCAAATCAACAAGAAGGCAGTTCCAAGGGGGTCTAAAACACTCCCCTAAAACCCAAAAACCAATCATCCTTAAAGCAAACTAGCCTAAGTAATAGAAAAATGTATTCATAAAAAGAAGATGAACAATCCTAACAGCACAATTAAGTAAAGCGTGCAGAAAAGAAGAGTTTTTTTTTTTTTATCATACCACCTGACAACGCAGAGAGGGTCATGAAGACTCCGTTCTGCCTCATCAAGCACCAGCTGATTCGATCCCCGTAAACAAGAAAGGGTCTAAAACTAATTCCGATAACGGAAACCTTAATGAACAATTTCCATGTCGATCTTTCTATCAACTGTTCCTCTAAACAATATTTCAGTATTCTTCATTAGTCTTAATGATACATTCATTTTTACTCAATTGACCATATATGGCCATTTGTGTACGCTCTCTCATCACATGTCCGCTCTATATTTGTTACCTAAATTTGAAATGTGATTGGCTAATTCCAACTTCAACTAGTCCAACTACAAAGTTCTCTGCAAGGTTGCCCACATTAGGGCTACAAAATAATCCAGCATTCCCCTAATCAAATGTGGTACAAACATGGATCCAAATCAACAAGAAGGCAGTTCCAAGGGGGTCTAAAACACTCCCCTAAAACCCAAAAACCAATCATCCTTAAAGCAAACTAGTCTAAGTAATAGAAAAATGTATTCATAAAAAGAAGATGAACAATCCTAACAGCACAATTAAGTAAAGCGTGCAGAAAAGAAGAGTTTTTTTTATCATATCACCTGACAACGCAGAGAGCGTCATGAAGACTCCGTTCTGCCTCATCAAGCACCAGCTGATTCGATCCCCGTAAACAAGAAAGGGTCTAAAACTAATTCCGATAACGGAAACCTTAATGAACAATTTCCATGTCGATTTTTCTATCAACTGTTCCTCTAAACAATATTTCAGTATTATTCATTAGTCTTAATGATACATTCATTTTTACTCAATTGACCATATATGGCCATTTGAATACGCTCTCTCATCACATGTCCGCTCTATATTTGTTACCTAAATTTGAAATGTGATTGGCTAACTCCAACTTCAACTAGTCCAACTACAAAGTTCTCTGCAAGGTTGCCCACATTAGGGCTACAAAATAATCCAGCATTCCCCTAATCAAATGTGGTACAAACATGGATCCAAATCAACAACAAGGCAGTTCCAAGGGGGTCTAAAACACTCCCCTAAAACCCAAAAACCAATCATCCTTAAAGCAAACTAGCCTAAGTAATAGAAAAATGTATTCATAAAAAGAAGATGAACAATCCTAACAGCACAATTAAGTAAAGCGTGCAGAAAAGAAGAGTTTTTTTTTTTATCATATCACCTGACAACGCAGAGAGCGTCATGAAGACTCCGTTCAGCCTCATCAAGCACCAGCTGATTCGATCCCCGTACCAGAACGGTGGTCGTCCTCCCCATGTCCTTAATCCCTGTAATCTTCACGATCTTCCCATCACCAACCGAAGCCTCCTCCACTAGCTCTGCGAACCCCAGCTTCTCCTCCCTGAAATGTTCGATATTCGCTATCGGCAGGCAGTTAAGGGTCTTGGTAATGAACTCGATTTCGTCCCTCTCAACATCCTTCACCACGAGAATCTTCGCCTTGGCAAGATAATGCAGCGAGAGATCGGTCACGGCGTCCCTCAGGATGCTCTTCTGGATCAGCAGCACGTTGCATCCGGCAGCCTTGATCTTCTTCACCATGCCCAGGATGTAGTTCCTCTCCTCGCGGAGGATCCGGTCCATCTGGGTGTAGTCGGACACAACGATGCTCTGCTCAATGTCGGTCTTGGGAGGGGAGATCTGGAACTGGATGACGGCGATCCTGGCGTTCTCGACGCGGGTGGGGCCGCCCGCAGCGTGGCTGACCTTCTTGTCAGCGAAGACGAGGCCGCCGCGGATGAGCTCGGTGTCGTCGACGGTGCCACCGAGCTTCTTGACGACGCGGACGTCCCGGAGGTCGACGAGGTCGGGGTGGGCGGGGTCGACGACGGAGAGGACGGCATCGACGGCGAGGGGGGCGAGGAGGGAGGAGTACTGGCTGACGACCTTGCTGTTGAGGGAGGTGGCGGCGGACTTGACAAGGGAGTCGCGGTCGGAGAGCTCGACGGGGACGGACATGTCGGTGAGGATCTGGACGGCATGGACGGAGAGCTTGTGGAGGGAGTCGGAGATGACGGTGGGGTGGATGCCCATGGAGAGGAGGTTCATGGAAGAGCGGAGGAGGGAGCCGGCGAGGACAACGACGGTGGTGGTGCCGTCGCCGGCGGCGGAGTCCTGGGAGCGGGAGAGGTCAACGAGCATCTTGGCGGCGGGCTGGAGGACCTCCATCTTGTTGAGGATGGTGGCGCCGTCGTTGGTGATGATGACGTCGCCGGAGGCGGAGGAGATCATCTTGTCCATGCCCTTGGGGCCGAGGGAGGTGCGGACGGCGTCGGCGACGGTGCGGGCGGAGAGGATGTTGGCGTGGCGGACGTCGTCCTTGCGCTTGTTATCGGTGTACGACTCGGTCTTGGAGGAGCGGAAGGCGGGAGCTGCGGTGGCGGCCGCCATTTTTTTGGGGGGGGAAGGGGGGGGGGGGGGGGGGGAGAGAGAGAGAGAGAGAGAGGAGGTGAAACCCTAGAAATGGAAACCCTAACCCTAGTTTGGAGCGGAAGAGTTTGAACTGAAAGTGAGAAGCAAACTAATAAAAACATCATTAGTAGTTGGACTGCACAAAAGCAAATTGGAAACCACCAAAAAAAATAAAAAAAAATAAAATGTAAAATGGGTTGAATTTGTACAGAATTGTATGATACGACAAAGTGATCTTGGGTATCAAGATTGTGTGGTGAATAATTGATATAGAAAAAAAATAATATAAAATCTAAAATACACAAAGTTGGATTTCAAATTTAGATTTATTATTCTACGTTTCTACAATCTATAATCTAGAAATTGGAGACCTCTTATCACCTATGGGTGGGATGAGACCTAAAATCTAGATATTGGAACTAGGTACGAGACTTAGAATGAGCTCCTATATTTTGAATCTAGAATCTAAAATGTAGGATGAGCCTTACTTATGATGCTCTAATAAGCAGAGTTTTGTCGGAATTGACCGGGCCATAAAAGAACTTGTATTGCTACAACAGAGCTGGCCTTCGTAAGGCCTGGTTTGGGACTGCTGCTGCTCTGCTATTTGAAAAGTAGCACGTAGAAGCAGCTTCTGAAAATGCTTCAAGAAAAATAAGCAAAAGCAGCTGTAAACCAAGTCTAAAGCTATGGTCGGCCCTGAGGGTTGGATTGTTCTATCCGGAGCTAATTTGTATGTCACTTGACCGTTATTGTGAGTCGGTCTTGGAGGGTTATCCGTAACTCTGACTTTTGGTGGGATCACGCTGAAGCCTAGAGGTTGTCCTAATAGAGAAGGTTATCTAAAATGAAGTATTGTCCGATTTATTCCAGAACTGATCATGCCTAAGACCTAGTTTGGGATTGCTTATGCTTTCTTAAAAGTTGTAGCAGGAACATCTTTTGACAATATTTTGTCATTACTTGACAAAGTTGTTCCAAAACTAAACTGATTTTTATAAATAAAAAATTGATAAACAATTATTACCAAATAGCTTTTGTGATTTTTTTTATGCAACTAGTAAATGCACTTACATTGCATGTTATTTTTTAAAAAATATTATTAAAAATAATTTAAATATTTATAAATTAATATTTATTATATATATATATTTTTGAAAAATTAGATATAATTTTTTTTTGATATTATTGAAAAATTGAATAAAGGTTTAAATTACAGACAATTTGCTGTACAGATAATATTTTTATATTAATTACCTAAAAGAAAACAATTTTATAAAAAATTGAAATCACGAAAGCTTTCGTCATCTGGGATGACAAAATTTTAGCATATCATATTTTAATATCCCCATAACTCAACAAATCATATTTTAATACCTCATGCTATATTTTTGTCAATTAGGTTGGCAAAAATTTAGCAACTTTGGTTTAACCTGTTTAAGTCATGGGTGCGGGTGATTTTCTGTTGGTTTTTTTGTTTTGGTTTCTTTTGGTTTATTTTATTTTGGTTATATTTTTGTTGGTTTTTGGAATAGATAGTTGGGGTTTGTTTTTTTGTTTGGTTTTTTTGTTATACAGAAAATAATTTTCTTTTCCTGAGAAATTTGTTGTACAGAAAATAAATTTTTTATTTGATTTTTCTTTGTTTGTTATGGGTTTTATTTGGTTTTTTTGTTTGATCTTTTTTGTTTTTTGTTTGGGTTTTCTTTTGTATGTTTGGTTTTAGTTTTATTTGGGTTTTTTTAATTTGATTTATTTTTGCGAAAAATTTGCTATACCTATAATTTTTTAAATTAATTAGGAAAAAAGAAACAAGTTTGAAACAGTAACGAAATAGTTCGCCAACTGAGTTGGCAAAATTCTCAAATTTATTTTTTGTTGGTAACGGTGTTTTCACCGGTTTTGGGATAATTTTGAACCAATTATTTATTTTTGAAACAATAACAGACCCTCATAGTCGGTACTCTAAAAACACCTCATAATCGCTACTCCCACAATTGCCAAACATACCCTTAATTTTTTTATCGTAATCAAAAGTTATATCGATCTTATTACGATTAATAAATTATTTATAAATAGATAATTTTATCGTTAAAAAAATAAAAAATAAACACAAGAATATATTTTGCGTTTCTAAAATGACTAGAGATCGAAATATCGTTTTTTTGCGATTCTAAATTTTTTTGAAGTCCGCCAAACAGTAAAACTGTTTATCCCATAGTATTTTTCGTTACGGTCATTTTGACACAAACTGGACCTTGTTTCGATCTCTCAGTCAAAAGGTATGATACTTTAAAGTTTTAAATTTTATACTTTTGCCTGTAACATGTGCGTCTTGCTTCGGATGAAAATTATTTCTACATGAATTGTGTTACTCTCGTCGAAAACATACAAATCGACTTATTGTTTAACTAAAAACGATTTCCAAACAAATAGTTTTGGCCGCTCGAAGTTTGCTCGACGACAGACGTAATTTTTTTACGGCAGATTTTTATTTTTATTTTTGGATGTTCAGTAATAACATATTTTATTTTGTATGTTAAATTTTATTTTTTTCTAATTTATTTTAAAAAATTATTGATACAACATTTTTTTTTAAAAGAACAAAACCAAAATAAAACTAAAGAAAAGCACTCTTTTATTAAAAAAAAAAAAAGCAAGAAAAAAAATTCAAACCCAACTATCCCAAAAAGCCAAAAAAAACCCAACTACCCCAAAAAGCCAAAAAAAACAAAAAAAACCATTTTGTCAGATTTTTGCCAACTTGGATGACGGAAATTTGACAAAGCCAAAATTTCGCCAACCTAGATGGAGAAAATTTAACAAATATAAAAAAAAAGAATTCATATTTTTGCCATTCAAGATGACGAAAGTTTTCGTGACTTCAAATTTTTTAAAAATAGTTTCTTAATTTATTTGAACAGTTTTTGAGTATCATTATAACAGTAGAGAGAAATAGAAGTACCCAAAGAGAGTAATCCTAAAACCCAGTCTAAATTCATATGCCCATCTACATGTAGCGTGTTGCGACTTTGGACCCCTTTTTATGAAAGCATGAGAAACTTCCTTTTGAAAAAAAAATATATATATATTTTTCTAATGATAAGAGTCGCAGATAGTCGCTACTTGGTGCCAACGTTGTTGGTTCTCAGGTTTTTGGAGTTGCAGACGAATTTTCTTTTTGGGCAGTTGCTCAAAGTGGTCGGATTATGTCTACTACATATTCCAGCGAATTTTTCTTTTCTTTATTTTGTATGCAGATTCATATGTGTAGGAAATTGGGGAAGAGAATTGCACGCCGAGTAACCATTCATGAGAATTGTAGTTTTTCTGGCTTTTTTGGCTTTTTGGCTTTTTTTTTTTTTTTTTTTTTTTTACTTTCTGGCATAATGTACGGAGTCCGACGTAACGTTCGAAACTTTTGTCCACACTGTATTGTATCTTTTTGGACCCATTGTCTCCTAACTTCCACCATTTATAAATGAAAGAAATAATATCTCTGTGACTCGATTCACTGACTTTCTACCATCCAGCTGGGATCTTATACCTCTTTTCGGTAATCACAAGAATCACGCGAGTTAGGTGAGAATTGTAGTTTGAAGAGCAAAAAAAGAGTCTATTTGAAGATCCAAAATAAAGTTATTAAATAAATATATTGGTGTATTTTGCATAATAATTTCACTTGTAAAAAGATCTATTAGTGAAAGTTGGAGACTAATTATTAGTGTGATTCAACACAAATGACTAATGAGGGTAATAAAATATTCTTCAAAAATCATGTTTGTCCATATAGCTCGGATGAACATGATTCACCAAATTTACAATGTGAGAATTTTGAGACATTATGGAATGTTTCAGTTACTTATTCTTGAAAGGAAAAGAAGCAAACTCACCTTTAGAGTAGCTTAACCATAAAGATGAGACAATGGAAAAAGAAAAAAAAATCAAACAATAAAATTAATTTCAAAACGCAAAAAATTACAAGATATTTATAAATATAGATTATAGTCTCTCGTATTCCTCACGAAAGACTCAAAATCTAGATGACTCAAAATCTAGATGACTGCTACTACACAGACACAGACTCAGTTGTGCTTGGTCAGTCACTACCTAATAGGGGTACAACTCGGGCTGGCTAAACCCGAGTCTGATTGGGTAAACCCGTTAATGGGTTGGGTTAGGGTTGAAGATACTCAGGTTTGAACTTGGGTTCGGATTAAAATATTTGAACCCGATCAAAAATTTGGCTGGGCTCAGGTTCATATGTTGGGTTACCCAAAGAACCAGAAACAAGGACATGAGTTGAACTATCATGCCACAACATCCTGTGTAGCTAATTCTACTCAACATAAGTCACACTACACAAGCAGAGATACAATAAGGAGAAATAATATAGCTTCAGTCTATGGAGTATCGTAACGCAACGACGCAACCCAACAACCAAATAAGGACATGTGTTGAATCATAATGCCACGATAGCCTACTTTCCTGGCTAGGCACCTATACAAGCAAATTAAACGGCCAATACGGCTTGATATATGATCTCTGGGTTATCCCAGTAATGCAATATATGAGTATCCTCATATCGTGACATAATCGAGCAGGGCTGATTAAATCAATGATATACAAGCAAGAATATATGTAAATGATGCACCAGTCCCTCGCAAGGGCCCTGAGCTAATTAATAATCAGTAACAGTTCCAGGCTTTCTATATGAAAGATACTGGCTCGGTCTTATAATTAAATCAGATACTGCACTCAACTAGTGCAGATGATATACAGTATCCATGGTGGCCAGCCTTTACTCCCAGCTAATTTAGCATGGTTAGACATGCACGATCTTGAGATATCGTTCCCTTCCAATGCTTTACATTAACTTTCTTAGCTAACCCTAGGTTAGTTAGAATCTCATGCCGTGGTCACATGAATATTCCTTCTTAGATGGTCGTACCTTAAGTACGGGCACTCTTGATACGAATCCATATTGTCCCTCGAAAGTTAAATCTGGATTCACCCAAGTGTGATGCACAATCAATACTATCTAGCCACGACTAAAGTCACTGTCCAACTACCAGATCCGTGCATGAAAATAATTACATATATCACGTAGCAGAAGTATGTGGCATGACAGCTCACTATATATATATATATATATATATATATATATATATATATATATATATATATATATATATATATATATATCAAGTAGCACTCTCGGTGCGATCAAGTGTATCAGCACGGATACAATAGTCAGGGTAAGAACAAGTTCTAGAATCAAGATCATGGACAAGTTATCAGCTAGCAAGTTATTCAAGACATGATAGTCTAATACTGGTCACATCAATTTGTCACTTTATTATATCAATGAATGAGAAAAAGAGTAGTACGAGAATCCCTCGAGATCAGATCTACAACCCTTAAACCAAACAAGGACCGGGGTTGCAGAACGTCACCCGAGTTGAACTACGTCTCTTATTCTATCCAACGTATAATAAGGTGATCAAGAAAAAGTAATCTAATTAACAAGTAAAATAACAAGTGCATACAGGGCTACATTTACATGGCTCAACGTGCGCATAAAATTGTAGGTGCATAAAGCAAGTTGGCGCATGTGGCGCACAAATGACCAAAATTAGGTTGGCGCACAAACGACCAAAACTAGGCAGTGTCGCACAAATGACCAAAACTAGGCAGTGGCACACAAACGACTAAAACTAGGCAGTGGCGCACAAACGATTAAAATTGGGTTGTGCCACAAACGACTAAAACTAGGCAGTGGCACACAAACGACTAAAACTCTGCAGTGGCGCACTTTCGCAAGAATGTGTGCGAGCTACAAAGGGTGGCGCACTTTTTCAAGTTGACCAACACGGCGCACTTGACAAAAGTGCGTGGGCAAAAATAAAGCGCGCTTTCAGAAAAAGTGCGCGAGCAAGCTAGCTACAAGACAAAACACACAATCCGAGGCCAAAGTTCGACAATCGAGAAACTCATCAATCGAGGAGCACACAAATCAATAACACAAAAATCGAAAAAAAACCAAAGCTTCGCCCCTCAGGAAACAAAGAGAAAAAAGTGCACGAGCTACCAAACATAAGCAAAGTGCGCCGGTTGACGAAACAGAGGAAAAGTGCGCCAAATTGCCAACACAAAGAAAGTGCGTGGATGGGCTGTGGCGCACTATCTCTTGGTTTTTCAGGTAGAACTTTGATGGAATAAGCAACAAAGTGCACCAACTGGGTTTTCTCTCAAAAGTGCGCCACTGACTCAAGGAGTG
Organism: Iris macrosiphon; assembly: GCA_036927795.1. NCBI lineage: Eukaryota > Viridiplantae > Streptophyta > Magnoliopsida > Asparagales > Iridaceae > Iris > Iris macrosiphon. The sequence goes on from JAYESA010000005.1 coordinate 55,347,846, forward strand.
TGACTGTCACACTTTTGCTAGGAGACTAAGTGCAGTATGATTAGTACGCACGAGGAGTTGGGACAACACACTAATGCGCCCAAAGTAAAATATACATATTTCTACATCAAAGAGGTTATCATGTATACTCTTTACAGAGCACTATTCTTCTTCTCCAGTAAGACATTTGGTATACGTATTGTATCAAGTTTCAGCACTGAACTTAGCTGGACTCAAAAATAAGCACAGCCAAAAGTAAAGTTACATAAAATATGGTGCTCTACACTATGAGATAATTAGTTTTATAAAACATGAAGTTTTGGGAGATCAATCCCCAAGAAAATAAAAGTGAACCCATAGACCCAAACTCTAGCTTATGCAATTCCAACCAAGAAAATCAAAAACGACAAGTATTAAAGATGAAGGGGTGCTCGGTCCCAACAACATGAGCTAGAATCAAACATAAATTATTAAGCATTAAAAGGTTGCATAATTTCATGGTTCTTCACTTGTGCAAGATGTACTTGCCTACGGAGGGAGTGAGAAAACCTAAGAGAGAGAGAGAGAGAGAGAGAGAGAGAGAGGAATAAAAAGGAAATAATGAGCAGAGAGAGAGAAATAAGAATATATATAGGTTTAGGTTTGAGATGTGGACCGTTGGATTACTCAAATCCATCCTAGCCATACATACCTCCAACCCAACCGAACCCATTATTCTCTTCATCTCTAAATTAAAAGCATGGGCTAGAGTTTGGGTCTATGGGTTCTCTGGGAAAGGGGGTTGACAGGCGGCAACCGCAATAACTCTCTTCGTCTCTAAAATTTGAAGTAAGTTCTCAAAGGGGCTACAAAGAGAGTATTTATAAGCATAGGGCGGAAACCCTAATCCTACCCTTAGCCGCCAATCAGTTACAAAAAGATAGAAATGAATTAAATTCAAATCCAACAAAAATCGTATCTGAATTAACGAGCATATCTTTCCATAACTGATTAAATCCGTAATCAGCGGAAGCATGCGCACAAAATAATACGCACAACGACGCCCGCATAAAGCACCTCGCACAAAGCCGCACGCACAATGCCACACTCTGCCACGCACACACTGCCTCGCGCACCATGTCACGCTCAAAAACATGCACAACAAATGCGTACAAGCGCCTTACGACGATGCTAAATGCTGACGTGCTAACTGTGCCAATAAAGCATCACTTTGCGCCCTTGAGCCCGAGTCCGAATCGCTAAGCCCCTTTGGTGCTTAGCTCCTAAGAAATTTTTTTTAAGAGAGTGACAAAAAGCATAAATGCTTTCTTTGAGGAGTTATTCCTTTTTTCTCATAGGAAAATACCCCCATATGATACCCACATGTGCCCCATGATATCCCATGTGCACCACTCAACTCATAAAAAAATATTATATTGAGATACTCACTTGGTGGTGTAGCCAATATGGGACTGTCTTTCACTAGTCCTAATTATGGCAAAACACCAACAATCCTCCGTATATCTCAATATATGGGTTGAGCATTCCCAACAATGATTGTCTATCATGTATTAGGATAAATGTTGCTAACGACTTGAATCTTTATGCATGGGTCAAATAATAGTACGATACAAGAATGGACTAAGCCTTGAATTCTCTACCACAACTATAATTTGTCCCACTCATACAATAACATCAGTTGTGCTTCCGGTTTCACATTAAAGACTCTTATTTCTCCTGGTTTTGGTGTATGTATTTTGGGTGTATATAAACTTATCCTCAAGAGACGGCATATATCTCTTTCCATACACTCTAGGTGAGTTCTTTTAAAGAGTCCTGACATAAAGTCTTGTGCTTCCTTACGGTGCTACGCCGCTATGACATGGCCCAAAGTCGAGGCTATACCTCATCGTGGTGTCATACCACTGTAGCATGAGGACACAATCCTCTTTGTAGTGCCATACTACCTAGCATGAAGCCTTGCGCTTCCTTGCGGTGTTACGCCGCTGTGACATAGCTCGTATAGCCGATACTTTATATCTTTTACCTCATGGTGGTGTCACACTCCTATAACATGAAGTCACCGGCCTCTTTATAGTGCTGTCTACCACTCTTCATTCTATAGCATTAGGCTACTTGCCTATGTGCGGTGCTATGCCGCTGTGACATGGCCCAAAGCCGAGGCTTTACCCTCTCGAGGTACCTTATGTGGCATCATCCCCCTGTAGCGTGGAGTACTACGCTTCTTTGTAGTGTTGTGCTACCCGTATTTCCTGTAAAGCACGCCGGACATTCAAAATATCCGAGAACTCATTAAGGCATCCAAGCCATCCTCCTATAGGACTTGTTCTATACAAAGAACAAATAGTAGACAATAGTGGTTCTGGGTTCATAACTGTCACTACCACATTTCTAGATGAGGGTAATTTTGTCATTTAGGATATTTATTATTTAGTAATTAAATATTTATATATGTGCTACTAATTAATTATATTGTGTTGTGCTATTTAATTATTTGTTAGTGAGCTAGCCTATTTATTTGGATTTATCATTAGTGGACCCATTAGATTGTCATGACACATTGAGCCCAACATTTGGTTAGTCCTATTAGACCCATTCCCTTAATTGATTAACGAGATTCGATTAGTTTTATGAAGAATTAGAAGCTTCCTAATATAGCCCTTCCTAATCAAACCTCATGACTAACTAGTAGGGTATCATAGACATTGTACATTGCTTGGGAAGGGGGAAAGAGGGGGCTAGCCACATTAGAGGGTCTCTCTCTCTCTCTCTCCTCTCAATAGTTCATTCATTCTAGATCCCCAATTGTGTTCTTCCCCAAATTGACTCATTCCTCCACCAAATTTACCCTAATTCAATCTCATTCATTCTTAATTACATCATCTAATAAGAATTGGAGCTTGGATTGCAAGGAGCATTTGAAGGAGGAGAAATTGTCAAGGAGATTATGTCCTAATTGTGTCCATTGAACATTTCATTGAAAATCTATCTCCCAATAGGTAAATTCGAAATCCCCTCTCTAATTTAGACTATAATTCATGCATTTAACCATTAAAAAATATTTCTTGGATTAGGGCTACCCATAGGATCAAGAACTATGTTCATATGACTTGTATTGTAATTTTTACATAATAATTTTTGCACAATTAGGAGAAATTTCTAGATTGACACATCAAGTGTGTTCATGAGACCAATTAGGTCTAATTGGACTTAGATCAGGGTTGTGGGACTAGGTAAATGTCCACAATTGGATACGAGTAGAGTGTATCATAGTATTTTGCGATACAACATGATACATGGTTTATTTTGGGTAATTTGTGTTAATTTCCTTCAAATTCTTTTTTAACTAGTTGTATTAGTTGTTTATAAGTGTAATTGATATGTATTGTAGGTATTTGTAATGTATCGTGGGTTTTGACACTTGGGTTGGGTACGTATCATGAGTATCCTAAGGATGCACTATAGGTGTTTGTTGAATTTGCTATTGGATAGTGTGGTTGCAATTATAGGTTTAATTGTGTTTATATATATATATATATATATATATATATATATATATATATATATATATATATATATATATATATATACAGAAATGATTTAAAACCATCCGGGTGGTTTCATATCACGAAATCACCCTATGTTATATGGATTAGATTTGGATTTGGTGGTTGAGATTAAAAGACGGTGGAGTCCACACCTTTTAATCTTACACACTCAATCATAATCCAACCCATGTAAGATATGATGGTTCTATAATATGAAACCATCCAGATGGTTCTATAGCATTACCATATATATATATATATATATATATATATATATATATATATATATATATATATATAAAATTGTGTTCATGGTGTGTTTTACTGTGATAGTGAACATGGGGAGGTGCTCGGGTTACTGTGAGCAGTGTGTGTGTGTGTGTGTGTGTGCTTGTGTTGTGTGAGTGTGGTTGCAATTGTAGGTTTAATTGTGTTTATATATATATATATATATATATATATATATATATATATATATATATATATATATACATAAATGATTTAAAACCATCCGGGTGGTTTCATGATATGAAACCACCCTATGTTATATAGATTTGATTTGGATTTGTTGGTTGAGATTAAAAGGTGGTGGAGTCTACACCTTTTAATCTTACACACTCAATCATAATCCAACCCATGTAAGATAGGGTGGTTCTATAATATGAAACCATCCAGATGGTTCTATAGCATTACCCTATATATATATATATATATATATATATATATATATATATATATATATATATATATATATATATAGGGAATTGTGTTTATGGTGTGTTTTACTGTGACAGTGAACATGGGGATATGCTCGGGTTACTGTGAACAGTGTGTGTGTGTGTGTGTGTATGTGTGTGTGCTTGTGTTGTGTGAGTGTAGGAGATGCTCGGTTAGAGCCAAGCTACATCAGCAGTAGCAAGTGGTAGAGGGCACTAGCAACAAGCAAATGCTTGTGCAGGCAGCAACATCAACAAGCAAATGCTTGTGCAGGCAGAACAACATCAACAACAACATATGAAGGCTGCATTAGCAGCAGCAATAACAAGAAAGTGCACCAGAAAGTATAGCCAGTAGAGTTGGTATAGCACAAGTAGCAGCAGCAATAGGCAAAGTGTCACGTCCCAGTCCAAAAATATGTAGGACTAGGAACACGTAAGCATGCCAGCCGTATGGATATGGCAACTCCAATATATGGAAACCAAAATCCACACGTACGCTGTAATATGAATATCAATCCACAAGTGGTATAAACATATGTCACAAGTCACAGGGTATAATCTAAATCTCATCCACAAAAATCAAATATAAATAAATAACCAGTATCTATGAAACTAGATATCAATATAAGTATCTAAGGATGATAGTTGGATGGAAACAAATTCACTACCAACTCGAAGGTAAAGGTACAACACAATATAAGAATACCAGCTAACGACCACGGCTCGAAGAGAAGACATCCTCGAAACATATGTAACTATTCGAATCTGCGCTCCTGCAAATACTCAAGAACATATACACCTGGAAGGGGACCAGGTCCTCAGAGGGACGTAACAAGATACATAAAAGCAAGCCAATTTGAATACAGTAAAGATGCATAATATGTAGAAAGTATGTAAGTACGCTGTACAAGACAATATATATGAATGCAAATGAGGACAACTTTTCGACGTATGGGCAAGGGTAGGCTACTCGATCTAAGTCTCACAACTCACACACCCGCCAGTGGACATCAGAAATCGTCATACCTCGGGGGTAGCGACCAGCGCGACTCTACAAAAATTGACATACCTCGGGGGTAGCGACCAGCGCGACACACGTCCGTAGTGCAAACTATATACTACGGTTTACCAGAGTGGTTAAAAGCCCATACGCCTAATGATTGTCCTCTATGATACTAAGTGTCAAGTGTGTGTCAATATATCTAATATATAGTAATGACTGAAAGGAACTACACATGCAATAAAAAAATAAAAATGCAATAAATATACAGAAATATACTAAACATACAAAATATTGTAAGCAATTTGGCAAGGTATCTTGCCTGACAAGAAAGCTGCAAAAATGTAATGTCCCGATGTCCACACCAAGAGTCAGAAGCTACGGCCTCAGAATGAACATCCCCGGATGCTGAAATAAATATTACCAACGTTCCCAGAATAAGCAAAATAGCTAGAAAACACTTCCCTTTCGTCCAATTTGGACACAGGGGCAAAACAGTAATTTCGGATCAAAGTGGGGTCCACTTGTGGCCCACTTTGCACCAAAAAGTGTGCCAGGGGTAAAGGTCTATAAATGGGACAAATTATAGGTCAAACAAACTCTAGATGTCAATACGAATCCAACGGTATGTCCAAATTTGGATTCCGCTGAGTCGAACACAATTTCGTCCAAAAAGTCAACCGTGGGGCCCGCCAATTGGCAACTTGGTCAACTATCTCAGAATTGAGTAAAAATTGGGTCACAGGACCAGCGCATTACCACGAGTCCAGTGGTGCAAGTTTCGTCACAATCTGACGAACGTGCACAAAATGCGCGCGACTTTCGCAAAAGTTGCGATACGGGATTTGTCCGCGGATATGGGCTGATTCCGGCGCGCGCGTCCGAATCAATTTTTGTAAACTCTTACATATCCGGTTATGCTATACGCACCATTCGGTACCCTTGGTACACGGCGGGGCGGTCCCGTTTGGCGGGACGCGCTCCGTTTCACAACCTTTAAAAATCTAAAAAAAGTTGGTTCGCAGAGTTTTCCAACGAATTTAATTCTACCTACAGCAGTTAATAATCTAGGGTTATTTAACAGAAATTAAACTAGGTCAAGTGGTCTACGTATACCAAAAAGAATCATCGAATTCGGATCTCTGTGGCGGGAGATACGAACTCTGGAACATGGGTGATCATCACAGTTTTTTGCGATCCCAGAATTTGGTCTATTTCTGCCAACTTTGGCACTGTTTCCGCATATGGTTACGCGTTGTTCGAGGTCTACTATCATACAGATATGGAAGAGGGTTAAGGGGTGAGCATACAAGTGAAGACGGGGTGACGTTTGGTTGAGCGAGGCGACGGAAAACAACTCCGGAACACAGGTACTTCGCTGCGAAAATCTGCAGTGCGCGGGGTGCGCGGTCGTCGGGATTGGTTTGGATGGCCTGGCTGGGTTCTCCGGCTGCGGTGGCGGCGCTCTCTAGGTCTAGATAGGAAGAGGAAGGGTTTGGATGATTTAGGTTTAGGGTTTATAAATATATGAAGATATATATATATATATATATATATATATGAAAGAGAGAAAAGTTATATATGAAAGAGAGAAAAGGGGGGGGGGTCGGCTAACGTGGTTTAAGGGTGCGGGTTTGCTTCCTTCCTAAAGGAAATGATGTTTGCTGCTACATATTTACAAGGGGGCTCCTGTGATATAATGCTATGGGTGGGTTGGTTATTGGCTAAGGTGGTTGGTAGTATGAGTAGTAATAGTATTAGTAGTTATTAATAATGATAGTTATTTAATAGTTTTCTTTTCTTTTCTTTTCTAAATTCCTATAATATATATATATATATATATATATATATATATATATATATATATATATATATATATATATATATATATATATATACTCATAGAAAAAATTTAGAATTACACTAATTCATAACATTAAGCTAGCAACTGCTCAAGGGGTCTCCTACATGAAATAAATTCGGAAAATTTTTTAATGGTCCCATAAATCCCCTAAGTGCACCAACACCTAAAATAAAAATTAATAAAAATCTATTTCTCCTAATTAGCCACTAATTACTACAATTAAATTAATAATTAATAATTAAAAGGGTATATACGATTTCTAGGAATAGGGGTTTTATATTCTACCCAACTTATAAAATTTTTGTCCTCAAAATTAAAACTAAGCCGTGGTAGAAAGTCAAGGGCGGTATAAAATTTGTATTGTTTAAAATGCAAGGCTAAGTTTAAAGGAGTGGGCGATGTTGCGCGTTGCACATCCCGAAAAATCATGAGAAAATCTACATGAGCAAAAAATAGGTTTTTTCATGTGTCATGTCCAATGGTGTGGACACCTAAATGCTCTTTTACATAAAAGCGCCCAATAATTAGAAAATTGCACAAAGATGAGAATTGGATGATGGACACGTCTAGGATAAGGGTGTGGAATTTGTAGGAAGGCAGTGGCTAATATAGTGCTCCAATTAACGAAGCACGGTAAGGTGCTCTAAGTGATATAATTATTGCAAAATTAAATAAAAAAAATATCGTGTTCTATCTCTAACTGGACTCAATTTAACCTTAGTCTCCCTATCTCAGCCAAGTAGGTCAAATTTTTGGGTGAGGGGTTCACAATCTACCGAACTTAAAATTTATCCATATATCACCTAAGGCTGTACATCTAGAAAAACTATTCCTCAAATTATTTAATCATGTTACTTAATCCTCAAAGTTTTAACACCAAACATATCATCTATGATATGCCCTTAATCAATTATAAAAGAGAGTCACTAAGTCATGTGATTAGCTTTATGGGGTATATCTAGTACTATCAGCGTCAACTTATACCAGCATGAGGTTTCGTCTTTCCGAAATAAGGGAAGACGGAGAGCAATAATAAAGAATTCAAGGTGAAGGTAATAGAATACAAGTACGAGGTTCAAAGAGATTAAAGAATTTAAAAAGAGAGTTGTTAGGACAGTTGTGGATTGAAATCCTATTTTTGGTAATTTCCTATTTACATGCTCGTATCAGTACAGTTATGTAGCCGATACGATGTGTCAGACATGTCTAGGGGCAAGTATATCCGTCTACTACCATATATCTCAATCCACGTAAAGTAGTCATGCGAAGAGCGAACCAAGCGCACTAAGGTTAGCTAGACCTTAATACACCGATTCTGATTAGACAATTGTATCAATGTGTGCACCCAATAATACATATGTCGTGAGCAAGCTCGATAAAAGAATAAGCTTGCAAAAACTAGGCTATAATAGCAGCATAAGTCAATGTAGTACAACAAACATAAATACGCTGGATTATGATGAAGAAGGTTCATAACAATTCAAGTTCGCAAAAGGTAAGACTCCATAATCTCTACAGTTGTCATACTAATTCCTTGTCTAAGTCGATAGTCGACAAAGTAGGGGTATAGCCTCTAAGTTCTACAGTCTGAAAAAAAATACTGTCGTCCTAAGCTAGCATACAGTTAATGTTGTTCAGCTATACTTCAATAATAGGGCAAAAGGCTATGTGATACTAGGTTGTGAGATATACTACCCAACTTATAACAATAAACTAATACTGTAATTGCCTTAAGGATACCGTAGAAACTCTTGTTAAGGTCTACGAGAAGGGGGTCTTGGTATTTATTAGGGTATCCTCTTTTATTACATAGGTCATGGTCGTCATAAGTCTTAGTCTTAGTGCAAGTGTCAATAGTAAGAACGGAATAGTTACTGGCCTTCCAGGGGGAAAGAGGATATAACTCGTATCGAGGTGGGGGTACAGGTTACGCAATTTAAAACTAAGGGATAAGCACCAGGTCTCAATCTACAAGAATAGCTTAAACCATCAAGTTCTAACTACTACGCACATAATTTCAAAATTTAACATTAACAACTAGAATCCCAGCAACTATATGTCCTTAACACAGAATAAATCACCTGGCCTACAATCAGAAGTGTCAGATGGCACGAGTTGAAAGATGAAGAAAAGAAATGTAATCAGTCGTCGCACACTAGCGAGCGCTATGGTCGCAGAGGAGCAATATGAAATTAATATATAGGGCTCTAGATAGCATCGTGGTTTTCTAAGGGGGAGTGGTATGCTAGTTGCTATGTTCGAGGTTTGATCAAGGAAAAAGTGTTTGATTATATTCCTCTAGGCTTCCTAAGGTGCTGTCTACTAATAATAAGACAATGATCTAAGTTTATAGTTCTCCAATACTATCTAACTATGAAGGTTAGGTTCAGTCCTAATTTTAAATTTTGGTTTTCTATTGGTTCCTCAATACTAGGGTCAAACATTATGGTAAAACTTCTAAATAACTCTAGTAGCGTCTATACCACTCTCAAGTCTTCATAATGCATCAAGGGGTAATGGTAAACCAATCTATATATAAGGAATTCTAGGGTTCACTAGATATTCTAAACTTAGTGGTGTGTCTATATTCTCGTTGTATTCTTAATAGGTGTGCTACCATAATTATCATCCTAATAACAGGGGTTCCTATATTCTAGCAGAAGGCTATACTCAAAGAACTATTAGGGAAGTACAGGAATCAAGTAGGATGCAATTATTCAGATAGAATTGATTAGAAGGAGAGCGAATCATAGTCAATTATGGATGAGATCCTATACTCTATTCCTAGGTGCAGGCTTGTTCGGTACAATAACGTAACTGAGACAATATGCTCTCGACCTGCATGTGCCACCACAAAAAACATGTCACGCCCTAGTCCCAAAATACGTAGGACTAGGAACACGTAAGCATGCCAGCCGTATGGATATGGCAACTCCAATATATGGAAACCAAAATCCACACGTACGCTGTAATATGAATATCAATCCACAAGTGGTATAAACATATGTCATAAGTCACAGGGTATAATCTAAATCTCATCCACAAAAATCAAATATAAATAAATAACCAGTATCTATGAAACTAGATATCAATATAAGTATTTAAGGATGATAGTTGGATGGAAATAAATCCACTACCAACTCGAAGGTAAAGGTACAACACAATAAACACAATATAAGAATACCAGCTAACGACCACGGCTCGAAGAGAAGATATCCTCGAAACATATGTAACCATCCGAATCTGTGCTCCTGCAAATACTCAAGAACAGATACACCTGGAAGGGGACCAGGTCCTCAGAGGGACGTAACAAGATACATAAAAGCAAGCCAATTTGAATACAGTAAACATGCATAATAGGTAGAAAGTATGTAAGTACGCGGTACAAGACAATCTATATGAATGCAAATAAGGACAACTTTTTGACGTATGGGCAAGGGTAGGCTACTCGATCTAAGCCTCACAACTCACACACCCGCCAGTGAACATCAGAAATCGTCATACCTCGGGGGTAGCGACCAGCGCGACTCTACAGAAATCGACATACCTCGAGGGTAGCGACCAGTGTGACACACGCCCGTAGTGCGAACTATATACTACGGTTTACCAGAGTGGTTAAAAGCCCATACGCCTAATGATTGTCCTCTATGATACTAAGTGTCAAGTGTGTGTCAATATATCTAATATATAGTAATGACTGAAAGGAACTACACATGCAATAAAAAAAATAGAAATATAATAAATATACAGAAATATAATAAGCATGCAAAATACTGTGAGCAATTTGGCAAGGTATCTTGCGTGGCAAGAAAACTGCAAAAATGTAATGTCCCGATGTCCACACCAAGAGTCAGAAGCTACGGCCTCTGAATGACCGTCCCTGGATGCTGAAATAAATATTACCAACGTTCCCAGAATAAGCAAAATAGCTAAAAAGCACTTCCCTTTCGTCCAATTTTGATACAGGGGCAAAACGGTAATTTCGGATCAAAGTGGGGTCCACCTGTGGCTCACTTTGCACCGAAAAATGTGTTATGGGTAAAGGTCTCTAAATAGGACAAATTATAGGTCAAACAAACTCTAGATGTCAATACGAACCCAACGGTATGTCCAAATTTGGATTCCGCTGAGCCGAACACAATTTCGTCCAAAAAGTCAACCGTGGGGCCCGCCAATTGGCGACTTGGTCAACTATCTCAGAATTGTGTGAAAATTGGGTCACAGGACCAGCGCGTTACCACGAGTCCAGTGGCGTAAGTTTTGTCTCAATCTGACGAACGTGCACAAAATGCGCACGACTTTCGCAAAAAGTTACGATACTGGGTTTGTCCGCGGATACGGGCTGATTCCGGCGTGCACACTCGTCCGAATAATTTTCTTCGAACTCTCACATATCCGGTTACGCTACGCGCACTGTTCGGTATCCTTGGTACAAGGAGGGACGGTCCCGTTTGGCGGGGCGCGCTCCGTTTTACAACTTTTAAAAATTTGGATAAAGTGGATTCGCGGGGTTTTCCAACAAATTTAATTCTACCTACAGCAGTTAATAATCTTGGATTATTTAACAGAAATTAAACTAGGTCAAGTGGTCTACGCATACCAAAAAGAATCATTGAATTAGGATCTCTGTGGTGGGAGATACGAACTCTGGAACATGGGTGATCACCGCAGTTTTCTGCGATCCTAGAATTTGGTCTATTTTTGCCAACTTTGGCGCTGTTTTCGCCTATGGTTACGCGTTGTTCGAGGTCTACTATCATACAGATATAGAAGAGGGTTAAGGGGTGAGCATACCGGTGAAGACGGGGTGGTGTTTGGTTGAGCGAGGCGACGGGAAATAACTCCGGAACACAGGTACTTCGCTGTGAAAATCTGCAGTGCGCGGGGTGCGCGATCGTCGGGATTGGTTTGGACGGCCTGGCGGGGTTCTCCGGCTGCGGTGACGGCGCTCTCTAGGTCTAGATGGGAAGAGGAAGGGTTTGGATGATTTAGGTTTAGGATTTAATATATATATATATATATATATATATATATATATATATATATATATATATATATATATATATATATATATATATATATGAAAGAGATAAAATGGGGGGGGTCGGCTAACGTGGTTTAAGGGTGCAGGTTTGCTTCCTTCCTAAAGAAAATGATGTTTGCTGCTACATATTTACAAGGGGGCTCCTTTGACATAATGCTACGGGTGGGTTGGTTATTGGCTAAGGGGGTTGGTAGTATGAGTAGTAATAGTATTAGTAGTTATTAATAATGAATAGTTATTTAATAGTTTTTTTTCTTTTCTTTTCTAAATTCCTATAATATATATATATATATATATATATATATATATATATATATATATATATATATATATATATATATATATACTCATAGGAAAAATCTAGAATTACACTAATTCATAACATTAAGCTAGCAACTGCTCAAGGGGTCTCCTACATGAAATAAATTTGGAAAATTTTTTAATGGTCCCATAAATTCCCTAAGTGCACCAACACCTAAAATAAAAATTAATAAAAATCTATTTCTCCTAATTAGCCACTAATTACTACAATTAAATTAATAATTAATAATTAAAAGGGTATATATGATTTCTAGGAATAGGGGTTTTACATAAAGTTAAGTGGGTCAGAAGTTGGTGTTGGTGATGGAGTTGAGGTTGTGTATCAGGCCAAAACTAATACTAAGTGTTCTTTAGTGTATGTGATGTTATGGGTAAGTTGATATGTTACTATCAGTACTAGAGATGAGGGAATTAAGTGAGGGTTGGCGACTGAGGTTTGAGGCTAAGTTGAGAACAAGATAACATCATTTGTGGGGTATCCGTTGGGTTTTATATTAGAGTATGATATGTTATAACAATTAGGCAATAGATAGCGAGTTTCAGTTTTGAGATGTTAAGGTATTCAAGATATAAAGGTATAGACTATGATAAGGTATTAAGATAACTAAGGAAATAAGGTATGGAGTTTAGTTGATACCAAGGTGTGGGTATTACCTTGGGATAACATTAAGGTAATCAATACTAAGTTAGTTTTCATACCCCAGTACCAAAATACGGAGACGAACATGGCCAACTCCCATGTACAAGGTATATAACATCGTACGACGATCACGTTTGTAACTAGACAAGGGGGTGTATACTACAATCAAGTCACTTAGGGTCACACAACATATCTATTGTCTCAATCAGTCAAGCAAGAACAATAAACATAGAACATATATGACAAGGAAGTAAGGCATCCCAAATATCCTGTCACGATATTCTGGAAACCAGCTGTGCAAAATAAGAAAGTTGGTAGAGTATCAAAACTAAATGTCCAGATCTTACGGCTAACAAGTGCCGGTGGCTAAACGCCCAAAGTAAGTAAAGTGTACAATGCAGAGCAGGAAAGAAGAAACCCACTCGTTCCCTTCAACGACCATCTGTCTGGTGCGTGCCATTGTTCAGAGAGAAGTACGCTTGATCCTCGGGTGCTGGCTCTAAACCTGGTCATGCAAAACCAGTGGGGTAGACCCAAATAGCAAGTACCACAACGGAAGCACGAATAAAGAAATAAAACCAGGTTATGATATATATATATATATATATATAGTTCTGCCTCGTAGTTTCGGTTCATAGTCTATCGTGACACAATAATCTAACCCTTCAACCAAACAAGGACAAGGGTTAGACCATCGCACCATGATGGTCCATGTCCCTAGACTATTTGACAACAGGTACAATACACAAACAAACTTAGTTACATAATCAGCCAATCACTTATATGGCTTAATAGATGGAGTCTGGGTTATCCCAGAGATATTATGCATATAGGAATCCTCAGATCGAACCAGGTACTAGCAGGGTTAGCTGAGCCATAAATTGCCGCATAGCACACAGTATTACGCACCGGTCCCTCGTAAGGCCACCATGCTAAGATCGCATAGAACACAAAGTATAGTATAATAGTCGGATATTGCCATCCAGTAATGATGATTTAAACAATATCCATGGGGACTAGCCTGTATACTCCAATTCAGATGACTGGAGGTAGCTAGTTAAGCACGATCTTGAGATTCCATTCCTTCCTAATACTCTACAAGTTTAGTTGCCTAGTTAACCCTATTGTTAACTGGAATCACATGGCGTGGTCACATAGTATTCCCCTTATATGATATACCATAGTACGACTACTCTAGATACAAATCTACTTGTCAATTTGCAGTTTAACTTGGATTTACCCCAGCATGATGCAATAATCAACAGATCCTAGCCACGCTTGGTCATTGACTAACCCTTATGTCCATGCTGGAGATTAAGTCATATCACACGTCACATAGCGCATAGGTATACAACAGTGTAAACATGTAATATAATCATGTAGGAACACTTAGCACGTAGGAACGCATAGCACGTAGTAAGTGTATCAGCACGGGTACAAGTGGTCGGGTTATGGCACATAGATGGGTCTAATACTCTAGTGGTCATCAAAGTCACACATACATCCCATAAAGTCCAAAGGAACATTCAACAAAACCAGTCCAATAAAGCGTGTGCAAGGGGCTACATACGTGCATAAGGAAGTCGGGTCGCATAGCCGCATGGGTCGCATGGTCGCTGACCGCAGAGGTAGCATGAGCTAAAGGCAGCATGGCCGTATGAGTTCAGGCCGCATGGCCGCATGAGCTCAGACCGCATGGCCGCATGAGTCTCATGGTCGCATACGACTTCGTCTTCTCCAGGCAGCAGTTCGGCCATGGCGAGAACTCCCAAAACCTAAAATTTATTTCCTTCATAAAAACTTTATTTTAACTCCGAATTGAGTGAACCAAAAGCCAAAATGCTCGAAATGAAGTGCTCCATCCATCCGCAAAACTATTTTTGAAAATACTATATTTTAGTAGATCAAAATTACCAAAAACTCATAAAATCTATGAAAACTCTAAACTTAGAATGTAGATATACTCAAATCCATCCATTAAAATCGAAAACCCCAAGTACTAAAAGTGTTTAGAATCATCATAAGCACATAATAGACTAATAAAATACAAAAAAAATAATAATAAAAAATTAAGAGATTTCTCCATGTGGTGCAAGGTATACTTGCCTAAATGAAGGAAGTAGAGAAAATAGAGAGAATGAGGGAAGAGAGAGAAAGATGTTGGGTTTTATAGTTAGGGTTTAAGGATTAGACCATGGGTTCAAATCATGAATGAACCAACCCAACAATTAAACCATGGGTCTAATTGAGCCAAAAATGGGTCTAGTCTCCATGCATGCAACCTAATTAATCATGTAAGCAAGAAATACTCTAAGCAGAAAATAAATATATCCCAAAATATATATTTCGGGAACGGGGAGTGACATCTCTATCCACCTTAGAATTTTTTTTCCTCGTAATTCAAACTCAAGGCTAGCTAGAGAAATCAGAACAATCACCGCGCTAACTACAAGCATATCTATACATACAATCAGATCCAAGCATATAATAAAGAAAAAATATATCACATAGCATGGGTTAACGAATTACGAGATTCGAGATACGAAAGCATAAGAACGAATATACCTTCCATGTCGAACAAGTACGGATACCAAGACCGGATATCGTCCTCACGCTCCCACGCCGACTCTCCCAAAGGGTTATGACCCCAAGCAACCCAGACAAAATTAATGGTCCGATTCTTGAGCACCTTCTCCCTTCGGTCCAAAATGGATACGATTTGCTCCTCGTAAGACAAGTCGGTACCAACGACTAGCTAAGAATGGTCAAGAATATGACTCAGATCTGGGACATACCTACGCAATTGAGACACATGAAATATATTGTGCACCTCACGTAGCGAAGGCGGAATGGCAAGACGATAAGCAACATTGCCTACCTACTCGAGAATATTGAACGGACTGCGTATCATGGACTAAGCTTCCCGCGAACCCCGAATCTAATGACCCCACGGGTTAAAAAAATACGTAAAAAAATGTGGTCGCGTACACAAAACTCTAAAGGCCTACGATGCTGATCTGTCGAATGCCGATGCCTATCTTGCACAACCCAAAGTCGCTCTCTGATTTTCTTGACAACTTCTACTGTCTGTGTGATCATCTCTGGGCCTAACATCTTTCGCTCACCTATATCATCCCATGCCAATGGTGATCTATACTTTCTCCCATACAATGCTTCGAAGGGTGCCATATGAATACTTGTTTGATAATTGTTATTGTATGAGAACTCAACAAGATAAAGGTAATCTTCCCAAGACCCCCCAAAATCTAAAGTACAAGCTTGTAGCATATCTTCCAGGGTCTGGATGGTTCTCTCTGATTGCCCGTCTGTTTGTGGATGGTAAGTAGTACTGAATCTCAACTTGGTGCCCAAACTCTGGTGCAAATCATTCCAAAAATATGAAGTAAACCGAGTGTCTCGATCGAATACAATACTCACTGGGATTCCATGTTGTCTTACTATCTGTCGCATGTACATCTCTGCTAATTGCTCTATGGATTATCCTACTCGGAAAGGAAACAATTGAGCTATTTTTGTGAGATAATCTACTATTACCCAAACTACATCACGATCAGTCGGGGATTTAGGTAAACCGGTCACAAAGTCCATCGTGATATGTTTCCACTTTCACTCCAGAATAGGAAACAGATGTAATAATCATGCCGGTCTTTGTTGGTTGGCCTTTACTTGCTAACATATCAAACATCGAGAAATGAACCGTGCTATCTCCCTTTTCATCCCGTTCTACCAGAAATATTGTTTGATGTCTTGATACATCTTGGTACCTCCTGGATGAATTAAATACTGGAAACTGTGAGCCTTGGTCATTACTTCTTGCCGGATATCTCCACTTGGTACACAGAGATAATTTTCAAACCTAAGAGTTCCATCTTCATGAATCATCAACTCTTTCCTGGGACCAGACTCACATTCTGTCCTAAGCTTCTGAACTCTCGGATCCTCTGCCTGAGCTACCTTAATCCTCTCTATAATGGTAGATTATACCTGTAAACTAGCCAATACTCCTACGTCTTGCGGAAGTACTATCTCGATCCCCATTTCTCGAAGATCTTCTAAGATGTGCCGCTGCGATGTCAACATAAATACACTACCTCTCATGCTAAGAGCATCTGCTACCACATTTGTCTTGCCTGGATGGTACTGAAGTTTCACATCATAGTTATTTATCAATTCTAGCCACCTCCTTCCTCTACCTCATGTTCAAGTCATTCTGGGTAAATACATACTTTAAGCTCTTATGATCCATAAATATCTCTACCCGATCGCCATACAAGTAGTGCCTCCACAGCTTAAGTGCAAATACTACCGTCGCCAACTCCAAATCGTGAGTCGGATAATTCTTCTCGTGATTGTTTGATGATAAATAAAAGAAATTGAAACTAGGTTTATACGAAACCCTTTTCTTTGTTTACAAACAAGAAAAAGAAGTACAATTGATCATATACGAGGATATTAAGTACAAAAAAATAATTCTGGAGAAATATTGCTATAGGAGTCTGATCTGCGGTTGATCATTTTGTCCCTTGGACCACACGATGACGAAGAAGTGCTGTAGAAGAAGAAGAAGCTTCAAAGACTGCAGGAAGGATTGAACTCTCGTTGCCAAAGTTATCAATCAACACCCTCTGTATGAGCTCTCTTTCTGATCTCTCTGATCTCTTTGATACCTCGACCTGCCGACCTTTTTCTCCTATGGCCGTAAATCTCTATTTATAGAGCTTCGTCATAATAACTGACTAGTCTGCGTAGAAACCAAATAGCGGAGAGAGTTGCGCTCTTTATGCGACAGTTATAATAACTGCTACCAACGTATGAATGATCTCCTGAATCTGTGTGTGACGCGTATCCCATTACTAGGTAACGCGTATAACTGCATCGAAGATCATGACATGCAAGCCACGTAGGTAACTGCCCCTCGCGTAGAGATGGTTGGTATAAAAACCAAATAACTATCTTATTGTCGTAACAGCCGAATAGTTATCTTGTTGGCGTAAAAGCCAAATAGCTGCCCTGTTGGCGTAGAAGCCAGGTAGTTGTCTTGTTTGGCGTAGAAGCCAAGTAGTTGTCTTGTTTGGCGTAGAAGCCAGGTAGCGTAAAGCTTGATGCTGCATAGGTAGGTAACCAGCGTAAACTAGCTATCCATCCTTCCTGACTGAGATCTTGAGCATATTCTGGGCCAAATAGCTTTATCATGTACCTTTGCAAATATAGCCTAGGTTGGCGTATTTTGAGGAGATAGCATACGACGTACTCCTATAGTTGAAAATATCCTGGCGTATTTCGAGGAGATAGCATACGGCGTACTCCTATAGCTGAAAATAGCCTGATCGCCGTAAAATGCAGGGATGGTGACGTGAGCGTATTAGCCCTAGTTTTAACTCTCCCAGTCATTAAAAGTAGAACCAAATCTCGTGCATTAAATGCAGAGATCTTCCCCTATCTCGCGTATTAACTGCAGAGACGTGCCTCGAGTTCTGTACGAAGAACAGCTTTTGACGTGGCGTCTGGTTTTGTCTCATCTTGAGCGTAAAAGCTCCTCTCTGCCTGTGTAGAATAGGCAGCGTATTCCTTGAATACGTAAAAAATGTCTTATAATCAAGGATTATGTCACTAAATGATAGTCTGGGTCTCTGTGCAGAATTATCATTACAGCCGTCCTCTTGATCGTCGTACAGTACTCTTTGTCAGGAGTCAGGTTCACTGTTTTGTCTGACAGGTTCATTCGGGGAATACAAAGAGTTCCTCGTACAACTTTACGCTCCATTAAAAGTAAGCATATTTTACACCGGAGTGGCGATGTAGCAACCTTTTTATGCCGAAGCAGTTTGGAAGTACTGCTTTACGCGAGTTATTTTAGAGCTCTGATTTACGCGGATAACGTTGAAGCTCTGCTGTACACCAATGGTTCTGAAGTTATATCTTATGCCACATAATGCTGAAGCTCTGTTTTACACGGGCTTCATGCATGTTGGGGGTTTTACGCGTATAACTCTCCAGCATATTTTTTCATGCTTCTACAAGACCCCTTCAAAGTTTTCAAATTCCTCGTAATTTGAAATACTTTGAATGAAGCATGAAACGGTCAAATTTGACTCGTTTCGCAAGGCTGATTTCTCGGCAAATTTTTAGGAATTTATTGGGATTTGGTATGTTCTCTTCTGCCTATATAAAGGCAAGTGAGTGAACCTGTTTCTCCACACTTCCTTCACCAACAAAGATGGTTGTCGAGATCCATTGGGCTGACCTGAGGAAGAAGAAGATCAAGTTCTTCCTGCATGTAAGAAGCCGTAAAAGGAGGCATCTTCGAGCAAATGTCCTCTGCAATGATGGATCATGGAAGGATATCATTGCTTTCTTTGCTCGGGATAATCAGCAATTTCATATGGCGATTCGTCCAGGAGAGAGGAATGGTCTCATTCGACCACACAGCTTGCTAGCTGTATTTTCTCCCGTCATGCAGCTAGACTCTGGTGGACAGCTTGGCCCTGTCTTCCAGTATTGTGTTGGGTCTGGATCCCAAACACAATTCTAGGGCGTGGCTGCCATGGCATATGGAGGATGGACTTGCGTAATTGATACATGCCCAATTCTGTATCCTTCCGCCATTAATCATTTTCTTGTTCATCGGTCGCATAAGCCAATGAACTGCCGTAGAAGGAGAAAAATATCTATACCAATATGAGAACCTGGCACAACAGATTCTCGACGTGATCTTAAATAAAAATGAGAAACCCTTTGTAGAAAAAGGATTTCCATCATATGTAATCATAAAAATGAAAAATCCTTTGTAAACTGGATTTTTATCATATGTAATCATGATTAATAGATTTGTCTTCTTTTACGCCTTGCTGATTCGCCATATTTGTTATGTGCAGCTTTGACATGTTTGAATAGTTTTACGCTGACTCTGATCAACGATTATCCGGTCAAGTCCCGACTTTTACGCGTAATGGAAGATGCGTAAAAAGCTTTTTTAGCATTAAGTTGTCTTGAAGGTTCAACTGTCATGCTATTTTTGGACGAGGAGTCGCATAAAAATTCTGAACTGTCACTTCTCTGAGATGAAGAATTTCCGTTCAGAACATCATCTTTAAGAATGGTTTCCCCGAGAATCCCTCAAAATAGGGCAAGAAATGTCCGCCCAACAGGCCATGCTTGAACTTTAGATATAAGAGATCCTGGCTAGACTTCGAATAAACTTCCAATGGCCCAAGAAGAAGAGTTATCTTCAAATATTGACCTCTGTGCGTTTCAGACACTTGGAATATTTTATAGCCAAAAGGAGTATTTTTTGCGTAAACCCTTGCAACTGGCCTTCTCGAGTGTAAGACCCAAATTGTCCAGATATATGCGTACGCTGTCCTGCGTAGTTTTAAGATATGCGAAAAATAATAGATCCGTAGCACCTGTATCTTCTGAGCGTAGAATCGTAGATCTGTAGCCTCTGAGCGTAAAATCGTAGATTTGTAGCTTCTGAGCGTAAAATCGTAGATCTGAAGCCTCTGAGCGTAAAACCTTCTGAGCGTAAGATCATAAATTTGTAGCCTCTGAGCGTAAAAGTTCTTGAGCGTAATATCATAGGTCTGTAGCTTCTGAGCATAAAAGCTCCTGGGCGTAAGGTCGTAGATTTGTAGCTACTAAGCGTAAAAGCTCCTGGGCGTAAGGTCATAGATTTATAGCTACTGAGCGTAAAAGCTCTTGAGCGTAAAATCGTAGATTTATAGCCGCTGAGCGTAAAATCTTCTGTGCGTAAAACCATAGATTTATGGCTGCTGCGCAAAAAATCAGGATCCGCTGACTGTCCATCTTCTTTTTTTAAATGATAGGCTGACGTGGTCCCAAATCATAACCGAATATTAAATATCATATTTGGTTAGGGATTCGAAGAGTTATCAGAACTCTATAAATAGCCCAAGGTCTTGAGAGAGAAACCCTTCATCTGTCTTCGCAAAACCCTTCGTCTCCTTGAGAACTCTTTGTCTTTGTCTCTTTTCTGAGAACTTTGAGTTTTGCCATGGCACCAAAATAGACTTCCACTGCTAAGGAAAAGAAAATTGTTTCCTTATCTCGCTCCTCTGCTCAAGCACAAGCAATCCCCATTAGGCTGAGCGAGCCCCGATCTGAACGAAGTGCTCTTCCGACGAGCTGTGCCCTGGGTATCACAAGTAAAGACTTCGAGAAGAGAAAACCCTTCGCACACGTTGTACGTGAACGCGTAAGGCCATTTTCTGTGCTGAGAGCCTCTTCGAGGAAGATGATGCACAGAGATGTTTTATCATTACGCCCACATTCCTAATGTGTCAGCGTAAAAAATAAACTCTATTTTTTTTTTCGCAGTCCGACATAAAAGCTTCGACTGTCAAAATTTGGCGTATAGTACCAATTTTGAGTTTTAGTCGTTGGATGTAAATTCTAGCGTAAAAAAAAAAACTCAAATTTTGGCAGTCTGGCGTAAAAGCTCAGACTGTTAGATTTAGGCGTATACTGTCAACCTTGAGTTTTACGCACTGGAGATAGATTCCAGCGTAAGACTCAAGTTTTTGCAGTCTGGCGTAAAAGCTCAGACTGTTAGTCCTTGGCGTATATTGCAAGAGGTAGTATCTAGCGTAAAAACTGACTTATTTTCTTGCATTTTGCAGTGGACTTGCAGATCCCTCCTTTGGCTGAAGTGATGGGCTCTGCTACTGGGATGTTAAATTCCAATTATCTGGAGGACTTGTCCCATGTGACATTCCCTATCTCTGGAGCCAATTATCCTGAAGAAAGGGGAACTCTGATTTCGTCCCAAGGAGAATGAATGCTGCTGAGTATGATCAGTGGGGAGCCCCTGACATACATAGATGGGACTGAATATAAGAAACCAGCTTTCTTATTCGGGGATATGATTGACAAGCAATCCCAGACGAAGCCCAAGAAGGAGAATTGGGTGTTCACCGCTGAGGGCACGATCATGTATCTGCCCAGGATGCCCAAAGATTACCCTATCTCGGCATTCTTCCATGCCACACATCCTAGGAAGATGGTGTGGACTCTGACTCCAAATCTTCATGGGCGGCCAGGGAAGATCTCATACAAGAAAGGGTCGAACCGAGGATTCTTTGTGAGCAGTCCTTCAGGCCCTGTGATGCCTTTCAGAGGATTACTGCCGGGCAGTATCCCGAGTGAAGACACTTCACTGATTCAGCCGGTTCAAATATCGACCTTCTATAATGACTTTATGGGACAGGGAGGAGTGTACCCTAAGGTTAATCCTCGGACCAGTGGGTGTCTTAGCCCTGGGAATCTTCGATGGGCCAGTTTAATTGCCTGGGCCGTGAAGCACTTCCAGACGGAGTTGGAAAGTATTGGCTTGTTCGCGGCTGTGAGTGCCACTGGCGTTGGGCTGCCTGTCAATCCCAACTTGTTCTTAGCCTTGATAGAGCGATACAACTCCCTCACTGGGACTTTTGCCACTCTGCTTGGGGAATTAGGCCTGGCCCTTCATGAGATGGCAAAAATTTCAAAGCTGCCAATGGGGGACACTCCTTATGAAGAGTACGTCCCCACGAACAGGGAGCTGAGGGATACAAACCCTCAGGCAGTTGCGGTATATCAGGAGTTGATGTGCCACTATCTTGCCTGCACCACTTTCTATAAAGAGCCCTCTGATTTGGCTCATATCAATAAGTGGGCATCCTATCTCTTCTTCCATCAGGCCAGAAATGCTAAACCGGACAAGGTTGTAGATAGCAGAGATAAGCCCTTGAACCTCTTGAGCATGCTTAGTGCCACCACGGTCGATGGTCTCATTGAAGATGCAGGGGCTTCAGATTATGTTCTCGATGAGAAGATAGAGGGTTATCCTGCAAGCACTAAAGCCTATAATTATATGAGGCATTATCGTAATCCTCTGTCAAGGGAAGCTCAACTGGCTGGCTTCCTCTCCGTCTGGTTACGCCGATGGGTAGTGCCTGGCATCGCGTCTGCGGATCGCATTCATCGCAATACCTTATGGCCCGCAGTACATTTGGTGTTTGGAGCAAGACTAGACCTGCTCCCTGCTATGGTATGCCGGATACAAGCTGGCCTGAGGGCTATCACTGATGGGCTGCTTGCAGATGATACCCAACGTAAAGGATTTCTCAGAGTAGAGTTACCATTCCTATATTTGATGGGATAGTTAATCCTTCACAATACCAGGGTGATGTCCCCCGGATCTGCTGGCGGTTCGGGAAATAATTTCTTGTTGAATTACAAGAATTCCCTATGGAATGTGACCAGCGTCATCGATTGCCGGCGAGCATTAAACTTTGCCTATGGCTGGAAGCTCTTCTGTACCGTCCCCTCTGTACATATCAATCAACAGGGGACAAAGCTTCAGGATGCAGGCCAAGGGAGAACTATTCTTTCTCCTGAAGCCTTTTATTGGTTGGTCTGCATTAGACCTTCTCACTTGTTGTACAGAAGTGAGGACCACTGCGATTTGGAGCCTTATCTGCCTAGCCGGTTTGCCAGGCAATTTGGGTACGACCAGTTGTATGTGGGGAATGCTATCACCAGCTTCAAGTCCAAAGGTGGACTTATTGATGGAGCCAGAGGATGGCGGTATTTCATCACGGGTTGTACCGGAGCATTTTTTCCTTGCCCGCGACTTCTCTCTCCATGGAGTTGCGCATTCTTCACTCGTACGCGCAGTTCTATGTGTCCATCAATACCTTCCATCGCAATTTTGATGAGTATGAAAGTTTCATGATGCCCTCCCGGAAGTCCACTGGAAGAGAGGAGATACCGTCCGTCTCCTCTGATGAAGGTGAAGACACTGCTGGTGCAGACGATTTGTTGTTGATAATACCGAGAGGCGTACTAGCTCCGACCGTAGAGCCTCTCATTATCTCCAATAAGCGGAAGGCTTCTACTCTGAAAGAGCCTTCCCCCCGTAAGAAGAAGACCGTCAGGGTCCGAAAAGGGTTTCCACCCAAGGGGCTTCTAGGAGTGAGCCTGTTGCTTCCCCTGTTGGGATGATTCTTTGGTCAGAGGTCCTTCACCTTTTAGAGAGGGAACCTCTACAATTCCAGCTGACAGCGCTGGAGATTCTTTGCTCGAAGTTGTGGCCGCTACCACCGTTACTGGTAGTGCTTCGAGATTGCCTCCGAGAATGGGTGTATTTAGAATCACTATACCTTTATCCAGACCAATAATGGAAGTAACCCCTCCTTCGCCTGTAAGTATTTCCAACGAGATTCCACCCGATGAACTAAGAGTGGATCTGGGTGATGAATGGGATGATTACCCTCAGACATTATTTGGTGCACCCTCTTCTCCAGGTATGACAGCTTGCTTAGCATCATTAAGAAATAATTTAGCTGTACAGGCTGCAGACGCAACATACATACCATCGGCCATGGGTAAATGTTTGTCTTCACGCTTCTTTCAGAAAAATTAACATCAAATTGATATTAACTTTTCCTTATCTTATTTGCAGGTGAGGACATCTACGGGGAGGGCGGGGTTGACACAACTTCTGACTTTGTTGCGGATCAAGCAGATGAAATGACGGAGCCTGACGTTGAAGGAGCAGGCTTTGACGCTGCCGATCTTTCATTCGCAACATTCTCGGGTGTCATCCCGCCATTAGCATCCCAAATAACATCGGAGGAGGATGAGCCCATTGTCTCGGCTGTGCCTCCTTCGTCGAGCATGCTACCAACTTCAACCGTTGTTGGCGCCTCTTCTTTTGTCGCGTCATCTGTTGAGGCGACGACTGTGGCAACAACCTCTGCAGTCATTCCTGAAGGGAGATTTACCGGTATTGCAGCCACTCCCAGCGTACATTCGATCCTTGCTGTGCTAGTTGAACAATACACTAGCATATTTTACCGCACTCTGACAGAACTGATATCTATGGTGCTGGAGAAGAACCTAAGCTTTGATGCTCTGGAGATGTCCTCCAATCTCACCATAGCGCCGATTAGACATTTTAATGACGCTGAAAGAGCTGATGCGCTGGAGCAAATAGTTAATAGTTTAGAATAACCCATTAACGAATATTTACAATTATCCCGAGACAGCATTGATGATCTGGTTCAGGATGAGTATGACTCCCTAACTGCGGAACTTGCTCAGCAGATAGAATCGCTGAATAAATCTATCAATGGACAGCAGCAAGAGATGGATAAAGAGCAAGCAGTCTTGGTGGAGGTCATTCCTCAGCTAACTAAGTGCCGCGCCGAACGTAAGAAAAATGAAGCGAGGGTTCGAGAATTAGAAGCTGAACTCACTCAAGCAAGGGAGAGGCTTCTCAAGACATCAATAGTTCATGATGTATTTGAGGGCCAAATGAAGACAGCTCAGCAGACCTTGGCACATGCAGGTATCATCCATGCAAGTTATGTTAATGCTTTGTCTGAACTATCTTCCTTGAACAACGAGAAGGTAAGGCTGGAACGGGCTCGCGCTAACGTCTTGAACTCCAGGAATGAGAGGATGGCTGCTTTGGCGCGACAGATTCGCGATTTAACTGCTCCTCCCCAATGATGTACCTTTTTGCTTCTTCTGTAATTTGCTATTTCACAGAGATAATAAAGATACTTCTTCTGACTTTGTGGACCCATCATTTTGGAATATAAATGATAGGGTAGGATAAAAGTGATATCAGAGGTAATATGGACGTGATATCCTTTAGGTAAGTTTTAGTTGAACATATCTATTCAGAGGTTATATGGACATGATAGAATATGATCCAACTAAATTTGTATACAAAATACTATTAGAGATAATATGGACGTGATAGGTTTTAACATTTCAAATTAGTTAAATATATCTATTCAGAGGTCATGAGAACATGATAGAATATGATCCAACCAGTCTTTGTACGTAGTATCATCAGAATGAGATCTTCATCATACTCCGTTTAAGCGAGGGTGATTAAGCATAGTACCTCTTCAGGAATTTGCCGTTGATAGGAGCCATTATCAGATCTCCATTAGGCTTGGCTAATCTGTAAGCACCGTTTGAAAACGTCGTTTCAATCACATAAGGGCCCTCCCATTTGGGCTGGAATTTATCCTTGCTTTTGTGCGTAATGATCATTGGCCTCTTCACAACTAAAACTAGCTCGCCAACTTTGAACACTCTTTCCTTCACTTTCTGATTAAAAGCTCTGGAAATGCGTGCTTGGTAGAACGCAATACGCTGTTGAGCTTGAAGGCATTTCTCGTCTAATCCTTCTAGCTCTTGAAGCCTTAATTGATCATTCTTTTCCTGAGTCAACTCATTAGCCACTGCTATCCTGAGTGATGGAATTTGGATTTCGATGGGGAGAACTGCTTCACACCCGTATACTAATGAGAATGGGGTACAACCCGTTGGTGTTCGAACCGTTGTATGGTATGCCCAAAGACATTCTCCTAGCTTCTCGTTCCAATCTCTTTTGTTCGAAGAGACAAACTTCTTCAAGAGTTTGATAATGGTTTTGTTGAAGGCTTTCGCCAAACCATTAGCAGCAGGATTATATGCCGTTGAGGCCATGTTTTGTATCCGATTCTTATCGCAAAATCGGTGAAACGCTTGGCTGATAAATTGAGGCCCATTGTCATGAATTATCCTTCGAGGTATCCCAAAGCGATAAATTATATGGTGCTTGACAAAGTTGATCACATTGGATGTCTTTACCTCAGCAAGAGGGATCGCCTCCGCCCATTTAGATAAATAATCAGTGATAGCCAATATGAACCGATGTCCTCTAGAAGACGACGGGTGAATAGGACC
Organism: Iris macrosiphon; assembly: GCA_036927795.1. Taxonomy (NCBI): domain Eukaryota; kingdom Viridiplantae; phylum Streptophyta; class Magnoliopsida; order Asparagales; family Iridaceae; genus Iris; species Iris macrosiphon. The sequence goes on from JAYESA010000005.1 coordinate 55,374,728, forward strand.
AATGATATCCATACCCCATGCTTCAAAGGGCCACGATGCAATAGTAGGATATAAATACTCAGAAGGCTGATGTATGAAATTCGCATGAACCTGACAGGCTTTGCATTGTCTTGCTTATTTTACGGCATCTGTAATCATGGTAGGCCAGTAGTAACCCATTCTCCTGATACGATCCTATAACTTAGGACCGGGTTGATATGCTCCATATATACCGTCATGAGCTTCTCGGATAACCTGTTTTGCCTTATCATCAGAGAGACACCGTAACAGTAGTCCATCGTAAGTTCAACGATATAGACTTTGTGAAGAAGCGTTAAAATAGAAGCATAGCGATCGTCTTATGATAGACACTGCTTCTTTAGGATCCTCTGGTAAGATTCCGTATGCTACGAAGTCTATAAAGGGACTTCTCCAGTCTCTCTTAGGAGGAACCGTGTTTACAGCGTAGCTGCGTTCTATGTGAAAATTATTTTTCACACAGAATAGATCTCTATTGAGAAGGATCACCGAATTCTGCCTTCGTATAGAAATAGCCAGATCTGCAGCTAGACTGGCCAGAGCATCAGCTTCTAAATTTTGAGATCGAGGCACATGCTCTAAGAAGAGTCCTTTAAAAGACATTGCTATCTCGATCGTTGCTTGGTGATAAGGAATGAGGTCTGGATTGCAGACTTCATATATTTCTCTGACCTGATTGACGATCAGCTGAGAATCACCAAAAGCTTCCAGGTATTCAACCTCCAATTCTTTAGCGACTTGAAGCCCGATTAACAGGGCATTATACTCTGCCACATTGTTAGAGCAGGGTTCGCTAAGAGAATATGCTCGATAGATGACGAGTTTATCAGGAGTCACCAGGACAATACCTACTCCTGAAACCATATTTTCTTTGGGACCAGTCTGGGAGGCACCATCGAAGAATAGCTGCTAGGGATCACCTTCCATTGCCGAGTTACATTCTGCAACTTCATCGGGAATATCCTCGTATAGTTGGGAGATTTCCAGAATTGGATGAGCAGCTAAGAAGTCAGCCAAGGCTTGACCTTTTATGGACTTCTGAGGGATGTATACCATATCATATAGTGTTAATAATATTGCCCAAGTCGCGAGTCGGGAATTAAGAGCGCTTGGCTTATTCATCAATACCCAAAGAGGATTGATCCTGGAGATGATATAAATAGTTTGGCCTGTCACGTAATGTCGCGTCTTCTGAATGGCGAACATTAGGGCCAAGTATTCTTTTTCTACTGGATTGTATCAGTGTTCAGCTCCGACCATCATCCTGCTTAAATAGTAGATAGCCTGTTCATGACCCTCGTTGTTCTTCTGTGCGAGGAGAGCCCCTAAAGAATGATCTATTGCTCGAACATACAACAAAAATGGTCTTCCTATGACGGGAGATACCAGAACTGGAGGATTAGTGAGATAGCGTTTGATATCATTAAACGCTTGCTGGCAGACTTCGTCCCATACGAATGACACACCTTTCTTTATCAGACGAGAAAAAGGTTGACATCTTCCAGAGAGGTTGGATATGAATCTCCTGATATAAGCTAGACGACCTTGAAATCCCCTGAATTCTCTCAGATTATGGGACGGTCGCATTTCCAAGATAGCTTTTACTTTATCAGGGTCAACTTGAATGCCTTTGGCGGTAATGACAAATCCCAGGAATTTGCCACTAGATACACCGAGAAAGGACTTTGTAGGGTTCATTTTGAGTTGATATTGACGCATCAACTCGAACACTGTCTTTAAGTCTTGGATATGATCATTCTTGAGGCGGCTTTTGACAGCAATATCGTCTATGTAACATTCTACTATTTTGCGTAGGTGCTCATGGAATATGTTACTCATAGCTCACTGATATGTTGCCCCAGCATTCTTCAATCCGAAAGGCATGACTGTATAGCAATATACCCCCAGTGGTGTACGGAAGACAGTATGCTTCTCATCTTCAGGATTCATCTTAATCTGATTATGTCATGCCCCAGTCCCAAAATACCGAGGAATCGGACGCGTGGCAATGGCCAGCAGACACACCGATGGACAAACCCAATTTAATGGATCTATCGGGACATACTTAAGCTGTAATATAACAATAAGTAGGTCCAATGATATAAGTTACAGTCTATTCTAATCTCATCCACAACAGATAATCACAGATCCAAAGCCAGAATAAATGTAAATAAAATAAACTAGCAAGTCTAAATAAAAGTGTCTCGGAGAACAATCCGAGAATAAATCTGATACATCAATGAAATAGACTGGAAATAAAATGACTAGAAATAGAAATAAATGAGTATCTCAAGCCAATACTCAGGAGAAGTCCTCTGGTACGATCTCGTCCTCAGATCCTGGTCCTGCTCTAAAGTATGCACCTGCTCCTGTTTCTGCTAATACTAATGCTCCGGTACCGTATACCTCGGGATAGATATCGTCAGCTAATCCTGGGGACATAGTCCATTCCAGGTCCTCAGGGGACATAACAAGGTACAGAAAATATAAGCCAAAATAAATGTAGTGCAGCAATAAATGAATAATAGGATAAATATATAACCAGCTAAGTGATATGCAAGTGAGAGTTTTAGTCATACTCGGGCTGAGACTACTACAGGATCAGTTTCGGAGAAACCCATAGCAGTATTTTCTCGAAGGGCCAGAACTGGTGCCATAGCTCTGTGTCAGAGACTAAGACACATCCAGATGTCAATATATAATATAATCAGCCTTTGATATAGTAATACTCTCCCCACCCAATAAAATCTCACGTCTCATGTCCATGACACGCAGGATCAAAACTAATGCAACAAGTCAGGATATAATCTAAGCATGTAAACTGTGTATGTCATAAACCTGTATCCTATACAGAATCATCATGAATATCTCAGGAAGATTCTATCTCATGAGTAGTGTCAAGTGTCCTGGGTATAATGTACTTGATAGGACAATTACGAGGGTGTAAAGAGTCACGAATGTCCATCTCTAGATGATAATACACAACACCGCGTACGGTGTTGGCACCCGACTATAATCGGACGCTAAGTAAGTCACACGGTCCTAGGTTAAGCATGCACAATAATATAAAAGAATCAAGGAAAATATGTAACAAGACTGCAAAGTTTGGCAAGGTACACTTGCCTGGGGTCCTGGCTCCAACTGTAGCTCTGGTCTCAGTGTGATATGCAGGTACTACTCCGGTTGCTGAAATAAATATCACCTTTAGATTCAGAAAATATCAAATAGCTAGAAATGCCTGTCATTACGTCCAATTTGGACATAGGGGGCAAAAATAACATTTTCGGGTCAAAGCGGGGTCCACCTGTGGGCCACTTTGCACCGAAAAATATGTCAGGGTCAAAGGTCTCCAAATTCAACAAACTTAGTGTCAACAAGTCAGGAACGATGATATGAACCCAACGGAACTTCCAGAATTGGATTTCGGTGAGCCGATCACAAAATCGCCCGTCAAATAGAGCCGGTGGGACCCACGATACACGATTTTGTCAACGTTCTCAGAATCGGACCAAACTTGGGTCACAGGACCAGCGTATTGCTACGAGTCCGATGGCACAAGTTTTGTCTCGATCCGACGTGTGTACACAAGATTACAACGTATTCTAGAACTGACGGATACGGGACGGTGTCCGCGGATACGCGTTGATTCCGGTGTGCACGCACATCCGAATCGACTTCTGCGAAATCCCACACGTCTGTATCAACGACACACACATTTCGGTAAGGACCGCGTGCGACCAAGTCGTCCCGTTTGGCGGAGCGCACTCAGTTCCGGGGTGAATCAGGGCGTTAATTTTCCTTTTTTTGGATCGCCGTTTGTGATCACCACAGGACGCGATGCACCGAGCGAGTTGCACGGGCACGAGAGGGTCACGCAGGGTTCACGATACATCTGACGGAATAGAAATTAGGGCAGCGAGGAGAAAGTTATGAGTACCTGAACAGGGCTCAAAAATCCGATTCACGCGTGTTCGAGTCGAGTTCGAAGGGCCGTGTCCTGTGTCCTGTGCCGTGTCCGCGTCCACGGCGGCCCTACGGTTGCTGGAGACTAGCTGGGGCGGCTCGCTGGAGGAGGGCGGCTCGATGAGGGGCCTCTGATGGACGACCGGAGGCAGCGCCGGGGTCGGGCTCGCTCGGGGGATTCTGGAGGAGAAGCTCGACGACTGAGCGGGGAAGTGAAGGAGGAGGAGTAGGGGAGCAGGTCGCGGCAAATCTAAGGGGAAGGGGGTGGCCGGAATAGGGTGCCCGGAACTAGGGTTTCGGTGGATTGGGGAAGATGAGGGAGGAGATGAGGAGGAGATGGGGTTTTTATAGGGGGAGGGCTGCGCGAGGGTGGCGACAGGGAGGAGGAGGCGACGGAGATGAGTCGGGGTTACAGCAGGAAAGAATGGCTCGCCGGAGGACAGCGGGGAGTAGGAGGAAGGAGGAGGAGGGAGGAGACGGCTGCGGGATGAGGGGACGACGCCGGTGGCTCGAGGCGGAGGAAGGAGGAGGAAAGGGCTAGGGGCAGCTAGGGTTTCGTCGAGCGGGGACTGGAGGGTGGTGGTCGATGGCTGGGGGAGAGTCGACTGCGGCGGGTTCTGTAGATCGGGGAAGACGAGGGACAGGGCGGAGGAACCGGGTAAGGAGGAGATCGACGGGGACGAAGCCGAGGGGCTAGGGCACGGCGAGGGGAGGAGGAAGATGAGGTCGACGAGGAAGAGGGGAGAGGAGGTCGTTGGTGGTGGTGCTCCAGGCGGGCCGGAGGGGAGAGAAGGTCGACGAGGGTGACAGGTGGTCGACGGCGGCGAGCTAGGGTTCAGGTGGGGAACGTTGCTGCGGCGGCGGAGCGGGAGTCTGAGATAGGGTTGCGGCGGCGGCGGGGCACGGAGTTCGAGGACATTAAATAGGCGCTACAGTAATCCCGATGGTATTGGGATTAGGGTTCAGTCAGGGTTAACGGGTTCAGGTCGGGTTCGATAGGAATCCGGCCCGACCCGCTATTATCTGAGTATGGGTTTGGGTTGTCGGGTTTCGGGTTGGTTTGGTTCAATTGAACCGGGTTTATTTAGGGGTTTAATTCGGTTTATTTATTTAATAGTTTTTAGGGCTTTAAACGTGATTCCGGAGTCAAATAAATTCACAGAAAATTACCCTATGTCCAGTTTTTCATTTTACACCATAAAATATTATTTCTATAATATTTTAATATTAATTAATAGCAATTAAAAAATCATTTAGTTTCCAAATGCCTAGGTTTTAATTACAGAAAATTCCTGAAAATTCTCAAAAAATTGTGAAAAATCCAAATTAAAAATTCTTGAAAAATCAGGGGGTTTACAATCTACCCCCTTAAGAGGATTGCATCCTCGTAATCAAAGAATAACCGGTCAACAGAGATGACACAGTTGCAAATATTATTCAAAGCACAACACGATCAAGGGGAATCAAGATTGAGGGTGTAAGAGTAATATAAAAGGAAAATTATTTTTTCCAAGCATTAAAAGTTATGCAATCTCCCGTATGAAGGAGATCTAGAAGGCTACAGTTTAGAAAACTGGGTTATCACTAGGTTATCAATTATAAAAACATTCTAGGTTATAAAACATACTAGGTTATTAGCAAGTTCAACATTACTAGGTTAAGGCTAGGGTCACGAACCAACATGCAAAAACTAAAGCAAATCTAGAAGCAGATAATTATAAAAACTTACGCGTACTAGCTGCTCCATGAATCTGCGCATCCTCCAAAGTTATCGCATAAGCTTGTCCGCGTCCTTGAGGGGGTGCCCTCTGCTGTTGCTGGGCCTGCTGGAAGGGTGCTGCTCGAGGTGCCAAAGGTGGCCTTGGTTGATATCCTCCTGGTGCTGGTAGAGCTTGTTGGTTTGCCCTTGGTGCTCCTTCTCTACGCTCAGGGCAGTCCCTCACTGCATGCTGTCTGGATCCGCAACCTAAGCATAGTCCTAATCTGCGTCGGCATTCCCTGGCGAGATGGCCTGCTTTGCCACAGTAGTGACAAGTAGAGAAGACTATTACTTGTGGTGTAGATGCTTCCTGCTGTTGGTGTAGGTGAGGTCTCTTTGCAGCTTCTTCTTATGGTGCTCTGGTTGTTGCTGATGTGGAAGGCTGCTTCAGACTGGTCTCTCTCCTGGTGACGCGCTCCATGCGCCGAGCTGCAGCAAGGACGTCCGAGTAAGATGTGGGCGCAATGGATCCAATTAGTTTCTGTAGCTCAAAGTTTAGTCCATCGAAAAACTTCTCAGCCTTCTCTTCTTCTGTCGAAATCAAGGTTGGGGCAAAGTGACTCAAAAGAATGAATTCCGCGTTGTACTCTTCCACTGTCATATTGCCTTGGATAAGGCGGTTGAACTTGTCTCTGAGTTCTGATCGAGTGGTAGCTGGAATGTACATCTCTTGAAAGAGTCTGGAGAACTCCTCCCAGGTAACTCGGTCTGGTCCGAGCCGTGTCTCCTCAGATAACCACCAGTGATGTGCTTTGTCTGTCAATTGTATTCTGACGGCAGTCATCCAACGTTCCCTTGGAAGCTCAGCTGCTTCTAATTGATGTTGTGTGTTGGTGAGCCACTCATGAACTTCTGTGGGCTCCTCCTTGCCTGAGAAGGTAGGGGCTTCAGCTGGCGGAAATCGGTGATAGAGCCCGTCGGTTGTCATCGAGTTGGTAGGTTGGCCTGCTCCAGTGCATTTACTATGCTGTTCCTTAAGTAATCTACTTCACGATGCTGAGCTTCTTGATAAATATGCTGTTGGGCTTACATTATTGTGTAGATCATTTAGAACATCTGCTGCCCGTCCATAGGCTGTCCTGGTGGGAATACAGGCATTGGTGGAACGAACTAATGAGGCGGTGGGATGTCGTCATGCCGAGATCTAGAAGCATGCTGATCTGTTTGGCTGCTTCAGTGAGTAGAGGGATCTCCACTCATTGGTGCCACTTCATCTTCTCCATAGGTGGCTACCGCACCTATTGGTGTGTTTGCTGGAGTTTTGTCGTTTGCTCTTGAATCCATTACTCTGCATCAAAAATAAACTATAAGAGGCGCACAGGAATCAAGGCAAGATGCAAGAAAATTTAATTCGAATACAATATAGATATCAAGAACGTTTTCAAGCAAGTAGATGAGATCCTAAAAACTTATCCTATTCTTATTGCAGGCTTGCTCGGTCCCTAAGTTGAAATCGAACAATTTAGTCGTTGACCTGCATGGGCCTCCACAAAAACCATGTCACGCCCCAGTCCCAAAATACCGAGGGACCGGACTCGTGGCAATGGCCAGCAGCACACACCGATGGACAAACCCAATTTAATGGATCCACCGGGGCATGCTTAAGCTGTAATATAACAATAAGTAGGTCCAATGATACAAGTCACAGTCTATTCTAATCTCATCCACAACAGATAATCACAGATCCAAAGCCAGAATAAATGCAAATAAAATAAACTAGCAAGTCTAAATAAAAGTGTCCCGGAGAACAATTCGAGAATAAGTTTGATACATCAATGAAATAGACTGGAAATAAAATGACTAGAAATAGAAATAAATGAGTATCTCAAGCCAATACTCAGGAGAAGTCCTCTGGTACGATCTCGTCCTCAGATCCTGGTCCTGCTCCAAAGTATGCACCTGCTCCTGCTTCTGCTAATGCTAATGCTCCGGTCCCGTATACCTCGGGATAGATATCGTCAGCTAATCCTGGGGACATAACAAGGTACAGAAAATACAAGCCAAAATCAATACAACAATAAATGAACAATAGGGTAAATATATAACCAGCTAAGTGATATGCAAGTAAGAGTTTTAGTCATACTCGGGCTGAGACTACTACAGGATCAGTGTCGGAGAAACCCATAGCAGTATTTTCTCGAAGGGCCAGAACTGGTGCCATAGCTCTGTGTCAGAGACTAAGACACATCCAGATGTCAATATATATAATATAATCAGCCTTTGATATGGTAATACTCTCCCCACCCAATAAAATCTCACGTCTCATGTCCATGACACGCAGGATCAAAACTAATGCAACAAGTCAGGATATAATCTAAGCATGTAAACTGTGTATGTCATAAACCTGTATCCTATACAGAATTACCATGAATATCTCAGGAAGATTCTGTCTCATGAGTAGTGTCAAGTGTCCTGGGTATAATGTACTTGATAGGACAAGTACGAGGGTGTAAAGGGTCACGAATGTCCATCTCTAGATGACAATTCACAACACCGCGTACGGTGTTGGCACCCGACTATAATCGGACGCTAAGTAAGTCACACGGTCCTAGGTTAAGCATGCACAACAATATAAAAGAATCAAAGAAAATATGTAACAAGACTGCAAAGTTTGGCAAGGTACACTTGCCTGGGGTCCTGGCTCCAACTGTAGCTCTGGTCTCAGTGTGATCTGCAGGTACTACTCCGGTTGCTGAAATAAACATCACCATTAGATTCAAAAAATATCAAATAGCTAGAAATGCCTGTCCTTACGTCCAATTTGGACACAGGGGCAAAAATAACATTTTCGGGTCAAAGTGGGGTCCACCTGTGGGCCACTTTGCACCGAAAAATGTATTAGGGTCAAAGGTCTCCAAATTTGCCAAACTTAGTGTCAACAAGTCAGGAACGATGATACGAACCCAACGGAACTTCCAAAATTGGATTCCGGTGAGCCGATCACAAAATCGCCCATCAAGTGGAGCCGGTGGGGCCCACGATACACAATTTTGTCAACGTTCTCAGAATCGGACCAAACTTGGATCACAGGACCAGCGTATTGCTACGAGTCCGATGGCGTAAGTTTTGTCTCGATCCGACGTGTGTACACAAGGTTACAGCGTGTTCCAAAACTAACGGATACGGGACGGTGTCCGCGGATACGCGTTGATTCCGGTGTGCACGCATATCCGAATTGACTTATGCAAAATCCTACACGTCCGTATCAACGACGCACACATTTCGGTAAGGACCGCGTGCGACCAAGTCGTCCCGTTTGGCGGGACGCACTCAGTTCCGGGGTGAATCAGGGCGTTGATTTTCATATTTTTGAATCGCGGTTTGTGATCACCACAGGACGCGATGCACCGAGCGAGTTGCACGGGCACCGAGAGGGTCACGCAGGGTTCACGATACATCTGACGGAATAGAAATCGGGGAAGCAAGGAGAAAGTTATGAGTACCTGAACAGGGCTTAAAAATCCGATTCACGCGTGTCCGAGTCGATTTCGAAGGGCCGTGTCCTGTGTCCTGTGCCGTGTCCACGTCCACGACGGCCCTAGGGTTGCTGGAGACTGGCCGAGGCGGCTCGCTGGAGGAGGGCGGCTCGACGAGGGGCCTCTGATGGGCGGCCGGAGGCAGCGCCAGGGTCGGGCTCGCTCGGGGGATTCTGGAGGGGAAGCTCGGCGGCTGAGCGGGGAAGTGAAGGAGGAGGAGTAGGGGAGCAGGTCGCGGCGGATCTAAGGGGAAGGGGGTGGCCAGAATAGGGTGCCCAGAACTAGGGTTTCGGTGGATTGGGGAAGATGAGGGAGGAGATGAGGAAGAGGGGAGAGGAGGTCGACGACGGAGATGAGTCAGGGTTGCAGCAGGAAAGAATGGCTCGTCGGAGGACAGCGGGGAGTAGGAGGAAGGAGGAGGAGGGAGGAGACAGCTGCGGGATGAGGGGACGACGTCGGTGGCTCGAGGCAGAGGAAGGAGGAGGAAAGGGCTAGGGGCAGCTAGGGTTTCGTCGAGCGGGGACTGGAGGGTGGTGGTCGATGGCTGGGGGAGAGTCGACTGCGGCGGGTTCTGTGGATCGAGGAAGACGAGGGACATGGCGGAGGAACCGGGTAAGGAGGAGATCGACGGGGATGAAGCCGAGGGGCTAGGGCACGGCGAGGGGAGGAGGAAGATGAGGTCAACGAGGAAGAGGGGAGAGGAGGTCGTTGGTGGTGGTGCTCCAGGCGGGCCGGAGGGGAGAGAAGGTCGACGAGGGTGACAGGTGGTCGACGGCGACGAGCTAGGGTTCAGGCGAGGAACTTTGCTGCGGCGGCGGAGCGGGAGTCTGAGATAGGGTTGCGGTGGCGGTGGGGCACGGAGTTCAAGGACATTAAATAGGCGCTACAGTAATCCCGATGGTATTGGGATTAGGGTTCTGTCAGGGTTAACGGGTCCGGGTTCGGGTCGGGTTCGATATGAATCCAGCCCGACCCGCTATTATCTGAGTATGGGTTTGGGTTGTCGGGTTTCGGGTTGGTTTGGTTCAATTGAACCGGGTTTATTTAGGGGTTTAATTCGGTTTATTTATTTAATAGTTTTTAGGGCTTTAAACGTGATTCCGGAGTCAAGTAAATTCACAGAAAATTACCCTATATCCTGTTTTCCATTTTACACCATAAAATATTATTTCCATAATATTTTAATATTAATTAACACCAATTAAAAAATCATTTAGTTTCCAAATGCCTAGGTTTTAATTACAGAAAATTCCTAAAAATTCCGGAAAAATTGTGAAAATCCAAATTAAAAATTCTTGAAAAATTAGGGGGTTTACAGATTGTATCCTGAAAATCTATCTATGAAAGACATGCGTTCAAAACCGTATGTATTATCGATCATGACGTCTGTGATGGGAAGAGGGAATTCATCCTTGGGGCAGGCCGCATTTAGATCTCGAAAGTCGATACAAATGTGAATTTTCCCGCTTTTCTTCATTACTGGGACAACATTAGCGACCCAATTAGGATGCTATTCCTCCCGGATGAACCCACAGGCTACCAATTTCTTGATTTCAACTTTAATGGCATCCATCATATCTGGGCGGAATTGGCGTTAGTGCTGCTTTACAGGCTTTGAATTGGGCAGTATACTGAGCTTATGGGTAGCCACTGTTGGATCAAGACCCGACATATCCTTATAATTCCATGCAAAGACATCGATATATTCTTTTATCAGCTGGATCATTTCTTCCCTTTCTTCTTCGGAAAGATTGTCACTGATAAATATCGGCTTTGGCGAAAATTCATCCCCAATATCGACTTGGATAACTTTATCTTCAGTGGGCGGTTCTCTTTGCTCAAACCGGATTTCCTATTGTGTATCCATTTGCTGTGCCCAGAATTTATTTTCAAACGGTTCAGATTCTTGTTCCTCTGCTTCGAGAGAATCTGTCAATACCGTATTTACTGACAATACCTGTTGGAGTTCATCATCTGAATCGGAGGACGACAAACCATCCTGAGAAGAGGAAATGGTCTCCCCACTTGACTCAGAGTTGCTCGAAGTTGCAAGAGACGTGGTATACCCTAACCCGAAACGAGTTCGTTGACAGTAGGGATCATCATGCAACGACATTCGTCTGCCTTTTCCATAGTTGAGGCCTGGCTCTGACTTTAAGTCATAACCCATGCTTTGTATAATCTTCAAAGCCTGTGGGCTATATCTGTGAACCTGCATTTTCCCAGCATCGGACTCGTAAGGATTTTCTTGTACAATCGGTCTGTGCCGCATAAGACCGAAGACTATTGGGTGCTGATCCTTGCGAGTAGGTGGAACAACAAAGATATAATCTTCACGTGGTCCATATATCGTGATGACATTAGATGTCGACGCCACTTCCCACACATACGGATGATAGGAGTCTATAGCTTCCAAGAATTTTTGTGCTATAGGCTCCATATCGTCATGAGGGAAGGATTCCTGATTTGGAAATTGAGCGTCAGTATACTGGAAAAGGGAATCTTTATTATCGTCAGAAACCGCATTCCCGGTTGTATTTACATCAGTCGGTTGCGTGTTGCGCCTAAGGTTGATGACCAAAGGTGGAGGTTTTTGGTTCAGAGTGATCACTAGGGGATCACCTCCTCCTGATTTGGTTTTGTCCAAGTGTATAGTCATGGGTTCCATGACTTTCAGACGGGTAGTCCGCCCCTTCACCTGGGTTGACAGAGGTTGCTCAGCAGATGGTTCTCTTGGCTCCCGATGGGATTCCTCCTCCGTCTTGCCTGACACCTCTTTCATATAGTCTTGGGTGTACAACATGGCATCAGAATAGTAGGACTCAACTCCTTTAAAAGGATTGAGATTAATAAATTCTGTCTTCACTGCCCCTTGAGCGTCTACATATTTGAAGCATTGATGTAGAGTAGAAGAAACAATATTGTGATCGTGGATCCATGGTCTGCCCAACAGAATGTTGTAAGATACCTCCGAATCAATGACGTAGCATGTAGCCACTGATCTGAGGTCACCAATCTGGATCCTCAGACAAATCTTCCCTAACGGCTTACTTTTCTTGGATTTGAAATCCACGATTGTAGTGGTGGTGTAAGCCAGTTCGCTTGTAGGAATCCTCAAGGGTCTTAGCAGACTATGGGGGATAATACTGATCAACAATCCTGGATCTATGTGGATCCGGTCCACCTCTATGGAGCCGACGTATCCGGTGTAGTAGAAAGGCCTGTCATGCTTGTTATGTTTTAACAACATGTCCTCCTGAGTGAAAGTGATGTTAGGGACCACTTCCATCACACTATGGCATTGAGGACATGCCACAGGCTCTTTATCCAAGGATTTGAGCTGAGTCAGGCATACAGCTGCCTGCATTAAAGCTTCACTCAAGGCTTGACGAGTGTATTTAGATAGCCTAAGTAGCTCAAAAATGGACAATCTGGCGGGGGTATTAGCCAGCTGGGCCAAGATGTCGAAGTTATAAGGTTTCTCTAAACCTTTGTTTCGAATGTTCTTCAAAGGTTTATCAAAACGAACTTCTTTTTGCTTGCCTTTGTCCGCCAAAGTTGGTCTAGAAGGACCTGCCCCTAGCATAGCAGGTTTAGGCTCTGGAAGTTCGGCAGCCGAAGTATCTGCCGTTGCGTCTTCTTGATTTCCTCCAAAGTCCTTGAGGTAGGCTTTCCCGGACCGGGTTCCAGTTGCCAAAGCCTCTTCTTCTGATGTCGGAGATATTATAACCATATGGCATGGTTTGCATCTTGAGTTCTTTTTAGACTTTGCTTTAGCAGCTTGAATCTCTTCTTCAATCTCTGACACCAAATCAGGATGAACCCACATGATCTCCCCACGCTTGGTAGTTAGGGGTACCAGGTCATAATTGTGACCCCTGGTCGGAGGAAGATTAACAATGTTCATCATCGTCCGTGGAATAGGTACTACACCATCCGGGACTTCCTGAGGGGGCAGATTGCCAAATTGGAGAGAGATCATGTTGGCAGTGACCGTCTTCTCGCTATTACGCAGAGTGATGGGCTTGGCGTCGATCAAATCCTAGATTTTCCTTTTTAGTACGTAATACGCCTTTGTGGGGTGATGTACGTATCTGTGGAAAATACAGTACTTAGGGTTATTGGTACTGCCAACTTTATTAGGCCGCTTTACTTTGGGGAGAGTAAGCTTGCCGCTTTTGACTAGACAGTCGAATATGCTCGGAATGTCGTCATCGTCAAAAGAGTATTCTTCAATGGGCCTGGAAGTCTCAGGTTTTATCTGCGTAGTTGCTGGAGTATTTGGCCTGGACGTGTTGATCGCCAGAGCTTCCTTTCCTTTGGAACCACGAGTATGGTCACTATTGGAGGATGACCGCTTCCCTTTGTCGGAGGTAGAGATCATGATTCCATTGTCACGCGCCTTTCGACTATTATCTTCAGCGGCTACCGCTGAGATGATAAACGAGGGCCAATCATGGAACTGATATGGTCCCGTGAACACTGAGATCAGTGGGAGAAGGTTCTTCCTGCAAATGTCCACCAAGGCAGAATTTGAAACTCCGGGAGGCATCTGCAAAGTAGCCTGATGAAAACGTTCAATAAATGTACGAACGTTCTCTTTCTCCTTCTGCTTCACTTCGATGAGCGAGGACATAGACATGTCCATTCCTCCCTCGTAGAATCGAGCGAAGAATAGAGTCTTGAAATCTTCAAAAGAAGTAATGTAGTTGTCCGCAAGACTACGGTACCATTGATAGGCTACGCCAGATAGACAGTATTTAAACACTCGGGTGAGAAGGGCGTCATTCCCTTGCAACAACACCATCATCATGCTGAAGTAGTTCATGTACTGGCTTGGTGACGTCTTTTCCTTAAACAAAGCCATAGCCTGTGGTTTATATTTTGGTGGGAAAGGGATCTCGTCCCAGATAGCTGGGTATGGCTGGTTGATCCCCAACTTCTTGAGTTGATCCTTATGCTTCAAGGCATCAAATTAGGCTTTTAATTTTTGAACTGCTTGCATAGGATCTTCAGCTGGGAAGGGGACTGCAGAGAGGTGAGAGATCGGTTGTATCGTGACTCCAACAGGAGGTAATATGTTCTCCGGGTTGAGAGGTTGAGGAGCAGCTGATTCTTGATTTTGAACAGGCTCCTGACTTGATGGTATATCCACCCCCACCCGTAGTTGAGTCGGAAGAACCGGTGCAGCTGTGTGTTGAGTCACCAATATTTGGTGCATACTCTGCATCATGGTCTGCATCTCTTTGAGTGATGCCTCCAACACAGCGACGCGTTGTTCCGTACTTCCTAATGGGGAAGCTTCTTCATGTTCATCTCCAATGACATAAACTCCCATTTCTCTGGATGCCACCGAGGGATTAGTATAGATCTCTATAGAGATTGAGTCTATACTTTCAGCATCACCTTCAGGAAACTGGCGACCCCCAGTATCAGAATCAGAAGAATATGAATCCGATTGTCGCGATCTCGAGCGGGTGTTTCGAAAGACACCTGCTTCAATATTCTCAAGGGCTCTGTCAAATCTCCTTTGGCTTGGAGTTCTAGAGGGATGGCGTCTTGAACTTGACCTTCCTCTAGAAATGTGTGAAGCCATATTCACTGATGCGAATATCGTCTCTTCTTCCTCTAAAGGCAAAGAGTAGTTCAACCGGTCGAAAACTGACCATTTTGCCTTTGAACAGCAGTAGTTAACTACAACTTTATGACTATTACAATAATGCTCCCTAGGGGGTGTAATAGACATATTAGAAGACCCCTTGTCTTTGTGCTTCTGGATCAAGAAATTACGCAGATCAGGGGGATTGACAGAAGAAGAAGAAGGCTTATTCTGCCTTTTTATATCAGTTGAGATATGGAGATTGGGAATCATAACTCTCTCTCTGCCATAAGAATACAGCAGTTCAGCCATGTGAATAGCATATGATCCATCATCCTTCTGAGGAGCGTATTCTCCCGTGAAACGGGTCTTCTTTACGCGGACGGGCTTATCCTGGCGTAATTTGGAGCTTTGCACAGACTCGCATAAAACAGGAGAAGTCTTCAAATGGCCTCCAGCTTCACGCGTAGTTTGAAGAGCAGGCAACTTTTTCTCCTGGTGGCGTACAAGCCTAGAGATCGGGAGATTCGCCACTCATTTTTCCTCGATGTGATTCAAGGGTCCATCTGCCTCCTCGTAGATGGGAGATGCATTTTTATGCGCAGGGCGCGTTTGAGATTTCTGAATTGGCGTTGAGGCCTTGTCAGAAATTATGACTGCCACGTCAGAGATGGGAGACGGAGTTTTACGCGCAGGGCACGTTTGAAAATTTTGAATTGGCGCTGAGGCCTTGTCAGAAATTAAGTCTGCCACGTCAGAGACGGAAGATGGGTTTTTACGCACAGAGCGTATAGGTTGTGATGTCACAACCTTGTTGGTCGAAGAGAGAGAGCCGGCAGGAAGGGTAGAGGATGTCCGGGGCATCCATACTTTATGCAACTTTCTGTTGTCCTGGACAGAGAGGGAATGAGAGCCACCTTCTACGCGAAGCATGTCTTCATAAGCAGATTGGTCGAATTGGACGACCAAAGTCTTCTTCGTTGCTCTAACGGATACAATATCGTGTTGAGCAATAACTTTCTCGTCAGAAGAGAAAGTGTTCCCCAGCAGAGTCGCCATCTTGTGTTTGATGATAAACGAAAGAAATTAAAATTAGGTTTATACGAAACCCTTTTCTTTGTTTACAAACAAGAAAAAGAAGTACAATTGATCATATACGAGGATATTAAGTACCAAAAAATGATTCTGGAGAAATATTGCTATAGGAGTCTGATCTGCGGTCGATCACTTTGTCCCTTGGACCACACGATGACGAAAAAGTGCTGTAGAAGAAGAAGAAGCTTCAAAGACTGCAGAAAGGATTGAACTCTCGTTGCCAAAGTTGTCAATCAACACCCTCTGTATGAGCTCTCTTTCTGATCTCTCTGATCTTTTTGATCCCTCGACCTGCCGACCTCCTTCTCCTGTGGCCGAAAATCTCTATTTATAGAGCTTCGTCACAATAACTGACTAGTCTGCGTAGAAACCAAACAGCGGAGAGAGTTGCGCTCTTTACGCTGTAGTTATAATAATTGCTACCCACGTATAAATGATCTCCTGAATCTGCATGTGACGCGTGTTCCATTATGAGGTAATACGTATAACTGCATCAAAGATCACGGCATGCAAGCCACGTAGGTAATTGCCCCTCGCGTAGAGATGGTTGGTATAAAAACCAAATAACTATCTTGTTGGCGTAACAGCCGAATAGTTATCTTGTTGGCGTAAAAGCCAAATAGCTGCCCTGTTGGCGTAGAAGCCAGGTAGTTGTCTTGTTTGGCGTAGAAGTCAAGTAGTTGTCTTGTTTGGCATAGAAGCCAGGTAGCGTAAAGCTTGATGCTGCATAGGTAGGTAACCAGCGTAAACTAGCCAATCATCCTTCCTGACTGAGATCTTGAGCGTATTCTGGGCCAAATAGCTTTATCACGTACCTTTGCAAATATAGCCTGGGTTGGCGTATTTCGAGGAGATAGCATACGACGTACTCCTATAGTTAAAAATAGCCTGGCGTAGTTCGAGGAGATAGCATACGGCGTACTCCTATAGCTAAAAATAGCCTGATCGGCGTAAAATTCAGGGATGATGACGTGAGCGTATTAGCCCTAGTTTTAGCTCTCCCAGTCATTAAAAGTAGAACCAAATCTTGTGCATTAAATGCAGAGATCTGCCCCTATCTCGCGCATTAACTGCAGAGAAGTACCTCGAGTTCTGTACGAAGAACAGCTTTTGATGTGGCGTCTGGTTTTGTCTCATCTTGAGCGTAAAAGCTCCTCTCTGCCTGTGTAGAATAGGTAGCGTATTCCTTGAATGCGTAAACAACGTCTTATAATCAAGGATTATGTCACTAAACGATAGTCTGAATCTCTGTGCAGAATCATCATTACAGCCGTCCTCTTGATCGTCGTGCAGTACTCTTTGTCAGGAGTCAGGTTCACTGTTTTGTCTGATAGGTTCATTCGGGGAATATGAAGAGTTTCTCGTACAACTTCATGCTACATTAAAAGCAAGCATATTTTACGCCGGAGTGGCGATGTAGCAACCTTTTTACGCCGAAGCAGTTTGGAAGTACTGCTTTATGTGGGTTATTTTAGAGCTCTGATTTACGCGGATAACGTTGAAGCTCTGCTGTACGCCAATGGTTCTGAAGTCATATCTTACGCCATACAGTGCTGAAGATCTGCTTTACGCGGGCTTCATGTATGTTGGGGGTTTTACGCGTATAACTCCCCAGCGTATTTTTTCATGCTTCTACAGTGATCTCAAAGCTGCCATAATGCATAAGCTATCATCCTTCCATGTTGCAACAATACATACCCAAGTCCTTTGCCTAACGTATCGTAATACACTGTAAACCCTCCAGAACCTACTGGAAGCGTGAGAATTGGAGCTGAAATCAATCTTTTCTTTAATTCTTTAAATAATGTTTGGCAATCTATTGACCAGTCGAACTTAGCCTCCTTGCGCGTTAATCGAGTTAGCGGTGCTAAAATTCTTGCAAAGTATGCTATGAACCTTCTGTAGTATCCTGCCAATCCCAAAAAACTACGTACTTCAGCTACTATCTTAGGAACTGGCCAACCCTCTACGACCTCAACCTTCTTCGGATCTACTGCTACTTTTGCTCCAGAGACGATGTGACCCAAGAATAACACGTGATCCAACCAAAACTCGTACTTGCTGAGCTTTGCATATAACTGGTGTTCCCTCAAAATATGTAAGACCTTCCGAATTTGCTCTTTGTGCTCCTCTTCACTACTGGAATATACTAGAATATCGTCTATGAAAATCACCATAAACTGATCTAGATATGACAAGAAAATATGGTTCATCAAATCCATAAATATCGCTGGAGCATTAGTCAGTCCGAATGGCATAACTAAGAATTTGTAATACCCATATCGTGACCTAAATGCTGTCTTGGGTATATCTTGCTCCCGAACTCTTACTTGATGATACCCTTATCGAAGATCGATCTTAGAGAAAACCTTGGCTTTACTCAATTGATCAAACAAATTATTGATCCTTGGTAATGGATACTGGTTCTTCACCGTTACAGCGTTTAACGGTTTATAGTCGATACATAACCGTGACGACCTATCTTTTTTTTACTAGAACCACTGGCGCTCCCCAAGGTGATCCACTGGCTCGAATAAACTTCTTTGACTTCAGTTCCTCTATTTGTTGGTACAATATGTCTAACTCTGATGGTACCATTTGGTAAACTTTATACGATATTGGTCCTGTTCCAGGAACAAACTCTATACAAAACTCAACATCTCTTACTGGGTTAACCCTGGTAGTTCTTCTGAGAAAACGTCTAAGTACTCCTTAACAACCTCGAAAAGTTGTTCTTCTGTCATCACTGTCGCTGCGATCCTCTCTTCATGTTGTCTCCCACAGATCTGTCAAAGGTAAAACCTTCCGTGCCCGGGATACTAAATAATCCTTATAGAAATCTATCGTAGCATGACTGTCTCTCAGCCAGTCCATGCCTAAAATAACGTCAAAGTTTTCCATAGGAAACTCGATCAACTGTGCTGGTAGGGAACGCCCACACACTTCGACCGAACATGCTATACATATACTACTAACTCCTATGAGCCCATTACCAGTGAGTATATTCAACCTCTCTGGCAATGCCTCGAACTCCAATCCAATACATTTTGCGAATCATACAGATACAAATGAATGAGATGCGCCTGAATCAAACAATGCTACAGCAGGAAAAAGTATGACAGAAATATTACCTACCACCACGTCGCTCGATGCTAAAGCCTCCTCCAAAGATAAGGTAAATGCCTGCCCTTGGTCCTGTTGTGCCCCTCGCTGCTGTCTCCTTTGGTGGCGTTGTTGTTGCCTCTGCTGGCCCTGCTGTTGGTTCTGATACTGCTGGTACATCTTAGCTTGCGTCAGTAACGGACGCTGAGCTAAGGGCTGCACTGTTGTCGCTGGCCCTCTTTGTTGTACTGCTCCTGGTGCTAGCAGCGCTGAGAATTGCTGAATTGGCCCTTCTGGCCTCTGCATCATTGGACAATTGACAATTCGATGATCTAGACTGCCACACCTCATACACAACCCATTGGCTGCCCTATATACATCTCTAGTGTGGCCTCCCTTGTCACAATAAGTACATCCCGCCGGTGCTCCCTGGCGTTGTTGTTATTGTTGTTGCCTTGGCTGCTATCGAGCCGGTACTGTCACCGTCGAAACTGCCGCCCTCCTTGGCACTGAATCATGGATGCGAACGCCAGGTGATGGTTCTACCGTCCGAGGTACTCCTCCACCTCCTCCTCCACTATGAACATGGGACCTCTTCTGGCCTCCTGTCCTTACCGATAACCTCTGCATGGTAAGCTCGTGCCTCCGAGCTGCTATTAGCGCTTCTTCATAAGTTTGGTAGTCGTGCCCCTCTACCAGTTGTAGAATCTCCAGATGAAGTCCTTGCTAGAATCTCATATCTCTATCTGACTCCGTAGCCACCATAGTCGGAGCGAATCTACTCAGCCTGCAAAACTCGACTGCATATCCATCCACTATTCTACCGGCCTGCTTGAGACCGATAAATCTCTGTTGGAGCTCACACTGTGCTACGACTGCAAAGTACTTGGACCAGAATTGAGACCTAAAACTGTTCCAGGAGATAGGATGCCTCAAGCCAACCTCTACTGACAGCCATCAATCACGGGCATGGTCTTAAAGCTGTATTCAGACCTGGTCAACTTGTTCATCAGCCAGAACCTTCGCCGCCGCCAGAATGACTTTGATGTCTTGGAGCCATGCATTTGTCATGATGGCATCCTCCGTGTCGTCAAAGTATCTCAGGTTAAGTCAGCAAAATCTAACCGATGCCCCCGAATCAGTCCTTTCTCCTATTTCTAGGGCCGTCTGTAAACTCTGACTCAATAAGACATTCTGCTCTTGTTGTTGAAACTGCTGATGCTGTTGCACTGCCATCTGATGCTGCTGCATAGCTATCATTTCCCGAAGGATCTCCAGTAATTCTGGGGTATCAAGTACCATTGGTACTGGTGGTACTACTGGGGTACGGGAATCTCAGGGACTTGTTGCTCAACATGTCCAACTTCTGGTTCCACCGTGCCAGATGGTTCAACTACTGGCTCTACTCGAATTTGACTCTGAACATGTGCTACCTCCCGTTGTTGCCCAGGGGAACCCTATCCTGCCATGCCTACTGCTCCAGCAACTGAAGAAGCCCTAAAGAAAAGGATAAGAAACATCAAGAACATGATGGAAAGGATCAAGGAAGTAATTGATTCAATAATCAAGCAAGGTTTCGAGAAGAACGAATTCAGGATTTCAAAGGCACATATTTGATTGAGACTCCTATGATCATAACTGTCACACCTCAGTTCCAAAATAGCAAGGGACTAGCCACGTGGCAATGGCCAGCCATACAACTCCTTTGGACAAACCATTTAATGGACCCATTAGAGTGCACCTACGCTGTATTAAGTATAAGTAAAAGTCTACAATATCTGCCATAGTATATAAATCTAATCTCATCCACATACCATAGGCACAATACAAGATGATAGTCCAGTCAAGATATTAAATAACAGAAAACTGTCCATCAACAAGTCCAAGTAAATGCAGTGAGAACGTACTCGTCCGCTAAACCACCGGGTCATGTAGGTCTGCATAGACACAACAGTAACTAGTAGTAATAGTAGTAGTAGGTATGTACATGCCTCGTCAAGGTACCTACAATACTATAGGGCCCGAAACACAAGCATCAGTAGCTAGTATTGTGTGGTAGCCCAACGGTATAGTAAGTTCTCCCCAACCCCATGTATCTTACGTCTTATGTCCATAACACGCAATAAAATTACTATCTATGTCTCAAGTCAAGGTGTAAATAATATCATATCAACTAGCACATGTCTCAAGTCCTGTCCGATAATAGAAGCCAGAATCATTGAATATCTCAAGTGAGGCTTCTGTACATGAGAGTCGTGTATAGTGTCCTAAGGTAAATCGTACAAGTGATGCACGTATAATGTATACATCAATAATGCAATCTCATGATACCTGATTTCTGCGTACGAAAGTTGGCAGCCGAATATAACTCAGATGCTAAGTATCGTCACGGTCCTAGGGTCATAACAAAGTAGATGTATTAAAATATAAACTATAAACTGAAGTTAAAATTAAGCATAATTTACTAAGACCAAGGCAAGGTACACTTGCCTGCTGCCTGTTGCTGTGCTGTAGCGGATCCAAAGTCCATGTTCGATGGTGCTGCGATACCCATGTGCCCTGTCAATATTACTTAAATTAATTCTAATTATACCATTATCTACTTTATGTAAAAATATAGAGTCGCTACACACACATCAACAAAGTCGTAACGTTCGTGCCAATGACCTTATGCATGACTGGTGTTGTACAAGGTACGTGGTTGTAACCCCTTTCTATACTTAACCATACCATGGAGGTCATGTGTATACATATTATTTTATTTTATGCACACTTGTATATACAAGTTCATATTTATGCATGCAATATAACTATACCAAGTCACCTCTACCCTGCGTGCATTCTACCCTTCAATTATTCATCAACTAAGCCACTAAATATATGTATTAATACATATATAATTCTGAATATTATTATTAATAATCTGAAATTTAATTAACTAGGGTGCAACAACACATTTTCATATTACAACCTCAATACAAACATATACACTAGTTCACCAATATTAACCATGCAACCTACCCATCCATTATTCATCAAATAAATCACTAAAATATACATTTTAATATGTATATATTCTAAAATTTAGTTCATATAATTTCTGAATAATAATTAGAATAATCTGAAAATAATTAACTATAGACAACAACTCATTATTTTTATTTACATCATCTATATAACATATACATGCAATATAGGCTTTAGTGCATGGGTTAAACACATAGTAAAAATGATTCTTGGATCATAACAAGATGTTTTTTCTACTCCTCAACAACCATAAACACCATGAATGAATAAGATAATGAAGAGGTAAAATTTTTACCAAAACTTGGTGTTACAAAGGTTGGTTGAGTTTCGACAAGGTTTTCGACCTCCGGGTGGTTGCACCACTTCTATGGCCGCCCTAGTCTTGAGGGAGGGTGACCCACGGGTGATGGAGGGGGTGTACAAGTTCTGGAAGAGGGGAGGCTGCTGTCAACCGTGGGTTGCACCAAGGGTGGTTGGCCTACTAGCTCGGGTGGAGGTGGTGGTGCTTCTCGGTTTGAGGAGGGCATCGTCCAAAGCTCCAGGAGGTGGAGGAGGAGATGATGATAGGGAGAGGAAGAGAAGAAAGGAGGAAGAGGAGTTTCGATTTGGAGGAGATGGGGAAGGGTTCGGCTACACTTATGGGTTGGGGGTTACTCCTTAGGAGTAATAGCTACAAATGGTAAATGAAAGAAGATGAAAGGTTGGGGGTTATGAGTTATAAAGTAATATCCAAAGAAATGAAGCTTGGGAAACAGTACCAAGCTCCTAGGGCTGCGGCTTGGTCTTTTATCCCCTCCAAACATGCACACACATGGTTCATTTTATTTAACATAGTCCAAAGGTGCATGCCAAAATAAGTAAAATCTGAATTTAAATTCAAATAAGGTAAAAATGTGATTTGGTGTTGGGAAAATGATGTTTAGTGTGTAGAAAGGTGGGGGATGGGTGTG
Organism: Iris macrosiphon; assembly: GCA_036927795.1. Taxonomy (NCBI): domain Eukaryota; kingdom Viridiplantae; phylum Streptophyta; class Magnoliopsida; order Asparagales; family Iridaceae; genus Iris; species Iris macrosiphon. Next base: position 55,397,717 of record JAYESA010000005.1, read on the forward strand.
TAGTGTTGTCTATGAGTTAAAAAAAAGTTAGTTTGAGGGTTCAAGTTGGGGTTTCAGGCTCGGTCAGGTAAAATTAATCAAAAATGGTTAAATTTGACTAATTAAAATGCACTTCTATATTATTTTTGGGGCCAACGGGGACTCAATTAAATGTGACATCAATGTCATATGCATATTTGGTCGTGTTAGGCTAGGGGTTATAAATGTCAGTTTTAAAATTTGGTTTCATGTTGCTCGTCTAAATTGACTGGACAGAAAAGTGTCCAAGTATCATAATTTGAGTCAAAAAGCGTCGCGGTTGTTGTGTGACCAAAATGAAGCGTAGAATTATAAAATTAAAAGTGGAATCTATGTAATGAGCCTAATTTGGCTCGGCTAAGCCTATTATGCAAAGTTGGTTGAAAAAAAAAAACTAATGTTGCATTCCAGGCATTAAGATTACAATAAAGGGTTTCTAGGTTCAGAAAATTATTTTAATGTATATATTATTTAAATAAATAATTCTTTGAAAATATAATTACTAACACATCCTTATCTAAATTTTAGGGGATTTGCAACAACACCCCACAAGTCTGAAAACACAGACCTGCATGGGCCACCACTAAAATCTTGTCACACTCCAGTACCAAAATACAGAGACGGACATGGCCAGCTCCCCCGTACAAGGTATAGAACGTCGTACGACAGTCACAGCTGTAACTAGACAAGGGGGTGCATACTACAATCAAGTCACTTAGGGTTGCACAATATATCTATTGTCTCAATCAGTCAAGCAAGAACAGTAAATATAGAACATATATGACAAGAAAGTAAGGCGTCCCAAACGCCTTGTCATTTTTTCAGGAAACTAGTTGTGCAAAATAAGAAAGCTGGCAGAGTATTAAAAGTACATAACCATGATCATCTACAGTCTGATTAATTACAATGATATAAAGAAAACTAAATGTCCAGATATTACGGCTAACAAGTGCCGGTGACTAAACACCCAAAATATGTAAAGTGTGCTATAAGGAGCAAGGAAGAAGAAACCCACTCGTTCCCTTCAACGGCCATCCGTTTGGAGGGGTTTCATTTTTGGTACAGGCGAAAATGTTTTACTAACGCCTCGAATCGACGCTTTTGTTGCGACATGCTATGTTTTCTCCCCCATTGCTAGTAGGTTGATGGGTCGCACACCCGGCATCATTCATTCTCGAGCGGGAAGCGAGTGCAAGACCAAAGAAAGCCAGAGCATCTCTTCCTTTTTGCCTTGCCTCGAGGACTTACGGGTCCGTGGGCACAGTTGAACATGGCTCGTATTCAGATACCCACCTGAAAAAGAGGTGCCATTGTTCAACATGAAGTACGCTTGATCCTCAGGTGCTGGCTCTAAACCTGGCTAAGCAAAACCAGTAGGGTTAGTCCCCAAATAGTAAGTACCACAAAGAAACCACGAATGAAGGAACAAAATCAGGTTATGATATATATATATATATATATATATATATATATATATATATATATATATATATATATATATATATATATATATATATATATATATACAGTTATGTCTTGTAGTTTCGGTTCATAGCCTATTGTGACACAATAATCTAACCCTACACCCAAACAAGGACAAGGGTTAGACCATCGCACCATGGTGGTCCATGTCCCTAGACTATTTGACGGCATGTACAATACACAAACAAGACCAGTTACATTATCGGCCAATCACTTGTACGTCTTGCTAGGTAGAGTCTGGCTTATCCCAGAGAAATTATGCACATAATTGGAATCCTCAGATCGAACCATGTTCTAGCAGGGGCTAGCTGAGCCATGAATCACCGCATAGCATATAGTAGTATGCACCGATCCCTCGGAAGGCAACCGTGCTAAGATTGCATAGAACATATAATACAATATAATAGTCGGATATTGCCATCCACTAATAAGGATATAAATAATATCTATGGGGGCCAGCCTTCACTCCCCATATAATGATTGAGGGTGGCTAGTTAAGTACGATCTCATGATTCCGTCCCTCCCAACGCTCTACATATTTTAGTTGCCTAGTTAACCCTACGGATAGCTGGAATCATATGGTGTGGTCACATATTACTCCCCTTATTTGTCGTACCGTAGTACGAACATCCTAGATATGAATCCATTTGGTCACTTTGCAGTTCAATTTGAATTTACCTCAGCGTTATGTAACAGTCAAACGAATCCTAGCTAGCTTGGTTATTGACCAACTATTATGTCCATGCTGGAGGAATTTTATTACATCATATGTCGCTTAGCACGTAGGCACAACTCGGTATAAAATATGTAACATAATCACGTAGAAATACTTAGCACGTAGGAACACATAACACGTAGTAAGTGTATCAGCACGGATACCAATAGTCGAATCAAGTTACCAATTATTGGTAAATTACATGGGTTCTAGTACATAGTCAGGTCTAACACATGGTCATGTAGCTCACATATATTAGCAATCATTAAAATCACACATTGAATTCCAAAACTCAATAAAGCATCCAAACCAAGCAAACCGTGAAACGTGCACATAGGCCGTATGAGGATCATGGATGCATAGAGTCAGTGTCGCATAAGACAGGTGCCGCATAGAAAGTCGGTCGCATATGGGTCGGTGTCGCATGGAAAGTCTCGGCTGTATATGGGTATGTGTCGTATGGGAGCAGTGCCGCATATGACAGGGCATAGTCCACTCCTTGGGACAAGTGTTGAGTGACGTGCATTTAATATGTGTCAGAGAAGTGATTGAAGTGATGGATGTGACAAGCCATCAAGTGTCAGAAAGAAAAGATAAATTATAGAAATATGTGCCTATGGTTCAGAGTTATGCGTCCAAGGAGTGGTGGCTGCATACTCTCCAGGCCGCGTAGGTCATTCGGCCGCATATTGCTCTTTTGGACTATAGCGAATTTTTTATTCGTTCAACGAGTGAAACACAAGGAGTTCACGAGCGTATACTTGTGTAATGGCAGTCATGCATCCAACAAGATGGACGCATACTGGTTAGTATGCGACAAAGAACTCAGGCCACATAGCAGTTAGGCCGCATAGCACTCTCGGCCGCATAACTCGCTGGCCGCATGAAGACTTCGTCTTCTCCAAACAGCAGTTCGGCCATGGCAGAAAAGCTCCAAAAATCAAAAATTATTTCTCCATAAAATTTTTATTTTAACTCCAAATCAAGTAAACCAAAAGCTAAAATGCCTGAAATAGACTGCTCTATCAACCATAAAATCTGGTTTTCTAAAATACCATGTTTTATTAGATCAAAACCAAGAAAAACTTAAGAAATCCATGATAACCCTAAACCTACACAAATCTATCCATTAAAACCAAAAAATCCAAGTACTAAATGTGTTTAGAATCATAATGTACACATATTAGACTAATAAAATGCAAGAAAATAGCAAGAATAAAAATTAAGAGATTTCTCCATGAAGTGCAAGGTGTACTTGCCTAAATAAAAGAAGTAGGAAAAAAAAATAAGAGAATGAGGGAAGAGGGAGAAATAAGTTAACTTATATAGCTAGGGTTTGAGGTTTAGACCATAGGTTTGACTCATGGCCAAACTGACCCAATAATTAAATCATGAGTCTAATTGAACCAAAGAATGTGTCTAGTCTCCATGACCTGCAACATAATTAATATGGAAGAAATAAATAACATAGGCAGAAAAAGAATACGTTCCAAATACGTATATCGGAAATGGGGAGTGATCCTGGGGGTGACATTATCCTGGTCAGTAACGTTTGCAAAGATTGGAGAGTTATATTGGGAGGCCGAGAGTTAAGCGTGTGCTTACTCGTAATAAAACTTTCGAGCTACGACCTTGTACTCGGGATCGATTGTTTGAGTAGGCACCATGCTGATATAGATTGTCGTGGAGGCAGAGTTTTGTTTCGACTGCCAGGAGAGCCAGAGTTTAAGATTGTCAGAGATGCATCGGAGCAGAGCGAGGATGCCATCTGTGGAGCCAGGGTGGAAGAGAAGGAGTTGCCACATCCATTGATAGCAGAGTTCATGGATATTTTTTTGGAGGAGTTTCCTGGTTTAACGCCAGACCAAGATATTGAGTTCTCTATAGATTTGGTGCTTGGCACAGAGCCGATATCTCAGCATGTCTATAGAGTCAACAGCAATGAACTGGTAGAGTTAAAGAAGCAGGTGGATGAGATGTAAGATAAGGGCTTCATTCGATCCAGTTTATCAGTATGGGGTGCTCCGGTATTGTTTGTACCAAAGAAGTATGGGTCGGTACATATGTGTATCGACTATAGGGCTTTTAACAACCTCACTATCAAGAACAAATACCCGCTGGCGAGGATTGATGATCTCTTCGATCAGTTGAGCGGAGCGAAGGTATTTTTGAAGATAGACTTGAGGTCAGATTATCACTAGGTGAAAGTAAAGAAGGAGGATATTCCGAAGACTGCTTTTCAGACTCGATATGGTTAGTTTGAGTTCATGGTGATGCCATTTGGGTTGACCAATGCCATGGCGGTATTCATGAATCTGATGAACAAGGTGTTCCACCAGTATCTTAATAAGTTTGTGGTGGTATTTATTAAAGATATTCTAGGGTATTTGAAGACCCCGGAGGTGCGTGAGGAGCACCTGAGGATAGTTCTGGAGACTCTCAGGAAGGATAAGCTTTATGGCAAGCTTTCGAAGTGTGAGTTCTTCCTTGACAAGGTTGAATTCCTTTGGCATGTGACTACATGAGACGGGATCTCAATGGACCCGAAGAGAAGATTTTAGTAGTGGAGTCATGGGCTACTCCAAGTTCAGTGGTAGAGATCAAGAGTTTTCTGGGGCTAACATGTTATTACCCGAGGTTTGTACAGGACTTCTCTGGGATTATGGAGCCGATGACTAGGCTGACCAGGAAGGATATGTAGTTTGTCTGGATAGAGGAGAGTCATGCCGCTTTTAAGGAGCTGAAGAAGAAGTTGACGACAACTCTAGTATTGGCGTTGCCATCAGGATTATGTGGATTCACTATTTATAGTGATACTTCAGGAAAGGGTTTGGGTTGTGTCTTGCAGCAGAATGGAAAGGTAATTACTTATGCTTCCAGGCAATTACGTCCCCATGAGAAGAATTATCCTACCAACAATTTAGAGTTGGCAGCGGTCATTTTTGTTCTAAAGCTGTGGAAACACCATTTATACGGAGAGCATGTGGAGATCTTTACAGACCATAAGAGCTTGAAGTACGTATTTTCCTATAAAAAGCTAAACATGAGACATCGGCGGTGGTTAGATTTGATGAAGGACTTCGATATATCATTGTAGTACCATCCAAGGAAGGCCAACGTAGTCGTTGATACCTTGAGCTGTTATCAGTGGTTATGTACTTGACTACAGACATATATTTATTGGCCGATCTTGAGAGCTTGGGTATTGAGGTGCTGGTACCTGGTATTAAGATGCAGATGTGGGGATTACAAATATAGTCTGAGCTGATGGACATGATTAGAGCTATGCAGTATAACGATGAGTCTCTGAGGAGCATCAGATCACATGATCGGATAGGTTTATCCGAGGACTTTATTATTGCTGAGGATGGATCACTACGACACGGTACCAGATTATGTGTGCCAAGTGGGACATTACGCGAGGAGGTTCTTCAGGAGGTGCATCGATCGCAATACTCTATACATCCAGGTTCTAACAAGATGTATAGAGATCTGAGGGAGCATGCATGGTGGTATGGTATGAAGCGAGAGGTAGCACGCTTCGTATCCAGATATTTACTGTGCCAGCAGGTAAAGGCAGAGAGGTAGAGGCTAGATGGTTTACTTCAGCCTTTACCCATTCCAGAGTGTAAGTGGGAGCATGTTACTATAGATTTTGTTTCGGGGCTTCCGCGTTCTCTAGGAGAAAAGATACGATTTGGGTCATCGTAGACAGGTTGACCAAAATGGCCCACTTATTGCCATTCAAAGTGGGTACGTCTACGGAGAAGCTAACAGAGATGTATGTGCGACAAATTATCAGATTATATGGAGTTTCTGTGAGCATCATCTCGGATCAAGGTAGTTGCTTCATATCCCACTTCTAGAGGAGCTTGAAGGCTAGCTTGGGCATCCAGCTCAAGTTTAGTACCACATATCGCCCCCAAACAAACGGTCAGTTAGAGAGGACTATTCAGACTCTCGAGGATATTCTTCATACTTGTGTTTTGATTTTTAGAGGCTCTTGGGAGGATCATCTTCACCTGGTAGAGTTTGCTTACAACAACAGCTACCAGACCAGTATCGAGATGTCACCTCTATCTTGGAATGATGTTGGTGAGAGAGTCTTGTTGGGACCGAAGATGATTGTGGATGCAACTGAGAAAGTAAAACTCATTAGAGATAGACTTCGGGTGACGCATGACAGACATCGACATTGGGTCGATAGCCATCCGAGACCTTTGGAGTTTGAGGTATAGATTTTATTTGTATTGCTTGTGATTACTTTATTTTAGGTTAGGTATTAAGGCTGTATTTTGTTCTAGGTTTGCGATATGGTATTCTTGCAGATTTCTCTGATACGTGGCATAATTTACTTTGGTGGAGGCGAAAAGCTTAGTCCACGGTACATCGAACCCTTCGGTGTTCTTGCGAGGGTCGGTACAGTATCCTACAAACTAGACTTACTGCTTGCACTGGAGGGATTGCATGATGTGTTCCATGTGTCATAGCTGAGATGGTACATGGCAGACCCTAGTCACGTATTGGATCACTCGGAGATCGAGGTGAGTACGACTCTCAGCTACCCAGAGCAGCCAGTGGAGATTCTGGAACATAGGGCGAAGGTTCCACGAAACCAAACGATTCCCTTGGTACGTGTTGCGTGGAGGCATTACCATCCGAGAGAGTCTATCTGGGAGAGAAAAGCCGAGATACGTGAGCGGATACCCTTATCTCTTTGAGCCGTGAGGTATCATTCTTTCTTGCTTGCTATGATTTCATGTTGTAGTATTAGTTCTTCCTTAAATTTTGAGGATGAAATTTTTCTAAGGAAGGTAGACTTATCACTACCATATTTCTAGATGAGGGTATTTTTGTCATTTAGCATATTTATTATTTAGTAATTAAATATTTATATATGTTCTACTAATTAATTATATTGTGTTGTGTTATTTAGTTATTTGTTTGTGGGCTAGCCTATTTTATTTGGACTTGTCATTAGTGGACCTATTAGAATATCATGACACATTGAGCCCAACATTGGGTTAGGCTCATTAGGCCCATTCCCTTAATTGATTAAGGAGATTATATTAGTTTCATGAAGAATTAGAAGCTTCCTAATATAGCCCTTCCTAATTAAACCTCATAACTAACTAGTAGAGGTATCATGGAGATTGTACATTGCTTGGAAAGGGGAAAAGAGGGGGCCGACCATATTAGAGGTCTCTCTCTCTCTCTCTCTTATTAGTTCATTCATTCTAGATCCCCAATTATGTTCATCCTCAAATTGACTCATCCCTCCACCAAATTTACCCTAATTTACTCTCCTTGCCTCTTAATTATATCATCTAATAAGCATTGGAGCTTGGATTGTAAGGAACACTTGAAGGAGGAGGAATTGTCAAGGAGATTATGTTCTAATTGTGTCCATTGAGCATTTCATTGTGAATCCATCTTCCAATAAGTAAATTCTGAACTCCCTCTCTAATTTGGACTCTAATTCATGCATTTAAGTATTATAAAATATTTCTTGGATTAGGGCTGCCCATAGGATCAAGAACTAGGTTCATATTACTTGTATTGTAATTTCTACATGATAATTTGTGTCCAATTAGGGAGAATTCCAAGATTGACACATCAAGTGTGTGTCATAAGACCAATTACATCTAATTAGACTTAGATCGGTGTTGTAGGACTAGGTACGTGTCCCGTGTCCATAATTGGACATGAGTAGGGCGTATCATAGTATTTTGTGATACAATGTAATACTGGGTTCATTTTGGATGATTTGTGTTAATTTTCTTCAAATTCCTTTTTAACTAGTTGTATTAGTTGTTTATAAGTGTAATTGATATGTATTATAGGTATTTGTTTTGTGTGGATTTTGACACATGTGTTGGGTACATATCATGAGTATCCTAAGGATGCACTATAGGTGTTTGTTGAATTGGCTATTGGATAGTGTGGTTGCAATGTAGGTTTAATTATGTTTATATATATATATATATATATATATATATATATATATATATATATATATATATATATATATATATATATATATATATATATATATATATATATATGGGGAGTTGTGTTTATGGTATGTTTCACTGTGACAGTGAAAATGGGGAGGCGCTCGAGTTACTGTAAGTAGTGTGTGTGTATATGTGTGTGTGGTGTGTGTGTGTGTGTGTGGGAGGTGCTCGGTTAGAGCATGTAAACCCCCTCTCCCAAAAATAAAAATTTCGTGTGTAATTGTATTTTTTGTATTTGTTTTAGATTATTTTTTTCAAATCAATTAAAATCCAATAATTTTATTAGGATATTTTACCATGGTTTAGACATTAATAATATAAGATGGCCCCAAAACCTGTACTGCCCTTCAATAGGAAGTGGCCTACACAGGAGACACTACCTGTAGGATCTTTTCGTGGCTCAAAAATTTGCCCCTTGGTGTTAGTATGACATTAGTGTGACGACCATAGATTAATTATTAAATATTTAGATAATTTATATATATAATTTATTTGTGGTTATTTTTCAATCCCAACTTCCTACAATTAGCATTCCATAATTTTTCGTGTCAAGTTAGGCATTTTTCCTTTTTATAGATTGGATATTATTTATTATTAACCTATTTTTTGGATAACCATTTAATTAATTACTTAGTTAATTAGATAATACAATTATTTGATTTATTATAACTAGATAAATTCTAATTTATTAATTATAAAATATTTCATAAAGTATTTCAAGTGTAAAATTTTATTAAAGCCTTACAAAATAATTTTTTAGAATTTATTTTGTGTGCAAATATTATTTTTAGAATTTTAACATCATCTATAAATGCCTATATATATAATATATAATATATAGTTATTATTAATAATAATAATAATAATAATAATATTATTATTATTATTACTAGTAATAATAATAATGTAAATAAAAAGAAAAGAAAACGAGAAAAGAAAAGAAATATAACCAAAACCCTAAAACTAATCCTAATACTAAATCCCCTACCCTTAATCCTAAACCTACCCCTAATCCCTTTCCCCCAACGTGAACCCAGCAGAGCCCCCCTTTCATCTCGATTCCCATCTCTCCCTCTCTCTCTCGGTCTACCTATATATAAATATACTATTTCAACAAAACTAAACCCATGCACAAACCCTAACCCTAACCCTAGTTCCGATGACCCCAGCCCGGCGTCGCCGCCTCCGCACCGCCAACCGCCCGCCAGCGCCGACCGCCGCCGCCGCCTTCCGTCCGTGCACCACGCGTGAAACAGCACAATTTTTGCCCCATCTTCAAGGTGATATATCGTCCTCAATTTTGATTATTTTTGCGTGCAGTTTGTTCGTGTACGTTCACAACCTAACCCTCTAGGATTTTCATTCAAGCGGGACAAGTTTTCGTGCCCTAAATTGGTCGAAAATTCGACCGAAATATGACCGAAAAACTGACCAAAATAGTTCAGAATTTCGAATCCAAAACCCCATGTTCGCACCCAATTTGCCATCAACCTGTTTAATATTTTTGAAAACTAATTAAAGGGTTTTTCTTCTCCATAACCGAGAAATTTTTTGTTCTTTTAGTTTTTGTAAATTTGTTCTATGTGTGAAATTATTCAACCTCCAAATTGACCAAAAACTTATTTTTAAAATATTAGAAAATTATGATACGGAGCACGCCCTACCAAACGGGACCGCCTCGTCACGTACCAATTGCATCGAAAGGCGCATATGGTATATCTGGACGTGTGGGCTTTTGCGGAAACTGATTTGGACGTGTGTGCGCATCGGAATCAACATGTATCCGTGAAAAGTCCCCGTATCGCAATTTTTATAAAATACTACACCATTTAGTGTACGCTCGTCGAAATACGACGAAACTTGCGCCATTAGATTCGAGGTATCACGCTGGTCCTGTGACCCAAGTTTTACGCAATTCTAAGATAGTTGACCAAGTCGCCTATTTACGGGCCCCACGGTTGACTTTTAGGGCAAATTTGTGTTGGGCTCACCGGAATCCAAAATTAGACATACCGTTGAGTTCGTATCGACGTTTAAAATTTGTTTAACCCATAATTTGTCCCATTTAGATACCTTTACCTCTGGCACTCTTTTCGGTACAAAGTGGCCCACATGTGGACCCGCTTTGACCCGAAATCACCGTTTTGCCCCTGTGTCCAAATTGGACGAAAGGGTAGTGTTTTCTAGCTATCTCGCTTATTTTGGGAACGTTGGTGATATTTATTTCAGCATCCGGAGATGTTCATTCTGATGCCATAGTTTTTGATCCATTGCGCCCGACGTCTGGACGCTTACACTTTGCAGCTTTCTTGCTAGACAAGATACCTTGCTAAATTGCTTACAGTACTTTGTATGCTTATTATATTTTTATATATTCATTGCATGTGTATTTTCTTTCAGTCATAATTATATATTATATATATTGACACACACTTGACACATAGTATCATGGGAGGGGAGGACAATTAGTAGGCGTATGGGCTATAACCACTCTGGTAAACTGTAGTATCTAGCACGCACTATGGTAGTTGTGTCGCGCTGGTAGCTACCCTTGTGGTATGTCAATTTTTGGTGTTGCGCTGGTCGCTACCCTCGCGGTATATCGATTTCTGATGTTCCTGACGTGTGTATGAGTTATGAGATTAGATAGAGTAGCCTACCCATGTCCATACATCGAAAAGTTGTCCTCATTATGTATTTCATATAGATTGTCTTGTACAACGTACTTATATATTTTCTGTCTATTATGCATGTTTACTGTATTCAATTGGTATGCTTCTATGTATCTTGTTACGTCCCTCTAAGGACCTGGTCCTTTTCCATGTGTAGACGATCTTGACTATTCGCAGGAGCACGGATCATGACTTGCTACTTATCTCTTTCGAGGAGGTCTTCTCTTCGAGTCTCATTATTCATTAGATGTTCTTATGTGGTTTCTCTTATATTCTAGTTTGGTAGTGGATTTGTTTCCACCCGACTATCATTCTTTGATACTTCATATTGAGATTCAGTTATATAGTAGATTTGTTATTTATTTTTATTTGATTATGTGGATGAGATTTAGTTATGCCCTGTGACTTATGACAATATATATACCACATGTGAGTTATTATTCATATCACATCGTACGTGTGTATTATGGTATCCATATATTAGAGTTGCCATATACATATGGCTGGCATGCTTACGTATTCCTAGTCCTACGTATTTTGGGACTGGGGCATGACAGAGCAAAGCTACAACAGTAGTAGCAAGTGGTAGATGGTAGTAGCAGTAAGCAAATGCTTGTGCAGGCAGTAGCAGCAATAAGAAAATGCTTGTTCATGCAGAAAAATAACAGCAACAGCATATGAAGGCAGCATTAGCATCAACAATATCAAGAAAGTACAGCAGCAAGTGTAGCCAACAGCAGTTGGTATATCATAAATAGCAGCAGCAATATGCAAAGGTAAGTGGGTCAGAAGTTTGTATTGGTGATGTAGTTGGGGTTGTGTATCAGGCCAAAACTGATACTGAGTGTTCTTTAGTGTGTGTGGTATTGTGGTTAAGTTGATGTGTTAGTATCAGTACTAGAGATGATGGAATTAAGTGAGGGTTGGAGAGTGAGGTTTGAGACTAAGTTGAGAACAAGGTAACAACAATTGTGGGGTATCAATTGGGTTTTATATTAGAGTATGGTATGTTATAGCAATTAGGTAATAGTTAGTGAGTTTCAGTTTTGAGATGTTAATGTATTCTTGATATCAAGGTATAAACTATGATTAGGTATTAAGATAACTAGGGTAATAAGGTATGGAGTTTAGTTGATACCAAGGTATGGGTATTACCTTGGGATAACATTAAGGTAATCAATACTAAGTTAGTAGTAGCTAGAAGATTGCTAGTATTATATATACCTATATGCTATGTATTATTACTTAGTAGTTATGATACTTTAGTATCCTGTAATAGCTGGTATATCATAGATAAGTAGTGTATGGACCCAATACTCTAGATATAGACTCATACAACCTAGAAATAGCTAGTTTAATCTAGTTGGATTAGTGTGAACTAGTATGGACCTAAAAAATCATATTTAGTATATTTTAGCTCATTTCTCATTCATTACACCAAGTAACATAATATTTTCTATTTAGGTGTGTGTGACACCAGCTCGGTTATATTGTTTATTTTATTCCAGTTTATTACATTGTTGTTCTTCACCATATTGTTCTCAGTTATTGTTATTATTTATCGTGATGCTCTTTCTCGTGATATTGCTAGTTCAGTTACTTCCATCATTTATTTTCATTGCTATTGTTGTTTCATAGTTTCTGTTAATTATTGGAACTGCTATTGGGTTGTACTTCGCTCCAATTCTGACAGGATATATTTTTTAGATAGTTTATTAGAGGACTGGTGTCCTACACATTACGGGCCATAGGATGGCGAGACTGTTGATATAGTACCAGTAGTTGATGAGACTTAACTAGTTCATTTATGATATTATATATGTCAGTTAGACACTTTTGATATTGTATTATATTTGAGATCATTGTATTGAGATATAGACTTGGACTTATGATGTATTGTGACTTTATTTTTTTTTCTTCTATTCTATATCATGCCATATCTTTCTCTAGTTTGTTATTATGATTGAGCATTGTGTACCATTATCATATTATCATATTATCCTCCATTTGGGATTTGAGATATCTTGATAGGTATATTATATATATTGTATGAGATGTTTAGATAGTATTATTGACCTAGACAACTTTCTACCGTCGATGCTACGACGTAGGCTGGGTGTACCCACGTACTCGTGCCCTTACACTGGGTGCGGGTCGTGACAGTAGCCCCTCAATATCTCATAGGACTACCTACTGTTCATGATATTCTCTCAGACAATGATCCTTCTTTGTACAAAAACTAGATGCTTAGTAGATTTTTCTTTGAACTAATAGCATAAAACTTTATAGTAGAATTACAATAACACAATATCAAAATGCCTTCAAGCCCATTTTTACTAAACATGTCCTCGACCAGCTGATACTTGAGGCCTTTGGTGAATGGATCTGACAAATTCTCCTGGCTCCGAACATATATCATGGCAATGACTCTAGTATTACTAAGATCATTCACTGCCATGTGCCTTAGCCGTACAATCCTCTTTTTACAATTGAAGAGATTATTTGATGCCACCGTTGTAACTTCATAGTTTTTATAGTATATCGATACCACCAAAATCTGTGCACCAACCACTAAAAGATCATACATGAGCTTCCGAACCATTCTGCTTCATCCGCTTCAGCCGCTAGTGCATAAAAATTAGATTCCATAGAGGAATATGAGAGCATGGTCTGCTTCTTCGACTTCCATGATATAACGGATAAAGCCATGGTGATGAACTGGAACAGATAAAGCCCTTGTCTTGTAACTCATCAATCTGCTTCTTCAACTCTGCCAGTTCGCTGTTGTTTACTCTATAGACGTGCTAAGAGATCGAATCTACGCCTGGCACTAAATCTATAGAGAATTCCATATCTTTGTCCGGCGGCAACCCCGATAACTCCTCTGGAAAGACATCCAAGAACTCTGCAATGAACGAATGTAGCAGCTCCTGCTCTTCCACTAAAGCTCCACAGAAATTGCCTTCGCTCTGCTCTGCTCCTCGGACGAACTCGAACTTTGGCTCTCCTGGCATCTGAAATAAAACTCTGCCTCCACGATAATCGATACTAGCGTGATGTTTACTTAATCAATCCATCCCAAGTACTATATCGTAACTCGGAAGTAACATTATGAGTAAACATATGCTCAGCTCACGACCTCCCAAATAAACTCTCTAGTTCTTACAAACATCACTGACCAGGATAATGCCACCCCCGGTTGTGATCATGCAAGTTCGCGCCAACGGTTCAGACTTAAGACGATGCCTCAAAGCAAAAGATACAGATATAAAGCTATGAGAAGCACCAGAATCGAACAAAACATGAGCTGGAAAGGAGTCGAGATAAACTGAACCTGAGATGACATCGCCAATCGGCTCCTCCTCCTCGATAGTCAAGGAAAAAGCTCGCCCTGTTGCTGTGCTCCTCTCTGCTGCTGATGCTGGGAAAACTGCTGCTGCTACGGTGGAAGAGGTCCTCTCTGCTGGCCCGCTGGTGGTCTAGCAAGTGCCCTCTGTGCATGTCCTCCACCCTGAGCTGGACGAGTTGGGACTTTAGGATAAGCCTGCAATTAATGATCTTCTGATCCACAGAATAAGTATTGGCCTAGCCTCATCCTGTATGTGTCCCATCCGTGTCCTTGCTTCTTACAGAAAGTGCAAGGAACTGCTGCCCTCTGGATCTGATGCATCTGCTGAGCCGACGTTCTAACTGGCCCGTGATACTGCTGCCATAGTGCTGGTAAGGCCTCGGTGCTGCTGCTGGAAGTGAGGCCTCTTTGCTGGACCCGTGTTGTTTCTGGATCCTCCTATGTCCCTCGACCTCTTAGAGCCAAGCTCTAAGTCATCCTTCGCTCTCTGCGCCTGTCTGAGTATCTCCTCGAAGGTGGCAGTAGGATCTCCGTTGGTGTGGGGTTTGACCTCCCGGTTCAGACCTTTACTGAACTTCCTTGCTCTGCTTCTAGGGTTCTGACCCTCCACGAAGTGACCTAGACGGCAATACTCCATGCATACTCGTCCACTGATATACCTTCCTGGACGAGGTACTGGAACTGACTCTCCAAAGATGTAAGAGCCACGTCAGGGAAAAACTTCTTCTTGAAAAGCTCTTTGAAGGCTTCCCAAGAGAGTCCTGGTACTGTAATCCTTGGGTCTGTCCGTAACCATATCAAGGCAATATCGAACATCTTACAACCTGCTGCCTCTATCTGTAGCATCTCTAGAATCTGTGCCAGCCGCAGGTTTTGCTCGATGTCCTTGATCCACTCATCCACATAGATAATCCCCTCCGTGCCCCTGAAGTCCTTCGGGCCCATCCTCTTGAAGTCTATGAAGGTACCCGGCCTCGGCTCATGCAGAATAAACTGAGGTGGCACCGTCTATGGCTGGACTGTAGTAGCTCTCTCCACTGCTGTAAGTGCGATCTGGTGAGCATTCTCCATGCTTTATCGTAAGCCCTATGACTGTCGCTGCTATGCCTCTATCATCTGCTGGAAGAGACCACCTTCTGTTGAAGAGTGCAAACATCTGCGTCTGATCAACTACTAGTGGTGGAGGTGGAAGATCCTCGAAAACCGTCTGCCCTGTTCTCGGTACTGGAGATGGAGCACCTCTGAAAGCTGCTGCCATACGCCCACCTGGACCGGTGAAGCTGACCTCCTGAATGTAGGTGCTGGACCATCGTCTAAGGGTGCTACCCTCATGGGTGATGAAGTGACTGATCACGCTGTTGCGGCACCTGATCTCTGGGAATGCGTCTTCGGCGGCATACTGAAGATAGATTGAAATATGGAATCAATATTGAATATGATACGATAACATCAAAGAAGGACATAATTGTATTCAAGTAAAGCAATATTCAATAGATAGGGATTTGCAAAACATATATTAGAATTTTTCTAGGTGTGATTGAGTAAACTCTCAGCCTAAATCCTATTTCCTAAAGCAAGCTCGTCGCAGTACTCTAGACGAGCACAACTACGATATCTTTCTAGACGTACATGGGCCACTACTAAAAAAATATCATGACCCGCACCCGGATATTCAGGCACGAGTACGTGGTTACTCCCAGCCTACGCCACAGAATCGGCGGTAGAACGCTGTCTGGGTTATTTCTAACTATCTAACATCTCAACAATATAATATGGTACCTGTCAATCATCTCAACTCCAAACGGAGGAGCAATATGGTATCTCACAAGTATATCTAATCTCAATCACAAAACAAACTAAGGAAGAGTAATGCACGAATGGAATAACGAAGGAAAGAATAAGATACAATCCACAATCTAAAATAATATACAAACTGTGAATCCACCAAAAGAATAGTCTAATACAATCCAACACAAATATAATCTAGACCTCCTCAGGCCCTGCAACTAAGTCCTCCTGGTCAATAGGAGTATCCTCTTTAGGTACGCCATCCAGCGGCCCGTAGAATGTGGGACACTACTCTATAAGTCATTCATCTAGAAAAAAATATATCTAGTTAGGATTGGAGTGAAGTACATACCTCTGAAAGCAGTTTCAATAGCATAATCGAGCATATAAACAGATATAGAAATAAAATACAAGATCACTAAACATATGAATGAATCAACAATATGAATATCACAATATGATGAAATAACTGCAATCTAAACTAACTAATGTGCCTCAGAATACAAGTTCATTATGTGATCGGGTTGGGTGAACATGATCAGGTAAGACGATTACAAGTGAGGTATGTAACCAGAATGTACACTATGTAACAATGGCTTTGATCACATAATCAACTCCTACTCTCCCACCCTCAACTAATATCGATGGATCCAATCACGACACGCTACGAACACGAAATATAACCACTGAACACGAGTAGTGGGTATACACGAATATCATAACCACCGAACACGAGCGGTGGGTGTACACGAATAAGCACACTAAATACGAGCAGTGTGTGAACACGAAATATAATCAATACCCAATATACACGATGAGATACAATGTACACGAGTACCCGCTGAACACGGTAGGGGATAACATCTTCTGATGGGATCCATATAGTATCAGTCCGTGAAATCACTGTGTCAGGATCAATGTATACAATTCTAGAACATGCATTTATATAATTTTATGAATTAAAAACTATCGGAGAAATATACTCGCCTGACGTCCTGAGCAAGGTGTGTCTCTCGAAGCCCAAGCTGGTGTCACACAACCTATATATGGTACGCTCCATCAATACAAGGTTCAAGAATAAAAATAAGAGAAGTTGATACAATTCTAGGTCGATACGCCATTTCTAAGTCAAACCAATGAAATCTAGGTTGCAAGAGTCTAATGCTAAGTCACTAAGTCGATACGCTATGAAATTATGCTATACTAGCTAAGATAAGAAACAACAAGGCACTCAAAGAGCCGTATCACAAGGTACGCAAGTTTTCATATACGAAAATAGTGTTATATATATATATATATATATATATATATATATATATAAGTCACATATTATAATACTATATCAAATCAATTAAAATATGATACCTTGGCCTTACACCAATGCGTATCACACCTATCTCGATATCCAAACTCAATACCTTGGGTATCGACCCAATACCTTGGTATCCCAAGGTAACCCAAATACTAACATAATAGCTAACACATATATGATACCCCAAGCTAATTATGCTAATACACATATACATAAACTTCTAGCACTAGCTATATAAGTATCTAATTACTAAACAATAATACCACACTACATCTATACATAACTAACTACTACTATACAACTCACAATCTCAATAACCCATAACTACAAATATACCTAATACCTATAGCTAGATAGCTAACTCACATAAACAAGTATGTATATATATATATATATATATATATATATATATATATATATATATATATATATATATATATATATAATCACTAACTACTAACAATACCTTGAATACTCAAACCCAAGTGAAACCTCAATACCTTGCTAAACCCACACTCACTTGGACTGAAACTGTACAGAAACAAAATCTGAAGCTTAAACTGAAGGCTGTAATTTACTACTGAACCAAGACACAACAACTGTGCATCACTTGCACTGTGCAGATACTGCACAGTGCACTGACTGCTGCTGGTGCCCGAGCTCCTCCAAGGCTTGGCTGACTGCTACTAAACTGAAACTTACACAAAAACTGTACAAATCTGTACTGCTATTTATGCCCGATTGCTCACTGTACAGTGAGTCACTGATACTCACTGCTGTGTATAGTGAGTCACTGATACTCACTGCTGTCCAGTTTCTCCCCAAGCTATTACATGCTGTGCATTTAGGCCTCCTCGAGCCCCTTACATGCTGTGCAGTTAAGCCTCCTCTAGACCCTTACATGCTGTGCAGTGAATCATCATGTACCAAAACTATGTGCAGCAGCACAGTGAACTGACTGTGCAGTTGTCATGCCCCAGTCCCAAAATACATAGGACTAGGAATACGTAACATGCCAGCTACGCATTCGACCAGACTCTGGTCCGATTCAAATATGTATAAGCTGTACTAGAATAGTCACTATCTATATAATCAAGTAACTATGAATATCTATACCTCAATCCACAATGATCAGAATATACAAGAATGAGCTACATGTGCTAAAGTCAGCCGCCAGTAACCCATAAGCTCGAATAGACTCGAGAAAGGAATATGAGTCTATAAAACTAGGCTATATCAGCAGATGAATAAATAATATGAATAATAACCATGACTTCGGAAGAAATGATATAAGTACCTGGCACAAATTCTTGCAAGACTAAGCAACACACATCAGCAACTCTAGGCAGGCTCCATAACGGTCTATGCTGCAAAACTGGCAAGGGACCAGGTCCTCAGAGGGACGTAACAAGGTATAAGAAACAGCATGCTAGAATAAATACAGTATATAAAATGTAATAATTGGGCAAACTATGTAACCAGCTAAGTGATATGCAAAATGAGAGCATCACTAGGACTTCAGGCTGAGACTACTACAAGCTCTGTGTCGGGGAGCCGGTAGCAGTAATACTATGTAGTTTTACTATGTAGTGGGCCTAGCACTGTAGTGGCTAAGGCACCATAATAAACATAATCAACCTGTAGCCTGTATGTCTCTCCCCACCTAATGTAATCACACGTCTCATGTCCACGATGTCTCATGTCCATGTCACGCAAGATCATGACTTCTAATTGATGCAGCGAGTCATAATGATAGCTAAGCATATGTAATATTTATGTCACAAATCCTGTAGTCTACACAGAATCACCACGAATATCTCAGGAAGATTTTGTCTCATGAACAGTGTCAAGTGTCCTATGGTATGACGTACTTGATAATGAAAGCACGAAGATATATAGGGTCGCGATATCAATCTCTAGTGACGTTACACAATTCCGCGTACGTCATTGACACCCGAATATTATTCAGATGCTAAGCAATGTCACATGGTCCTAGGTTGAACATATACTTCATATAAATAATTCAAAAGAATAATATAATACAAATACTGCAAGTATGGCAAGGTACACTTGCCTATGGTTTGAACTCCTTCAGTTGCTCTGGTGTATGTGGAATCTTCAGGAACGTCTCCGAATGCTGAAATAAATATTACCATTATTTCCAAAAGATATGAAATAGCTAGGATTGCCTATCCATAAGTCCAAATTTGGACACAGGGACAAAATTGACAGTTTCTGGTCAAAGCGGGGTCCACATGTGGCCCACTTCGCACAGAAAAATATACTAGAGACAAAGTTCTCCAAATTTGTCAAACTTAGTGTTTACAAGGCCAGAACGACGATACAAACCCAACAAAATATCTAAAACTGGATTTCGATGAGCCGATCACAAAATCGTCCGTCAAGTGGAGCCGTGGGGCCCACGATACGAGATTTTGTCAACGTTCTCAGAATCGAACCAAACTTGGGTCACAGGACCAGCATAATGCTACGAACCTGATGGCACAAGTTTCGTTGCGAAATAACGAGTACACACAAAGTTATAACGAGTTGCAGAACATGACCGATACGGGGTGTTGTCGATGGATACGCGTTAATTCCGGTGTGCACGCACATCCAAATCAACTTCTGCGAAATCCTACACGTCCGTATTAATGGTGCGCACCTTTTGGTAAAATTTGTACGCGACCAAATTGCCTCGTTTAGCGGGGCGCACCCAGTTCTGAAAAAATTGGATTTTAAATAACCAAGTTTTTGGTCAATTTCACCCGCAAATAAAACATAATATGCTACTAAATAAAATAAACTAATTACAGGGTCTCAATCTCGGTTATGTTGTCTAATTAACTGTTCAAACAGAATTTACAAATAACAAACAGGTTGGGAGTAAATCGGCCATGAACTTGTGAGTTCGGGACAATTTTTGAAGTTTCAAAAATAGGGTGTCGGTGTGACGCCGGAGGGGTGCTCGGGTTGCGGTGGCAACGGGGAGATGGCGGGGGCTCGGGGGGGGGGTCTTTTATAGGCGATGGGAGAGGGAGAGGCGATGGAGCATGGAGTCGTGGGGGTGGCCGTGGGTCGTGGGCGGGGTCATGGGTGGTTGGCCTCGTGCGGGGCGGCAGAGTCGGGGGTGAGGGCCGGCGGAGTCGGGGGAAGGGATCGTGGGGAATGGGTTAGGGTTTAGCGGGCTAGCGGGTAGTGGGTTGGCGGGTCGGGTCCAGACCCGATCCATTAGGTTTAGTGTTTGGTTTGGTTGGGTTTGTTTGGGTCTGGTCCGGTTCAGTTTGGGTCGGTTTAATCCGGTTTAACCCGGTTTAGGTCTGCTTTAATTAAATCAGGGGTTTGAGCTAATTTAAAAATAGTTTTTGACCTCAATAAATTCTAGAAAAATTACACAACATCCAATAATTAATTATACACCCAAAAATATAATTTTTGTAATATTTTAATAATTAGTTTAATACATAAAAATATTAATCTATAAAGGACATTTTTAATAATTAATTAAAAATTACAGAAAAATCCAGAAAATTATTTTTTTAAAATAATTTTTTTTTTATTACAATCTACCCACTTTAAAAGAATTGTGTCCTTGTAATTAAGAAAACAAAACATAACCGGCAGTGGAGATGACGCGGTTGTAAGACATATTTGTTGAAGCACGACACAGAGAATAAGAAATCATGCACAAGAAAAATTGAGAGAAAGGGTTAAGCAGAACGCATATGAAGGAAATACTTTTCCCTAGGCATTGAGAGATATGTAAATCAAGAGTAAAGGAGTCTGATTAGAACGAATATCAACTACAGCTTACGAAAACTTGGGCACCAGATACTAATCTAGACTAACAAGTTCATGTTAACACAATACTAGGCTTAGACTAGGGTAATTATCTTACAGGCACGTGCTAAAGCATTACTAGGAATAGATAGCTATGAATAACTCAAATCTTACTCGTATTCGCTACTCCTCGAGTCTGTGCATCCTCCACTATCATTACAAAAGCCTGTCCACGCCCTTGTGGTGGTGCCCTCTTCTGTTGTTGGGCCTGCTAAAAGAGTGTTGTTCGTGCTCTGCATGGCTCTTGGAATATATCAAGATGTCATCAATAAACACCACCATGAACTTGTCCAAGTACTGATGAAAAACTACGTTCAGTAAACTTATGAACACAACTGGCGCGTTGGTTAAACCAAATAGCATAACTAAGAACTCATAGAGTCCATACTTGGTCCTGAAGGCTATTTTCGGTATATCCTCTCTACACACTCTAATCTGATGATAACCTGATCTAAGATCTATCTTTGAGAATACACTCATACCACTCAACTGATCAAGAGATCGTCAATGTGTGGTAAGGGATATCGTTTCTTGATGGTTACAACGTTCAGTGCCCTACAGTTAATACACAGGTTTACCGTCCCATCCTTCTTCGGCACAAATAGTCTAGATGTAACAGTTGGGGCATAAGATCTAATTTTGATACTAAAAATCATAAGACAACTAAGGATTTAACCACTATGGCCTGCTACGTAAGGTTCCATTTTCTTAAGGTCATAATACAATTTCTTGCATCACCATCATAAGCCACATCTGATCCCTAGCATCTAGCTATGTATTCCCTAAAATATTCCAGTGCATTAGAATTTAAAACCTCCTTCCTTGCTTCCAATACTTCCAAATTACTGGCTACCTTTAAGCAAGGGTAAGATTTTATTAGTTCTAGGCCTCTGATACTATATTCAATTCTCATGCTAAACTCTACACTAACTCTAGCACATATGAATAAACTATCTACTATCCTATTAAGGGTAACCGTCTTCTCAAAAAATTATATCCAGCATATCTTCATCTGCCTTGACAAGGATCTACTTTTGGAGGAAACACCGTGCACGAACATTCATCTCTCCAAAATAGGAAGAGATGATAAACAATAATAAGGATGTCGAGGGGATTAAAAGAGTACCATTATAAAATCCAAGGGCGATAATCAAATACTAAAGAATTTTCAAGTCAGTTGTGGATTGAGATGTTATCACTGCTAACTTTGATTACAGGCTCGCTCGGTACCGAAAAATAACCGAAACGATTAAATCAGGACCTGCATGGGCCACCACAAAAATGTCATGCCCCGGTCCCAAAATACATAGGACAAGGAATACGTAACATGTCAGCTACGCATTCAACCAGACTCCGGTCCAATTCGAATACGTATAAGCTGTACTAGAATGGTCACTATCTATATAATCAAGTAACTATGAATATCTATACCTCAATCCACAATGATCAGAATATACAAGAATGAGTTATATGTGCTAAAGTCGGCCGCCAGTAACACATAAGCTCGAATAGATTCGAGAAAGGAATATGAGTCTATAAAACTTGGCTATATTAGCAGATGAATAAATAATATGAATAATAACCATGACTCTGGAAGAAATGATATAAGTACCTGGCACCAATTCCTGCAAGACTAAGCAACACACATCAACAACTCCAGGCAGGCTCCACAACGGTCTATGCTACAAAACTAGCAAGGGACCAGGTCCTCAAAGGGACGTAACAAGGTACAAGAAATAGCCTGCCAGAATAAATACAGTATAAAAAATGTAACAATTGGGCAAACTATGTAACCAGCTAA
Organism: Iris macrosiphon; assembly: GCA_036927795.1. Classification (NCBI taxonomy): domain Eukaryota; kingdom Viridiplantae; phylum Streptophyta; class Magnoliopsida; order Asparagales; family Iridaceae; genus Iris; species Iris macrosiphon. Next base: position 55,420,711 of record JAYESA010000005.1, read on the forward strand.
GTGATATGCAAAATGAGAGCATCACTAGGACTTCAGGCTGAGACTACTACAAGCTCTGTGTCAGGGAGCTGGTAGCAGCAATACTATGTAGTTTTACTATGTAGTGGGCCTAGCACTGTAGTGGCTAAGGCACCATAATAAACATAATCAACCTATAGCCTGTGTGTCTCTCCCTAACCTTGGGCTGGGGACAGGCTAATCATTGACGAACCTATCCAATATAATCACACGTCTCATGTCCACGATGTCTCATGTCCATGTCACGCAAGATCATGACTTCTAACTGATGCAGCGAGTCATAATGATAGCTAAGCATACGTAATATCTATGTCACGAATTCTGTAGTCTATACAGAATCACCATGAATATCTCAGGAAGATTCTGTCTCATGAACAGTGTCAAGTGTCCTATGGTATAACGTACTTGATAATAAAAGCACGAAGATATATAGGGTCGCGATATCAATCTCTAGTGACGTTACACAACTTCGCGTACGGCGTTGACACCCGAATATTATTTGGATGCTAAGCAATGTCACACGGTCCTAGGTTGACCAGATACTTCATATAAATAATTCAAGGGAATAATATAATACAAATACTACAAGTATGGTAAGGTACACTTGCCTATGGTTTGAACTCCTTCAGTTGCTCTGGTGTTTGTGGAATCTTCAGGAACGTCTCCGAATGCTAAAATAAATATTACCATTATTTCCAAAAGATATGAAATAGCTAGGATTGACTATCCATAAGTCCAATTTGGACACAGGGGAAAATTAACAGTTTCTGGTCAAAACGGGATCCACATGTGGCCCACTTCGCACAAAAAAAATGTGCCAAAGAAAAAGTTCTCCAAATTTGTCAAACTTAGTGTCTACAAGTCCAGAACGACGATACGAACCAATCAGAATGTCCAGAACTGGATTCCGATGAGTCGATCACAAAATCGCCCGTCAAGTGGAGCCGTGGGGCCCACGATACAGGATTTTGTCAATGTTCTCAGAATCGAACCAAACTTGGGTCACAGGACTAGCATAATGCTACGAACCTGATGGCATAAGTTTTGTTGCGAAATGACGAGCACACACAAAGTTACAACGAGTTGTAGAACATGACCGATACGGGGTGTTGTCGACGGACACGCGTTGATTTTGGTGTGCACGTACATCCAAATCAACTTCTGCGAAATTCTATACGTCCTTATTGACGGTGCGCACCTTTTGGTAAAATTTATAAATAACAAACAGGTTGGGAGCAAAATAAAATAAACTAATTACAGGGTCTCAATCTCGGTTATATTGTCTAATTAACTGTTCAAACAGAATTTATAAATAACAAACAGGTTGGGAGTAAATCGTCCATGAACTTGTGAGTTCGGGACGATTTTTGAAGTTTCAGAAATAGGGTTATTTTTCCTGTTTTGCGTCGCGGTTTGCGACCGACACAGGACGCGATATCCCGAACGAGTTACACGGGTTTCGAGAGGGTCACGTGGTCTTCGCACAGGAATCGACAGAATGGAATACGAGTCTATGTACAGAGAGATACGAGGCTGGGAAGAGGTATACCTTATTGTTGATTCACGACAGGGTGGCGCGGCGTGGCACGGCGGCGGGGTACGACGGCGGTGGTTGCTGGGGATGCTGGGGCCGTGGGGGTCATAGCCGACGGTCGGGAAAGTGTCGTACGGAGTCGGGGTCGGGCGGTGTGATGCCGGAGGGGTGCTCGGGTGGCGGTGGCAGCGGGGAGATGGCGGGGGCTCGGGGGAGGGGGTCTTTTATAGGCGAGGGGAGAGGGAGAGGCGGTGGAGCAGGGAGTCGTAGGGGTGGCCGGGGGTCGTGGGCGGGGTTATGGGCGGTTGGCCGCGTGCGGGGCGGCAAAGTCGATGGTGGGGACCGACGGAGTCGGGGGAAGGGATTGTGGGGAATGGGTTAGGGTTTAGCGGGCTAGCAGGTAGTGGGTTGGCTGGTCGAGTCCAGACCCGACCCGTTAGATTTAGGGTTTGGTTCGGTTGGGTTTGTTTGGGTCCGGTCCGGTTCAGTTTGGGTCGGTTTAATCTGGTTTAACCCGGTTTAGGTCTGGTTTAATTAAATCAGAGGTTTTAGCTAATTTAAAAATAGTTTTTGAGCCCAATAAATTTTAGAAAAATTACTCAACATCCAATAATTAATTATACACCCAAAAATATAATTTTCTTAATATTTTAATAATTAGTTTAATACATAAAAATATTAATCTATAAAGGATATTTTTAATAATTAATTAAAAATTACAGAAAAAATCCAAAAAATTTATTTTTTTAAAATAAAAAAAATAGTTTGTTACAACAATCCCTACTGCCCGAGTTCAGCTAGCTGCACTGCTGCATAGTCTGGTACAGCAGCTCCCCCCTCTCCAGTTAACTGCTATTATAGTAAGGGCTCTTGATACTGACTCTACATACACTGCAGTCAACTGAGCTGATACTTCCATGCCCGAATCCTTTAGTTAGCTGACTGCACAGTATCTCCATGTGTGCAGTTGCATATAGCCGCTGTGCACTGATACTTCCCTGTTGAGCAATTTACTCCCTCACACACACATAACGCAATTATAGCACACTATCACACCTACACAATACATATACACACAATCCTCTATTTATATAAAACCAACTCTCTCTCTATATATATACATATCTACATAAGCATATATATACTACATTCTTACATATATATACAAACACATATATGTATACATATATATAGATACATATAGACATATATATAGATCTATATATACTCTAATATATACACACATTGACACACACATATACATAAACTCAAATACACTATTATATACATATATATATCACATAAATATCATATATATATATATATATATATATATACACACACACACACATGTACGTATAGCAAAAAGGACCAAACATCAAACACGTGGAGTACACCGCACCCGTATCACACTAATTCTATGATACGCTTATGATACTGCTCCAACAAACAACCAAACGCGTCCCAGAGGATATAAACAAGTCTAAAACACTAATTATGAATAATATGTATAGTAATTAGAGTATCTACGTATCCGTATCACAATGTGATATGCACAAGGCCCCGTGTCGGAGAAAACCCCCAAAATTAACCCGTTTCGTCAACTTGACGAGATACGGCCTACACGTACCCAATTATGAATACGACACTAGTCTCAAACAATCACTCACATGTCAATTCGATCTATTAGGCCTAATGACAACCACTACATATGCCAATCTCGGAATCCTCCCAAAATTGGTACCAAAATGGACATAACTTCCACCGTAGGTCTCCGATGAACCTAAAACCAATTTTTATGGGTAGCCTATGCATGTGGGTTAGTTTCTCATGGTTAAATATTAGATCTAAAGTCTATTAGAAGGAAAAAAACTGAAATGTACCTATTGGGAGATGGATTCCCAATAAAAAGTTCCCAAGTGCCAAGTAGCTCCTCTCCTTGTAGATCTTGGCCTCCTCCTCCTTGCTCCTTGCTTCCTTCTTGTAGATCCTTGATGTATAAGCCTCAATGAAGAATTTGGAAAGAGATTGGTAGAGAATTGATGAGGGAATGGAGGGAATTGGAAGAGGAAGATTGTAGATATAAGAATTTGGGAATGAATTAAAATGAGAAAGCATTCTCTCTCCTCCTCTATGGGCCGGCCATGTACCCCCCTATCCAAGCAATGTAAAATATCCCAAATATCACTTGTGGCCTCTCATAAAAAAATTAATTAGGGAGAAAAGGTTCTAGTCTAATGGTTTCTCTAATTAATCCAACCTCCTAATCCATGGGCCTAACTCATAGGCTCAAACTAAACCAATCTAAAATATTGGTTCATGCATTCTAATAAAATGGGTTAGGTTCACTACACAAGTCTAAAATAAATCTATAACTAGCAAACAATAATAATACAATAATTAAATAAATTATGCATGCACAATATTAAACACAAATAATTTCTAAATTTAAAATTATCCATGTCAATTACCAAACTACCCTTGAGTGAAAAATATGAGGGTGACAATCCTACCCACCTTAGAAAAATTCCGTCCTCGAAATTAAGGAAGAAACTATCTACTAAAAATAAACAATACAATGCAAGAAAGAATTATACCTCACGGTTCGAACATATATGGATATCGCTCGCGTATCTCGGTCTCTCGCTCCCATGTACTCTCTCCTGGCGAGTGATGCCTACACGCGACGCACATCAAAGGAATCGTCTGGTTCCTCAACACCTTCTCTATCTAATCCAGAATCTCCACTGGCTGCTCTGGATAGCTAACAGTACGACCCACCTCTATCTTCGAGTGATCCAACATATGATTGGGATCTGCCATGTACTATTTTAACTGTAACATGTGAAACACGTTATGCACTCCCTCCAATGCAAGTGGTAAGTCTAGTCTGTATGCAACTGCATCGACCCTCTCAAGAATACTGAAAGGTCCGATGAATCGCGGACTAAGCTTGTCGCCTCCACCGAAATAAATTATGCCACGTGTCAAAGAAATCCTTAAGAAAACCAGACTGCCAACCTAGCATGAAACATAACCTTAGCACTCTAACAAACAACAATCAAACATAAGCAAGACAAACTAAAGCTATACCTCAAACTCCAAAGGTCTCCGGTGGCTATCGGCCCAATGCCGCTGCCTGTCCTGCGCCACTCAAAGTTTTTCCCTGATAAGCTTTACCTTCTCTGCTGCATCCACTACCATCTCTAGTCCCAATAAAGCTCTGTCACCAACATTATCCCAGGATAACGGAGTGCAGCACCTCCGTCCATACAACATCTCGAATGGTGACATCTCAATGCTGGCTTGGTAGTTGTTGTATAAAAACTCTACCAAGTGAAGGTGATCCTCCCAAGAACCTCCAAGATCCAAAACACAGGTGCGTAGCATGTCCTCGAGAGTCTGAATAGTCCTCTCCGACTGTCCGTCTGTCTGAGAGTGATAAGTGGTACTGAACTTGAGCTGAGTGCCCAAGCTAGCCTGCAAACTCCTCCATAAATGGGACGTGAAGCGACTATCCCAATCTTAGACTATGCTCACTGGACCACCATGCAATCTGACAATCTGGCGCACATAAATCTCCTCAAGTCTCTCCGTAGATGTATCCACTTTAAATGGTAGAAAGTGGGATGATTTGGTCAACCTATCCACGATGATCCAAATCGCATTCTTGCCTCCTGGAGAACGCCTAAGTTCCGATACAAAATCTATGGTCACATGTTCCCATTTACACTCCAGAATAGACAAAGGCTGAAGTAATCCACCTGGCCTCTGTCTCTCCGTCTTGACATGCTGGTAAACTAAGCATCTGGACATGAAGCTAGCTACCTCCCGCTTCATGCCCTACCACCATACATGCTCCCTCTTGTCTTTATACATCTTGTTGGCACCATGATGCATAGAGTATTGAGAACGATGCGCCTCCTACAGAATCTTCTCGCGCAATGCTCCTCTCGGTACATATAACCTGGTAACGTGTCACAATGATCCAACATCTACGACGATAAAGTCCTCTGCCAGCCCCAACTGAACCTGTGCTCTGATGCTCCTCAGAGACTCATCCTCATACTGTCCGACTCTGACTCGGTCCATCAGCTCCGACTGAACCTGAAGTCCCCATATCTATGATGCGACTCCAGGAATCAATACCTCAATACCCAAACTGTCAGTATCTGCCAATAAATATCTGTTTCTAGTTAAGCACATAGCCACGGGATACCTGCTCAACGCATCCGCGACTATGTTGGCCTTTCCTGGATGGTACTGCAAGGATATGTCAAAGTCTTTTATCAGCTCCAACCATCGTCGCTGCCTCATGTTGAGCTCTTTTTGTGTAAACACATACTTTAAGCTCTTATGGTCTGCGAAGGTCTCTACTCTCTCTCTCTATATATAGTATTTCCATAATTTGAGAGCAAAGATAACCGCTGCTAACTCCAAATCAGGGGTAGGGTAGTTCTTCTCATGCGGGCATAATTTCCTGGAAGCATAGGCAATCACCTTCCCGTGCTATTGTAACACACAACCCAAACCCTTCCCTGAGGCATCACTGTAAATAGAAAATCCTCCTGCTCCTGATGGTAGTGTCAAGATGGAAGCTATAGTCAATCTCCTCTTCAGCTCCTTAAATGCTGACTAACAATCCTCAGTCCAGACGAATTCTACGTCCTTCCTGGTCAGCCTAGTCATCGGCTCTGCAAGTCTAGAAAAGTCCTGAACAAACCTCTGGTAGTAGCCTGCTAATCCAAGGAAGCTCCTGATCTCTGCTACTGAACTCGGGATAGACCACGATTCAACTGCTGAGATCTTCTTCCGGTCCACCAAGATTCCATCTCCTGTAATAACATGCCCAAGGAATTCAACCTTATCAAGGAAGAATTCACACTTCGATAACTTGTCATACAGCTTCTCCTTCCCAAGGGTCTCCAAAACAATCCTCAAGTGCTGTTCATGCTCATTTAGGGTTCCACATGACGGGCGATTTTGTGACCGGCTCATCAAAATCTAATTTTGGATGTTCCGTTGGATTCGTATCATCGTTCTAGACTCATAGACACTAAGTTTGATGAATTTGAAGAACTATGTCTCTGGTATATTTTTTGGTGCGAAGTGGGCCACATGTGGACCCCACTTTGACCCAGAACTGTCAATTCTTCCCCTGTGTCCAAATTGGACTTATGAGTAGTCAATCCTAGCTATTTCAAGTATTATGAGAATATTGGTGATGTTTGTTTCAGCATCCAGAGGTGTACGTGCAGATTCTACTTTTCCAGGCGTAGTTGACGTACTTCAGAACCCAAACAAGTGTACCTTGCCAAACCTGCAGAGATCCTGTTATATTATTTGCTTGTGTTCTTCCTATATATATATATATATATATATATACTCTTGTGATGTGCCTGTTCAACCTAGGACCGTGAGATGTTGCTTAGCGTCCGAACAAGATTCGGGTGTCGACGCCATACGCGGAGTCGTGCAACGTCACTTAGAGAGTTGATTCCATGATCCTATATTTTTACGTGATTGTTTTACCAAGTACGCCATACCATAGAATACTTGACACTATTTTATGTAACATAATCTTTCCTGAGTTATTCTTGGTGATTATGTATAGGCTTACAGGATTCGTGACATGAGACTTGCATATTATATGGAGATATATGGATATTATATAGATATTGTTATGGACATGAGACGTCGTGGACATGAGACATGATGTTACATTGGGTGGGGAGAGACACACATGCTATAGGCTGATTATTTATATATATACTACTGGAGGTGCCTTAGACTCTGTCTCAGATCCTTGGCACATATACTGGAGTCGTGATACTACTTGCTGCTATGGGCTCCCCGACGTAGAGCCAATAGTGGTCTCAGCCTGTGTATTAGTGACGCTCTCATTTGTATTTTACTTAGCTGGTTACATAGATTTCCTTGAGGATCTGTCTATATTTACTTGCTGTATTTTATTTTGACTTGAGTGTTTATTGTACCTTGCTATGTCCCCTGAGGACCTGGATCTGGATTATGTCCCCAGGTGTAGACGAGGAGAGCTATCCCGAGGTTTATGGGGTATGTGCTACTATTGGAGACGTACAGGTTGCAGAGGACGAGGTTGTTCCGGAGGACTTCTCTTGAGCACATAATATTCTCACCATTCATTTATTATGATTAGTGTTCTTAGATATTTGATCTTGTAGTGACTTCTGAATATTGTACTTGGAGTTATTTTTCTTTCTATTTTGATGACGGGTTATTTCCCGTAACGTTTATATTGCTTTGATTGGATAGATCATTTTATATTATTGTGACTGGACTTGTCTTTTTGTGATTTTGTTACTTACTGTGGATGAAATTATATATATAAACTATAATAGGTATTTATAGACCATTTATATGTATTACATCTTAAGTGCACTATAACAGGTCCATTAAATTAGATTTTTCTATTGGAGTTGTGCTGCTGGCCATTGCCACGTGGCTAGTCCCTCGGTATTTTGGGATGTGGCAATCGCCTCATCATAGGTAAGTGGATCTGCTTCCACATGATAGGTGACAAAATCCTCTCCAAAATCCTTTTGTCTTCTAACTCGCTTAGTTACTGATTCTGCGAGTTCTAGTTCGAATATTTTCTCTGCAACGATAACTTCTTCTTAGACTACATCTTCATTTGAAGCGTTAGCCTCCTGTACACTTACATTATTCTTCAAAATGTCCGCGATAACAATATTCTTGTGTCTTATAAATTTATCTTCAAAGAATTATGTGTCACGAGATTCGATGATATGATTTGATTCAATATCAAGAAACCTCCGAGCACCACTCTTCTCAGCATACCCCAGGAAGATAGTCTTTGTAGTCCTCGTATCTAGCTTCTAAATCTGTAAGTCAGAAAGCTTCACATACACCAGACACACTCACACTCAAATGGCATTCAAGTTGGGTCTGACCTTGAACCAGAGTTCATAAGGAGTGACATCAGAAGTTGCGTACGACACTCTGTTCAAAATGAAAGTAGACGTAAGCGCAACTTCTCCCCAGAAGCAGTTTGGTAGACCCACAGTGAACAACATTGAATTCATCATCTTTGTCAATATCCCGTTCTTCCTTTCAGCTACTCTATTTTATTGAGGAGAATACGAAATAGTTATCTTATTGACAATTTTATGTTATTTACAGAACGATAAAAATTTAATAGACCTATACTCTCCGTCTCGATCACTTCTAAGTCACTTGAGTTATTGTCCAGTTTGACGTTCAGCCTCAGCCCTGAACTCCTTGAACTTCTCGAATGCTTTATCTTTTGACTTGAACAGATAGACGAACGCGTATTTCGAGAAGTCGTCAATGAATGTAATAAAATACTTTATCTCTGACTTTGTGGAAAACTATTTGAAGTCATAGATATCTGAGTGCACTAACTCCAGAAGATTTGTGCTTCGGTTAACCCGTTTGAACGACTTTCTTATAATCTTTGTGTACACACAGATCTCACACTTTTCCACCGCCTTGCCCCCATATTTAGAGATAAGCCCTAGACTAGACATCTTGTTTATTATTTTATAATGAACATGTCCTAGTCTATTGTGACATAATGCAAGAGAATAACCAGAAGAAGAGACTGCATTAATATTAATAGCAGGAGTTACAAGCTGGAGTTTGAACATCCTTTTGGTATAAAATACTTTTTTGAAGTATATTCCTTTGTAAGACATCACCATCTACCCATCAATGAGGTATATCCTCAAGCCTACGATGCAGAGCAGACTCCCTGAGACCAGGTTTATGGAAATCACCGGTACATGCTTCACATCTTAAAGCGTCAGCGACTTCTCCGAAGTCAGATTCAGTACCACCGTTTCGGTCCCAAGTGTTCGCCATTAAAATTGATTATTTTAATAACAAACTAAAGAAAGTACAAAGAGGTCCTAGACAGACAATCTAAGTACAAAATTTTGATTCTGGGGTGTGATGATGGACAAGGAGCGCTATGGCATCCCCTTTGCTCCGTTGACTATCCGACGCAGGGTGAGGAAGCTTATGTTCTCTCTTTGCTCATCTCGATATGCTCTCTCTCTGTGTTCGAAAACCCCTTTCTGTCTATCCTCTTTTTGGGCATGCCACATGGGTATATATAGTCATCCTTGGGCGCGTATATGTTGGGCCGTATGGATGCTAGAGGGTGCCACGTGTGCCTTCTCAATAGGGTGCAGCTGTAACCGTGAGCAGGCCAAGCTGACACGTGGGCGCTTGTTGAGATTTTTTGTTGCTGAAGATCTGGGCGGTTCTCTTCCTTTGTGGGCGTGACTTGGTCTGCTTGACACATAGTCCACACTTGGTTGGAGAGAATCACTCTTGTCGTAATAACAAGATTTGGTCTTCATGGAGTTTGAAATACATGTGGCCAGAGACACATGGGATGCATGGAGTCTGGGACGCCTGGGCCAGAGACGCATGGAACGCATGGAGCCAGGGACGCATTGGGGCAGCGACGCATATGACGCATGAAGTTTGGGATGCACGTGGCTAGAGATGCATGGGGCCGCATAGAGTCTGGGCCGCATGGGGCCAGAGATGCATGGGACTGCATAAAGTCTGGGACACATGGGGCTAGAGACGCAAGGGACAACATGAAGTCTGGGATGCATGGTGCCAGTTATGCTGTACATGTGGCGCTGCACATCCGTCTAGAGTAAAGTTCTGTGCTGATGTGAGACTTCTGTCGTTTAGTGTGTTTACGTCTTTTGAGACATTCGGAAAACCCTTTTTGTCCAAATTCTTTGTCAGAGACGTTCCTGTTGCTAGGATGACATGTTAGGTCCATCCAAGACAAAAGCTGCTTCGGTTGATTGGGACATATGGATGTCGCCTTTTTGGGATGCAGGGTGACTCTGCAGCCTGGTTTTTTTTACTTTGGGGCGCATGGCTGTTGGACGCATGGATGTATATTTTCCATTGTCTACATGACCCCCTTCAAAGTTTTCAAACTGACATGTTTGAAATACTTTGAATAAGAAGCATGGACAGTGAGCACTTGGGTCACATGGATATTGGGCCGCATAGATACGCGCTTGTAGGATTCGACTCGAGCCTTGAATGGATTTCTTGGAATTTTAGCACTAGAGTGCAAGTAATAAATTTGAAATAGACCTTGCCAGAGGTAATATGGACATGACAAGTTTGGTGAACTTAACACCATTGGCGCACTTAAATTTAAGTATAGGTGATAAGTTTAGATGATGATCGATATCAGAGGTACTACAGATATAATAATCGATAGCCGATCCTGGAAGGTTTGCTCAGGGGTACGAAGGACATGGAAAACTCTATTGGTGAGAATGTGAGGACGATAGCTCAAAGGTGATGTAGACGTGAGCCGATCGATAGTCGTACCGAGAGGTTAGGTATCCCGGTATTTTTGGTGGAAGAAAAAAGGAAGTGAGCCAGAGGTAATATGGACGTGGCTGTTTGCTACCATTGAGGACATCCCACTGGGAGATTTTTGGTAGACCTATTACTTCTTGCATACGAGAGTACAAATAATAAGTTCAAAATAAGCGCTATCAGAGGTAGTATAGACGTGATAGGTTTTGTGTACCCATTACTTTTTGTGCACCTGAATGCAAGTAATAGATTTGGATCAAGCCCTGCCAAAGGTGATATGGAAGTGGAGGATTTTGTATACTTAACATTGCTGGCATACCTTGGTAAGTACGAGTGATAAGTGAAGATGGGAATCGATATCAGAGATAATATAGACGTAATGATCGATAGCCAAGACCCAGGAGGTTTGCTCAGAGGTAATATAGATATGGTAAACTCAGTGGGGGAGAAAGGTTAGGATAGTAGTTCAGAAGTAATATGGATATGAACCAATGTCCGAGAAACTTAATGAGGAGTGATTTGGTAGGTATGGCCTATCCGAGAATGAAGATAGACCTGAGGATTGCTCCACTAGAGAGATCGTCAGGACGATAGCTCAGAGGTAATGTGAATATAGCTAGTACCTAACGAGATTGGTTTGAGTGGTCACTATTGGAGTGTGCAAGTGGACCTGAGGACTGCTATGCTGGGAAGATTTTGAGGATCTATTATCTATTGCATATATAGGATTCCTGGATACAGATAATAGCTTTTCCAGAAAGTTGTAAAGGAAGGGAACATGTTGTACATAGGCCCTTGTTGGGGATGAAGAATCAAGAGTATAAAGACTGTACATCTTGATTGACCGACTGGGGATAAGGGGAGTACAAGTCTAGCTTAGACGTAGTACTTTTTTAGGAACTTGCCGTTAATAGGCATCACGAGCAAGTCGTTGTTGGGTTTTGCGAGACGGTAGGCGCCATTGGAGAATACCGATTCTACGACGAACGAGCTTTCCCATTTGGGTTAGAATTTGCCGACCGTCTTCTGGGTCAAAACCTTCGCCTCCTTACGGTCAGGATGAGATCACCCACTTGGTAGGTCCTCTTCTTCACCCGTTTATTAAAGGCTCCCGAGAGACGTACTTGGTAAAGCTCAATGCGCTGCTGAGATAAAAGATATTTCTCGTCGAGTGCTTCTAACTCTTGTAGCCATCGGCGATGATTGTCATCGATGATTAATTAGGGGAAGAGCGATACTCGAAGTGAAGGAATTTGGATCTCGAGCGGGAGGACCGCTTCGCTTCTGTACACCAAAGAGAAAGACGTATTGCCAGTAGCTGTCAGGACTGTTGTACGGTAGGCCCAGAGATATTTACCCAGCTTCTCATTCCAGTCACGTTTGTTGGATGACACGGACATTTTGACTAGTTTTATGATGGTCTTGTTGAAGGCTCCTGCCAGACCATTTGCTGCCGGGTTATAGGCAATTGACGCTATATTCTGAATCTGGTTTTTGTTACAAAATTAGTAGAACGTGTGACTTGCGAACTGTGGACCATTGTCGTGAATGATCCTTTATGGCAAGCCGAAGCGGTATATGATGTGATACTTGACGACGCTGATCACATTAGACATCTTAACTTCAGCGAGTGGTATAATTTTTGCCCACTTGGAGAAGTAGTCGGTGATGGCCAAGTTGAACCGATGCCCCTTAGCCGACGGCGGACTGATCGGCCCTATGATATTCATGCCCCAGGCTTCGAACAGCCAGGACGCCACGGTCGAGTATAGAAACTCCGAAGGTTGGTGGATGAAGTAAGCATGGATTTGGCACGCTTTTCACTTTCTTGCATAGTCAACGACGTCTACTACCATTATCGGCCAATAGTAACCCATTCTGCGAAGGCGGTCATGTAGGTTGGGCCCTGGCTGATGAGCACCGCAAACCCCATCGTGAGCCTTACGGAGAGCTTGCTTTGCTTCTGCATTTGATAGGCATCGTAGCAAAAGATCATCGTAGGAGCGACGATATAATATTTTTGTAGCCGTATCATAATAGAACAAGAGAGAACGTCTTCTGACCGAAGTGGCTACCTTTGGATTCTCGGGAAGAGTTTCATAGACTGCGTAGTTGATGAATGGAAGTCTCCAGTCTTGTGAGTCAGAGCTCGTCTCTACTAAGTAGCTCAGGCACTGATAGTGGTTATTTTTTGGGCATACCAGCTCTCGACCGATCATGGTAATCAGTTCATGAGTATTGACCGGAATAGCTAGAGAGGTTGCGAGTCAGGATAGGGCATCCGCCTCAATATTTCACAGTCGATGGATGTGCTCTGTGAAGAACCCCTCAAAGGTGGTGATGAATCTAAGCGCGTCTTGATAGTAGGGAATCAAGTCCTCGTTCCAGACTATGTACTCGCCTCGGACTTGGTTGATTATCAGTTTGGAATCGCCATAGGCTTCCGGGTGGTCAACTCCCACTTGTTTAGCGAGTTGGAGTCCAATGATAAGAGTGTTGTATTCTGCCACATCGTTGGAACATGGATTAGTGAGGGAGTTGGCGCAGTTGAGAACCAGATCATATGGAGAGATCAATACTATCCCGACTCCAACGATGTTGCCGCCTTGGGCCCGGTTCTCGAAGCATCGTCGAAGAACATTCGCCAAACGACTTCTGCGTTTGTCATGATGTTAGAGTCTGCGACTTCGTCTAAGATCTTCTCGTCGAGTTTTGAAGTTTCTGGCACCTTATGGGCCGTAAGAAAATCTGCCAATGCCTGACCTTTGACCGCCTTTGACAGCAGTATTGCCCATGTGGCTAGGCGAGAGTTAAGCACTACAAAATTCATCATGAGGACCCTAAGGGGATTAACTTGTGAGATCACGTGGATGGTTTGCCCTGCCAAATAATGCCAATTTTTTTGGATGGAGAAGACTAGAACAAGGCACTCCTTGTCGATGGGGTTGTACCTGTGCTCTGTGCCGGCTAACATCCTACTGAGATAGTAGATGGCCTGCTCGTGACCTGCATCACTTGTCTGGGCTAGCAGAGCATCGAAGAATTAATCCATTACTCGCACATATAGCAGGAAGGGCCTTCCTGCCATGGGGGCCACCAATATTGGAGGATTTATGAGGTACTCCTTGATGTCGTCGAAAGCGCATTGGCATTCTTCATTCCAGACAAAGGAGACTCCCTTCTTCATAAGATAAGTGAACGACTGACAATGCCCAGAGAGGTTTGATATAAACCTCCTGATGTAGGCCAGTCTTTCTTGAAGGCCACGAAGTTCTCTAAGGTTCTTCGGTAGGCGAATTTTAAGGATCGCTTTGGTCTTGCCAGGGTCTACATGGATACCCTTCAAAGTTAGGATGAAACCCAAGAATTTATCACTGGAGCTGGTGCATACGCATGAGGTAGAACATAGTCTTCAATTCCCTAAGGTGATCATCTTTGGAGCGAATCTTGACGGCTATGTCATCAATGTAACGCTCAATCATATTGCGTAGATGCTCACAAAAGATGGTGCTCATAGCCCGCTGGTATGTATCACCCGTATTCTTCAAACCGAATGGCATGACTATGTAGCAGTATACTCCTATCGATGTTCAAAACAATGTATGCTTTTCGTCTTCAGGAGACATCTTGATTTGATTGTAGCCTAAGAATTCGTCCATGAAGGACATACGCTTGAAGCCACATGTGTTATCGATCATTATGTATGTGATCGAAAGGGGAAGTTCATCCTTAGGGTAGGTCACGTTTGGATCACGATAGTCAATGCAGATCCGGATCTTTCCGTTCTTTTTTACGACAGGCACGATGTTGGCTACCCAATCTGGATGTTGTTCTTCATGGACGAAGCCACTAGCTATCAGTTTGTTGACTTCTGTTTTGATGGCGTTCATAATGTCCGGTCGGAACCGTCGTTGTTGCTGCTTGACATGCTTAGCGTTCGGCAAGATACTGAGCTTGTGGAACGCGATTTGGGGGTCCAGTCTCGGCATGTCCTCGTAGCTCCAGGAAAAGACATCAATGTATTCCCTGACGAGCTATAGCAGGGATTTCCGATCTTCATTAGTCAGACTCTTGCTGATGAAGATATGTTTAGGGGAGGATTCGTCACCTAAATTGACTTGTACGACTTCGTCCTTGGTATGAGATTCTCGTTATTCAAACCGTATCTCCCATTGTATGTCTAGGCGTTGGGCCTACAGTTTTACTTGAAAGAGTTTCGATGGATCCTTGTCGTCTTCCTCAGGGTCAGCTGGCACTATATTGGTAGACAACGTTTGCTTGAGAATATCCCCGATACTGACGTCGATGTCCTAAAAGGAAGGATCTGAAGAGTGAGAGTGTAACTCATCTTCTTCATTCGAACCTTCGGGGGTTGTGGGAGGCGAAACATACCCTAAGTCATGCTTGGTCTTATGGCAGTAATCCTCGGATTTGCCTAGCGGAGCGGTAAGGCGTACGGGCAGTCATCGACCTTTGCCGTAATTCAGACCTCGGTTGCTTTTAAGATCATACCCCATCTTCTGGGTGAGACGTTTGGCTTGACCATTGAACTGGTAGAGTTGTATTTTGCTGGTATCGGATTCTGGCTGTAATCACCTGAAAAATTTAGTATTTTTAAAATTTAATTTTCTGGAATTAATTAGCATTTTCTGTAATTTTAAACTAAGGTAGTCTGTTTTAAAATGAATTTTTAAAAGATATTATATAATATTAAAATGTGATGAAAATTATATTTTCTAGTGTAAAATTAAAAACCGGACATGGGGTAATTTTCTGAGAATTTATTGGATCCCGGATGAATTTTTAAAGCATTAAAAATTATTGTTTAATTTAACTAATTAATTAAACCAATAAAAACCAACCCAGAGTCTGAACCGGACCGGACCGGCCGGTCTGACCGAACCGGACCGCTCAGCTAGCGGGTCAGATTCGGGTCAGACCCGACCCGCCAGAACCCGACCTGACCCGAATCTCCTTCTTCCAAACCGCAACGGCCGACTCTTTTCCTCCCGCCGCCGTCCACCGCCGGCCGCCTCTTCCTCTTCTTCTTCCCGCAACCGACGACCCCTCCGCTCCGGCTTCCCCTCACCGGACGGCCATCAGCCTCTCTCCACCCCTTTATAAACCCTCTCCCCAGCCTCGATTTCCCTCCGTTTCTCCCCGCAACCCCGACCGGAAAACCCCTAGCCACCGGCTGCCCCCGTCCCCGTCGTCCCCAGCACCGCTTCTCTCTGCCACCGCCGTCCTCGCAGAACCCCCAGCTCCTCGACGCCGCCACCAGCGCCCATCGTCGTCTCCTCCGCCTGCTGTCCCAAGCCAGCACCGCCACCACCCATCTCTTTTTCCCTCCGCTCCTCCCCGCAGTGGCCGTAGCACTCGCCGCAGCCTCGCCGTGCAGCACCTCCCCCGCCGACGGCTCCGCCCCTCCCCGCCTCCGTCGACCAAGCTCGATGCCCTAGCAACAGGCCCGCAGCCCCTCCTTTCCGCTGCCCAGCACGCCGTCCCCTGCCACCTCCGGACCTCGACCGCCCTCGCCAGTGCAGTCCTAGCCTCCCTCCGGCAAAACCGACCGCCACAGCTCCGGCCAGTAGCCCAGAACCCTAACCCTAGCTTTTCGGACACGTGTCGGACACGTGTCGGACACGAAAACCCTAGTTTTCCGGAGCCCTGTTCAGGTACTCGTATCTTTTTCCTCGTAGCTCTGTTTTTGATTTCGTCAGTTGCATCGCGTAGCCTGCATGACCCCTTCGGTACCCGTGCAAACCGCTCGGTGCATCGCGACCTGTGGTGATCGTGAACCGCGATCCAAAAACAGGAAAACCAATGCCCTATTTCACCCCGGAACTGAGTACGCCCCGCCAAACGGGACGACTTAGTCACGTACGGTCTTCACCGATACGTGCGCGTCGTTGATACGGACGTGCGGAATTTTGCAGAAGCTGATTCGGATGTGCGTGCACACCAGAATCAGTGCGTATCCGCGGACAACGCCCCGTATCCGACTTTTCTGTATTTTGCTGTAACTTAGTGAATACACGTCGGATCGAGACGAAACTTTCGCCATCGGACTCGTAGCAATACGCTGGTCCTGTGAGTCAAGTTTGGTTCGATTCTGAGAATATTGGAAAAATCGCGTGTCGTGGGCCCCACAGGCTCCACTTGACGGGCGATTTTGAGAACGGCTCATCGGAATCCAATTCTGGAAGTTCCGTTGGGTTCCTATCATCGTTCCTGACCTGTTGACACTAAGTTGGACTGATTTGGAGACCTTTGACCCTGTCGCATTTTTCAGTGCAAAGCGGCCCACATTTGAACCCCGCTTTGAATTGAAAATATCGTTTTTGTCCTTGTGTCCAAACTGGACTTAAGGACAGACGTTTCTAGCTATTTCATATGTTCTGAGACTGTTGGTAATGTTCATTTCAGCTTTTGGAGGAGTATTTGCTGAACCCACGGATACAGGGATCGCTACTGGTATTCCAACCCCAGGCAAGTGTACCTTGCCAAATTATGTAGTTTTGATAATTATTTCCTTGCTTATTTATATTATTCATTATGCTTAAACCTAGGGCCGTATGACCTACTAAGCGTCCAATTATAGTCGGGTGCCAACCCCGTACGCGGAGTTGTGTACGTCATTTAGAGATGGACATTCGTGACCCTTTACATTTAGTACTTGTTGTATCAAGTACAATAACCTAGGACACTTGACACCAAACATATGACAGAATCTTCCTGAGATATTCATAGTGATTCTGTGTAGGATACAGGATGGACATAGATATTATATTCCTAGAGATTATGACTTGTTACATTAGCTATGATCTCACGTGACATGGACATGAGACGTGTGGTTACATTGGGTGGGGAGAGACACACAGGCTACAGGCTGTTATATATATATCTACTACTATTGTGAGGTTGTAGACTCTCGAGCAGAGCTAGACCCATTACTTGTTATTACTGCTACCGGCTCTCCGACACAGAGCTTGTAGCATTCTCAGCCTGAGTACTAGTGATGCTCTCAGTTGCATTATTCACATAGATGGTTATGTAGATACCCTGCTTATGCTATCTACTATTTTATTACATTTATTTGGCTTGTATTATCTGTACCTTGCTATGTCCCCTGAGGACCTGGATCCGGATGATGTCCCCAGGTTTAGCAGAAGAGCATTATCCCGAGGTTTACGGGACAGGAGCTGAAGCTGTACCAGAAGCTGTTGCTGAAGCTGAACCAAACTTAGAAGCAGAGGTGATGGCTGAAGACTTTTCTTGAGTTTATGTTATTTGTACTCATCAGATACTTTATTTTTTGGACTCCTTTGTTCTGGTCTGTTGAACCAGTGTTTTAGACTTTTATCGGGTTATTTCCCGACATACTTTGCTGAGACTGGACATTGATGTACTTTCTTTATTTGCTGTTGTTCTTATTATTTGTGTGTGGATGAGATTAGTTTAGACTTATTATTGTAGACCTATATTTATAGCTTAAGTATGCCCCGATGGATCTATTAAATTGGGTTTGTCCATCGGTGCGTGCTGCTGGCCATTGCCACGTGGCTAGTCCCTTGATATTTTGGGACTGGGGCGTGACATGGTTTTTGTGGTGGCCCATGCAGGTCTACGACAAAATTGTTCGGTTCCAACTTAGGGACCGAACAAGCCTGTAAAAGGATAGGATAGGTTATAGGATCTCATCCATTTGTTGAATCATTTTTGAGACTCTATATCGCATTCGAATTAAGTACTTGATTTGCATCCTGCTTTGATTCTACTGAACGTTCTCATAAAGTTTATTTTGGATGCAGAAAGATGGATCCAAGAATTGGAGATAAAATTCCTTTGAGTACACCACAAGATGATGTTGTTACCTATGGAGATGGAGTTACACCAGAGAACAGAGGACAATCCTCTCAAAGTGGACAAGCTGAGCAGCATAACTCAAGGTTCAGGCGTGACGACATCCCACCTCCGCCGCAGTTCACTCCGCAGATGCCTATCTTTCCACCAGGGCAAGCAATGGATGGACAACAGATGTTCCAGATATTTTACGCCATGATGTAATCCCAACAGCAAGTTCAACAAGAGGCGCATCGTCAGGAGGCAGAGTACCTGAGAACCAGCCTAGTAAATGCATTGGAGCAGGCAAACCCGCAAGCTAGGCGACCAGCGACGGGATCTATCACTGATTTCTGTCAACTCAAGCCCCGTACCTTTTCGGGCAAGGAAGGACCAACTGAAGTGCATGAGTAGCTCACAAACACACAATATCAGTTGGAAGCAGCTGAACTTCCGCGGAAGAGATGGATGACTGCTGTCCGGATGCAACTAACGGACAATGCGCACCACTGGTGGCTAGCCAAAGAGAGGAGGCTCGGGAATGACCGAGTCACTTGGGAGGAGTTCTCCAGACTCTTCCAAGAGATGTATATCCCAGCTGTTACTCGGTCAGAACTTCGAGACAAGTTCAACCGACTCATCCAAGGCAATATGACGGTGGAGGAGTACAATGCCGAATTCATTCGCCTGAGTCATTTTGCCCCTTCTCTAATTCCTACCGAAGAAGAGAAGGCGGAGAAGTTCTTTGACGGACTCAGGTTTGAGCTTCAGAGGTTGATTGGATCTGTTGCACCTACATCGTACACCGACGTCCTTGCTGCAGCACGACGCATGGAGCGCGTCACCAGGAGGGAGTCAAGTCTGAAGC
This sequence comes from Iris macrosiphon, assembly GCA_036927795.1. Classification (NCBI taxonomy): domain Eukaryota; kingdom Viridiplantae; phylum Streptophyta; class Magnoliopsida; order Asparagales; family Iridaceae; genus Iris; species Iris macrosiphon. The sequence goes on from JAYESA010000005.1 coordinate 55,440,360, forward strand.
GGCCATTTACCTCAGTACCATCCAAGGCATCACAGGGGGATTCTGCAAAATGACTCCAGAAGAATCTACCTCAGAGAGCAGCAACAAGAACTCTACCTACTTGTCATTTCTGCGGCAAGTTGGGCCACATTGAAAAGGAGTGCAGACGCAAATTGGGACTATGCCTGGTTTGTGGATCCAACCAGCATCTATCCAGGGACTGCTCTGAACGCAGAGAGGGAGCACCACGACTAGCTTTACCTGCACCAAGGCCAGCTTATCCAGCAGTAGGAGCCCAGCAGACAGGAGTTGGAGGGGTCAGACCACCAGCTCCAGGAGGATATCAGCAGAGACCACCATTGCCACCTCAGGCAGTACTATTCTAGTAGGCTCGTCAGTAGAGGGGTCCAGCTCAGGGACGAGGTCAGGCATTTGCATTGGCTGTTCAGGAAGAAGCTATTGCTGGAGAAGTTATAGCAGGTACTATTTTAGTAGCTTCATTATCTGCTGTAGCTTTATTTGATTCTGGAGCATCGTATTCATTCATAGCTGCTAGCTTCGTAGCCACCCATAGAGTAGCTACTGCACCCCTTCAGAAGACTAAGAGAATTCTTATGGAAGGTAGAATTATACCGGTTAGTGATATCTGTAGATCATGTTCGATAGTAGTCTGTGGAAGAGAAATGCGAGCCCAATTTCTGATCTTTTCTATGCTTGACTATGATATTGTACTTGGTATGGACTGGTTAAGTCAGTATCATGCGACTCTTGATTGTCGGCTTGGAAAGGTTATATTTAGACCACCTGGACATTCTGAGTTTGAGTTTCTTCGGGGAGCTGTAGAACAAGGTGTTCAGCCAACTCTTAGGGTATTATCTGTAGAAGGAGAGTCAGGTTACCCAAGAGTCATAACAGAGTTTGTGGATGTATTTCCCGATGATCTTCCAGGTTTACCACCTGATAGGGAAATAGAATTCACAATAGACTTAACTCCAGGAGCAGAGCCTATCACTTCATCGGTATATCGGCTAGCACCTAAGGAGTTAGTGGAGTTGAAGAACCAGGTTGATGATCTTCTGGAAAAGGGTTTCATCCGGCCCAGTGTTTCGCCTTGGGGAGCACCCATACTTTTTGTACCAAAAAAGGATGGAACAGTTCGCCTGTGTATTGATTACAGGGCGTTAAACGCTGTGACCATTAAGAACCGGTATCCCTTGCCACGCATTGATGACTTATTTGATCAATTGAGTGGAGCTAGGGTATTCTCGAAGATTGACCTTAGATCCGGTTATCACCAGATTAGAGTGAGGAAGGAAGATATCCCGAAGACAGCCTTTAGGACTAAGTATGGACACTATGAGTTCTTAGTAATGCCGTTTGGTTTAACCAACGCGCCTACTGTTTTCATGAGTTTGATGAACCGAGTTTTCCATCAATACTTGGATAAATTTGTGGTTGTGTTTATTGATGACATTATGGTATATTCCAAAAGCCATGAAGAGCACGAGGAGCATCTCAGAATCGTGCTAGAGACGTTGAGGCAGGAGAAGCTATATGCTAAGCTTAGTAAATATGAGTTTTATATGGATAAGGTGCCATTCTTAGGGCATATTATCTCAGGAGAAGGACTGTCAGTTGATCCCGAGAAGGTTGCTGCCATTGAGACTTGGCCTACACCAACATCAGTTGCTGAGGTGAGGAGTTTTCTAGGACTTGCTGGATATTACAGAAGGTTCGTAGAAAATTTCTCAAGGATTGCGGAGCCAATGACTAAGTTGACACGGAAAGATCAAGAGTTTGCATGGACAGAAGAGTGTCAGAAGGCCTTTGAAGAATTAAAGAGGCGTCTAACAACAGCACCTGTCTTGACTCTTCCTTCAGGGTCGGGAGGTTTTATTGTTTACAACGATGCGTCAGGTAGTGGCTTAGGATGTGTTTTGATGCAACATGGCAAAATTATTGCTTATGCATCGAGACAGTTGAAGGTTCATGAGAAGAACTACCCAACACATGATCTGGAGTTAGCTGCAGTAATATTTGCACTGAAGATTTGGAGGCATTATCTTTATGGAGAGAAGGTGGAAATCTTCACTGATCACAAAAGTCTGAAGTATGTATATACTCAGAAGGAGCTTAACATGAGGCAAAGACGCTGGCTTGAGTTGATGGTGGACTTTGATATAGATCTGCAGTACCACCCAGGGAAGGCGAATGTAGTAGCAGACGCACTCAGCAGGAAGCCTACAGCTTATTTCTTGACAATGCAGCCTGAGCTATTGAAAGATCTACAGGAGCTCCAGATAGAGGTTATTCTACCAAGACAGAGTGGCTTGCTGGCTAATCTAGAAGTGAAGTCATCGCTTATGGAGAGGATTAAGGAAGCTTTGCCTACTGATGCTAGATTTTGAAGACTCAAAGAGAAGACAGAAGCAGGCATGCAGACGGGACTTCGCATACATGAGGATGGGACATTAAGGTGCGAAGATCGCCTATATGTTCCAAATGGAGAATTGAGACAGGAGTTAATGACTGAAGCACATAGCTCCATGTACTCTGTTCATCCAGGAGGAACAAAGTTGTACCGAGATCTAAGGCAGTATTATTGGTGGCATAGAATGAAGAGAGAGATTGCAAGATTTGTAGCTAAATGTTTAGTCTGCCAACAAGTGAAAGCAGAGCATCAGAGGACTACAGGAATGTTGCAGCCGCTTCCCATACCAGAATGGAAGTAGGAATATATCACCATGGACTTTGTCACAGGATTCCCAAGGAGCCCCAGCGGAAAAGATGCGGTATGGGTTATTGTGGATCGACTCACTAAATTGACACATTTCTTGCCGTTTAGAGTTGGACAGTCCACAGAGGTACTAGCCGACATGTATATGCGACAAATTGTAAGATTGCATAGAGTGCCGGTTAGTATTGTATCAGATCGAGATTCGAGATTTACCTCTCATTTTTGGCGAAGTATGCAAGAGAGTCTTGGCACCAGACTCAAATTCAGCACTGCCTATCATCCACAGACAGATGGTCAATCAGAGCGTACAATTTAGATCCTGGAGGATATGTTGAGATCATGTATGTTAGATTTTGGAGGGTCTTGGGAAGATCATTTGCATTTGGTGGAGTTCTCCTACAACAACAGTTATCAGGCAAGCATTAAGATGGCACCTTTCGAGGCGTTATACGATAGGAAGTGCAGGTCGCCGATATGCTGGAGTGACGTAGGAGAGCGTCAAATCTTGGGACCAGAGTTGGTGATGCAAACAGTGGAGAAGGTAAAACAAATCCAGAATCATCTTCGTCCAGCTCAGGACAGACAGAAGCATTGGGCTGATACACACCGACGTCCCCTGGAGTTTAAGGAAGGAGAACATGTATTCCTGAGGATTTCACCTACTCGAGGAACCATTCACTTTGGGAGCAGAGGCAAGTTGAGTCCAAGGTACATTGGGCCCTTTGATATTTTGGAGCGCATTGGTGAGGTGGCCTATCGTCTTGCATTACCTCCATCTTTAGAGGGAGTGCATGATGTATTCCATGTCTCACAGCTGAGAAGGTACGTGACTGACCCAAGTCACGTAGTTGATCATTCTGAGATCGCAGTAGGCCCAAGCCTGAGATATGAAGAACAACCAGTGGGTATACTCGGCACAAGTGAGAAGACACTACGAGGGCAGACAATTAAACTGGTTCGTGTGGCTTGGAAGCAACACTCACCTGGTGAATCTACCTGGGAGCGGGAGGATATCATGCGCCAGCGATATCCCCATTTATTCGAGGATGCAGGTATAACCTAAGTAATTTTTGTAAATCCCTTAATTCTGTTCTTTAGTAGCTTAATCTTTAATTGCGAGGACGCAATTTTCTTAAGGGGGGTAGATTGTAATCACCTGAAAAATTTAGTATTTTTAAAATTTAATTTTCTGGAATTAATTAGCATTTTCTGTAATTTTAAACTAAGATAGTCTATTTTAAAATGAATTTTTAAAAGATATTATATAATATTAAAATGTGATAAAAATTATATTTTCTAGTGTAAAATTAAAAATCGGACATGGGGTAATTTTTCGAGAATTTATTGGATCCCGGATGAATTTTTAAAGCATTAAAAACTATTGTTTAATTTAACTAATTAATTAAACCAATAAAAACCAACCCAGAGTCTGAACCGGACCGGACCGGCCGGTCTGACCGAACCGGACCGCTCAGCTAGCGGGTCAGATCCGGGTCAGACCCGACCCGCCAGAACCCGACCCGACCCGAATCTCCTTCTTCCAAACCGCAACGGCCGACTCTTCTCCTCCCGCCGTCGTCCACCGCCGGCCGCCTCTTCCTCTTCTTCTCCCCGCAACTGACGACCCCTCCGCTCCGGCTTCCCCTTACCGGACGGCCATCAGCCTCCCTCCACCCCTTTATAAACCCTCTCCCAGCCTCGATTTCCTTCCGTTTTCCCCCGCAACCCCGACCGAAAAACCCTAGCCACCGGCTGCCCCGTCCCCGCCGTCCTCGCAGAACCCCCAGCTCCTCGACGCCGCCACCAGCGCCCATCGTCGTCTCCTCCGCCCTGCTGTCCCAAGCCAGCATCGCCACCACCCATCTCCTTTCCCCTCCGCTCCTCCCCGCAGTGGCCGTAGCACTCGCCGCAGCCTCGCCGTGCAGCACCTCCCCCGCCGACGGCTCCGCCCCTCCCCGCCTCCGTCGACCGAGCTCGATGCCCTAGCAACAGGCCCACAGCCCCTCCTTTCCGCTGCCCAGCATGCCGCCGGCCGCCTGCGCTGCCCAGCAATCCGTCCCCTGCCACCTCCGGACCTCGACCGCCCTTGCCAGTGCAGTCCCAGCCTCCCTCCGGCAAAACCGACCGCCACAGCTCCGGCCAGTAGCCCAGAACCCTAACCCTAGCTTTTCGGACACGTGTCGGACACGTGTCGGACACAAAAACCCTAGTTTTCTGGAGCCCTGTTTAGGTACTCGTATCTTTTTCCTCGTAGCTCTATTTTTGATTCCGTCAGTTGCATCGCGTAGCCTGCATGACCCCCTCGGTGCCCGTGCAAACTGCTCGGTACATCGCGACTTGTGGTGATCGCGAACCGCGATCCAAAAATAGGAAAACCAACATCCTGTTTCACCCCGAAACTGAGTACGCCCCGCCTAACGGGACGACTTGGTCACGTACGATCTTCACCGATACGTGCGCGTCATTGATACGGACGTGTGAGATTTCACAGAAGCTGATTCGGATGTGCGTGCACACCGAAATCAGTGCGTATCCGCGGACAACGCCCCGTATCCGACTTTTCTGTATTTTGTTGTAACTTAGTGAATATACGTCGGATCGAGACAAAACTTACGTCATCGGACTCGTAGCAATACGCTGGTCCTGTGAGTCAAGTTTGGTTCGATTCTGAGAACATTGGAAAAATCGCGTGTCGTGGGCCCCACAGGTTCCACTTGACGGACGATTTTGAGAACGGCTCAACGGAATCCAATTCTGGAAGTTCTGTTGGGTTCGTATCATCGTTCCTGACCTGTTGACACTAAGTTGGACTGATTTGGAGACCTTTGACCCTGACACATTTTTCAGTGCAAAGCGGCCCACCTTTAGACCCCGCTTTGAATTGAAAATATTATTTTTGCCCTTGTGTCCAAACTGGACTTAAGGACAGGCGTTTCTAGCTATTTTATATATTCTGAGACTGTTGGTAATGTTTATTTCAGCTTTTGGAGGAGTATTTGCTGAACCCACGGATACAGGGATCGCTACTGGTATTCCAACCCCAGGCAAGTGTACCTTGCCAAATTATATAGTTTTGATAATTATTTCCTTGCTTATTTATATTATTCATTATGCTTAAACCTAGGGCCGTATGATCTACTAAGCGTCCGATTATAGTCGGGTGCCAACCCCGTACGCGGAGTTGTGTACGTCATTTAGAGATGGACATTCGTGACCCTTTACATTCTAGTACTTGTTGTATCAAGTACAATAACCTAGGACACTTGACACCAAACATATGACATAATCTTCCTGAGATATTCATGGTGATTCTGTGTAGGATACATGATGGACATAGATATTATATTCCTAGAGATTATGACTTGTTGCATTAGCTATGATCTCACGTGAGATGGACATGAGACGTTATGGACATGAGACGTGTGGTTATATTGGGTGGGGAGAGACACACAGGCTACAGGCTGTTCTATATATATCTACTACTATTGTGAGGTTGTAGACTCTCGAGCAGAGCTAGACCCATTACTTGTTATTACTGCTACCGGCTCCCCGACACAGAGCTTGTAGCAGTCTCAGCCTGAGTACTAGTGATGCTCTCAGTTGCATTATTCACATAGATGGTTATGTAGATACCCTGCTTATGCTATTTACTATTTTACTGCATTTATTTGGCTTGTATTATCTATACCTTGCTATGTCCCCTGAGGACCTGGATCCGGATGATGTCTCCAGGTTTAGCAGAAGAGCATTATCCCGAGGTTTACGGGACAGGAGCTGAAGTTGTACCAGAAGCTGTTGCTGAAGCTGAACCAAACTTAGAAGCAGAGGTGATGGCTGAAGACTTTTTTTGAGTTTATGTTATTTGTACTCATCAGATACTTTATTTTCTGGACTCCTTTGTTCTGGTCTGTTGAACCAGTGTTTTAGACTTTTATCGGGTTGTTCCCCGACATACTTTGCTGAGACTGGACATTGATGTACTTTCTTTATTTACTGTTATTCTTATTATTTATGTGTGGATGAGATTAGTTTAGACTTATTGTTGTAGACCTATAGTTACAGCTTAAGTATGCCCCGATGGATCCATTAAATTGGGTTTGTCCATCGGTGCGTGCTGCTGGCCATTGCCACGTGACTAGTCCCTTGGTATTTTGGGACTGGGGCGTGACACTGGCTCTTGTTCCTCCGGGATGAAGGACCAAGGGCATTAAACCATGCCGAAGATGATGGGTTTGTCTTTCCTCCTCCTTGCTGGAACCGTGAAGTAGGAACCTTGGCTAGGGAGGATCTGGTTTACTGCATAAGTAGTAGTCACCTGTGTTTGCAGGCGCTGTAAACCCCCTCACCCAAAATAGGTATTTTGTGTGTATTTTATATTATTATATTTATTCTAGATTATTTTAAATATTGAATTTCTTTAGAGTATTCTCTTAGTTAATTAAAAAATAAATTTCTTGATATATTTACTCTTATAAATATTTATTTAGAATTATTTTTAGGCTATTTTAGATTTTTGGAGATTTTTTTAGAAATTTTTGGGTAATTAAAACATAGAAAACGTAAATTTCTAGGACTTCTATAATTTATTATGAGACCATACTTGCATGTTGTTCCTACCAAATATTTATTTTGGGTTAAAATATTTAATTATATTTTTATAATTTATTTAGAATTTTAAGGAATTTATTTGGATTTTTTTGAAATTATTTATGATTTATTTGGATATATATAGTCTTAATATTAGATAGATGCTAATTTAGTGTTAATAGATATTAATAAGATTATATATAAATTATTTGTATTATCTTTAATTCTATTTAAAATTATAAATTATTGAGATAAACTCAAATTCTATTTTAAATTAATTCAAACCCTGAGCTTACTAGGAAAGCAAGTTCATGCATATCATATCCTTATTTAAACTGATCCTAATCATATCCAAATTAGCCAATCCTAGTCGTATTCAATTAAATAGTCTCCACCATTATAAATACCTATTGGACTTATGGAATAAACTCATCTTTCATATTTTTCTTCCCCAAACTCCTCTCTTTTTCGTCCAAAAATAGTCGAAATTCGTCATAAATTTAGCCTCATTTTCTAGTAGTTATAACGACTTAAAAAGACGATATCTTCTAGCTCCGGACTCCAAATGCAGTCCAATTTTTTTTGTTAGAACTGTATCAAGGTTAATTTTCTGAATATATAAATTATTTTAATAATTTTTGAACCTATTTTTCCAGAATATTCTGAAAGTGCCAGTTGTCCAAATCAGACACGTTTTGGTGTTTTTGAGATTACGGGAGATCCCGAACTCGGAATTATGAACCGTTTAAAGTTTCAGAAAGTTGACATAATGAAATTATATAAAATTATTTTTCTAGTATTTAAAATGCAAGTTTAATCTACTATAAAATTTATGCAATGTAGACGTAAATAGGAAACCACCGAAAACTGTCATCTGTGCGCCCTTATGGACACAACTCTTTACCAACTTGTGATTTTATGAAACCGTCAATTTTGGCGTTCATGTAGCACTAAAATCTATAGGATTTTATACACAAATCCAGGATTTGATTCGGTTGACTTTTTGGTCAACGGATTGTCTCGATTTGTGTGTCACGGATCACAAATCTGTAAAGTTGACTTTTTTTGGACAAAAATCAGGGTTTAACAATAAAATTAGATTATAATAAGATTAAAATGCTATTTTAGGTTATTTTATTTAGAGTTAAAATAGATTAAAATGGAGGAACCTATTCATCCACTTTTGTAACCTAACTTGTTTAATTTATGTGACGGGTAGATCGGACGACGCCTTGAGTTGGAACTTCATTCTTTTTCAGAGCAGGCAAGTATACCTTGCCAAATTGCTTACACTACTTTGCATGCTTATCATATTGTTATATATTCATTATATATGTGTTTTCTTTCAGTTATAATATATATTATATATGTTGACACACACTTGACACATAGTATCATGGGAGAGGAGGACAGTCAGTAGGCGTATGGGCTACCCACTTTGGTAAAGCGTAGTACTAGGACGCACTACGGTAGTTGTGTTGCGATGGTCGCTACCCTCGAGGTATATCGATTGATGGTGTCACGATGGTCGCTACCCTCGAGGTATGTCGATTGATAGTACATGGACGTGTGTGTGAGTTGTGAGATATCATGTGTTTTAGAGTAGCCTACACCTGCCCATACGTTAAAAAGTTATCCTCATTATGCATTTTCATATAGATTGTCTAGTACAACGTACTTGTATATTTTTGTCTATTATGCATGTTTTACTTTATTCAATTGGCATGCTTCTATGTATCTTGTTACGTCCCTCTGAGGACCTGGTCCCTTTCCAGGTGTAGACAATCATAACTATTCGCAGAAGCATGGATCAGGACTTGCTAATTCGTTATCTTTCGAGGAGATCTTCCCTTCGAGCCTCTCTGATCATTAGATGATGTACTTATTATATTTACCTTTATATTCTAGTTTGGTAGTGGATTTGTCTCCATCAAACTATTAGTTCTTCTCGACTAATTCATAGTTGGTTCATTGACATATTTGATCATTTATTTCTTTATGATTTTTGTGGATGAGATTTAGTTATGCCCTGTGACTTATGACAATTATATACAACTTATGAATTATTGTTCATAATATAGCGTACGTATGTGTTATGGTTTTCATATATTGGAGTTGCCATATACATACGGCTAGCATACTTATGTATTCCTAATCCTACGTATTTTGAGACTGGGGTGTGACAGGTGCAGGCCAAGACCGTGTTCCATGGAATACAATATGCTTATGTGTGCAGCTTCAAAATAGTTCAAAGATAGCCCTTTATTTACAAAATAAGGTATCTCTTCTTCAGGAACTACATCATCCAGAGAAGGGATGTTTGCGTGAGCAACTACGTACTCCTCCAGCTCATCCTTCCCGAGATCTACTCCCAGTGTGAGCGACTGGTTTGGAGGTTCCCTGCACAGCTTTACTACCAGAGTCTTGGACATTGTAGGAGGCAGCGAGGCATCCTTCGGAGGTTGACTTGGCCTGTGAAGGCGAACGACTAGAGGTTCGGACGTGGTGGATGATGTCGGACCTTCCTTCGGAGGTCGATTCGTCATACGAAGGCGGACGACCAAAGGTTCGGGTGCCTTCCTGTGTAGTTTTACGATGAGGGAAGAGATTGTGTCGGGAGCACATGCCTTTAGACGGACTCTTAAGGGCTCTTCTGGTGTTTCCCCAGCCTCTGCCTCCTCATCAACGTCATTGCCACCTTCATCTTAGTAGACCTATTTGTACATGATTGAGTCAGAGTAATAGGCTTTGATCCCTTTGAATGGATCGACATCATCAAACTTTATTTTTATCGTGCCGGGTTCGTCGAAGTACTTCAAGAACTGGTGTAGGATCGACGACACGATCATATGTTCGTGTATCCATGGGCATCGAAGCAAGACATTATAGGATACATCTACGTCATTGACGTAGCAAGTGACCTCTATTTTCAAGTCGCCGATCTGGCATCAGGCAAATTTTGCCCATAGGGTAGCTCCTACCTGCATTGAAATAAGCAGTTATGACAGTATTGGCAGCTGCCAGGCGATGCATCAGAATGCCCAAGGTCTAAAGCAGACTCCGTAGGATGATGCTGATTGACGAACCAGGATTGATGTGCATCCGGTCCACCTTGATGGAACCAATATACCCGGTGTAATACATGAGATGATCATGTTGGTTATTATTTAGTAACATGTCCTATTGCGAGAATATAATATTGGGCATTGCCTCTATGATATTATTACAGTGGGGGCAAGCAGTTGGATATTCAGCTGGTGGCTTGACCCGTGCCAGATTAGTGTCGGTGTTTTGCATTGCTTCGCTATGAGCTGCCCGAGTGTCTTTGGAGAGTCGAAGAAGCTTGAATAGATACAACTTCGCTGGAGTGTTGGCGAGCTGGGCTAAGATATCAAAGTTGTAGGGCTTTTCCAGCCCCTGAGCTGAATCTTTGCGCAGCTGCTTGTCGAAGCGAGTATCTTTCTACTTAGAATTGGCCGCTGCTAGAAGCTGGAATGGACCCGAATCAAATATTATGGGTGCAACTATTGGAAGTATACCATCGTCAGGAATATCGTACTCGCATTGGTACGCCAGGCCTGATCTTGTTGTTCCTGCTATGGCTTCCTCAGATGAGAGAGAAATAGTGTAGCAGGACTTGGACTTCTTGCCCTTGGACTTGGTTGCAGAGGATGTTGTCTGCTGCATCAATTCTAGAGCAAGATCGGTGTGAACCCACATGACCTCCCCATGTAGCGTGGTGAGAGGTATCATCCTGGCCTTTTGGTCACGAGCTGGTGGAAGATTGACAACCTCCATCGTTGCCTTGGGAATTAGGATTACCCCGTCCTGGGCTTCTGTAGCCTGGAAGTTGCCGTACTAGAGTGAGACTATGCTAGCAACAACCGTCTTGTCATCGATATCCAACGTAAGGGCCTTGGTGTCGAGCAGACGCTGGATGTACCTCTTCAGCATGTAGCAGTCCCGCGTCACATGACGGACGTAACAATTGTAATGGCAGTACTTTAGATTATTCTTCTCGGCTGCCTCAATAGGGCATTTGACGTCGGAGAGCCGAAGCGTACAACCCTTCATCAGTACGTCAAAGATGGACATGATGTAATCTCAAAGGAGTAGGTCTCCTTATGCTTTGGAACCTCAGTCGACTTTTGCTCGAGCTTCTTTGTTAAGTTGGCCACCAAGGCCTGCTTTCCTTTTCTATCGCGGCTTCTGTTGCCGCTGTTGTTGTTATTGGAATACTTTTTCTTATCATCGGAGACAAGGATCTGTATTCCCAAGAGCCGGGCATCTTTGACCTTCTTCTTAGCGCTAACAACACTTATGATCAATGTCGTCCAGTCTTTAAATTAACTGTCGCCCATCTAGTGGCTGACTACTGAAAGTAAGTTTCGATGACACATGTCCATCAGTATCGTCTCAGGATTGCCTGAGGGTAACCTCAGCGCTTCTTGTCAGAAATGCACGATATAATTTTGAGCGAGTTTCCTTTCCCCTTGGGTGACATCTATTAGGGAGGACATCGTCATGTTGCTTCCTCCATCATAGAATCTTTTGAGAAAAAGATACTTGAGGTCGTCAAACAACGAGATGCAGTTATCTTGTAGGCTACAAAACCAGTCGAATGCTACCCCGGTCAATGTCCCCACAAAGAGTTGGGTGAGGAGTGCGTCATTGCAAGGTAGGTGCCCTATTGCAGTCTCAAAGTAGCTCATGTATGTCGGGGAGAGTCTTCCCGTCGAATGGGTTCAAGTTGAAGGGCTTGTACTTGGGTGGGTACGGCACATCCCTCTACTCGTGGGGGTATGGTTGTCGTATCCCGAGGTCGCACAGCTAGTCCCATCTGCCCATAGAATCTAAGCGAGCCTGGAGTTCCCGGACTTTCCCCATTGCTTCTCTGGCTTTGTCTCCGGGTAGAAGGGGTAGATGAGCTAGGTAGATGGAGATTTTGCCTATGGGTGGAGCAGTTGCGTCGGAGTCCGCGTTGGTCCCAGGGTCCAAGCTCGCTTGTCCAGAAGCCCTTGCTGGTTAGGAAGCCATATTTGCTTTAATTTTTAGCATTGCCTGAGTCAGGGTTTGCATTGATGAACTCACCGTCTGCATCATGGCCTCAAGCGCCTCGAGGCATTATCGGTTGCTGGGGAATTCGTGATCGTTCTCTTCCATATATACAGTCCTCACCCAGGGAGAGATGGACGGGACAGTAGATGCCGTACTTTCCGTCTTAGATTCTTATCGGGAGTAGTATCAGGTAGTATCGCCTCCTCCTCGGATTCTGAGAGAATACTACCCCCAACGTGGGAGGCTAGGTCATTTTTGACTAGAGTGGCCACCCCAGGGAGATCGAAGTCTGTTCCTTGGGAATCCCTGCCTTCTCGGAATGTCGGATTGTTGTATAGGTCCGGGGATCACTACCCCCAGCTTTTGAAACCCCCAGGGGTCCTAAGGAAGAACTACCCCCAGCAGCCGATAGCTTTTTCTTCGAGCGGGTACCTTAGAAAATACCTTCCGCAGATCCCGCTGCTGGTCCTCCTAGTAGTTGCCTTTTCGATGTATTGGTTGAGAGTGATGGACTGGAGGTGTTGGGCTTTCTTCCTCGCACGGTGCGAGTCCTTCTGACTAGAGTAACATGAGGCGAATGGTAGTTCCTCCACCTCTGGTATTTGTGCCTAATTTTTGGGTTATTGCCGGCTAGGTGCCTTTGGATGCAGTCATTGGAATACTGACTGCCTGTTTATTAGTACTTCTGCTTTAGCACAGCAGCAGTAATGATGATGTTGGCACAGGGGTATCCTGGAGGGGACACTTCACATCCCGTGGTTGCTTCCCTTACTTTGTGTTTATGGTTGATCATGTTGCGCAAATCAAGCGATGGATGATCTACCTTTATACCCATGTTATGAGTCCGAGTAGACCGCGCACATGGATGTTTAGGTATTGCTTTTGCTTCCTGATCTTGGATTCGTACAAGAACTTTTACCAAATCGTCAGTGGAAGACTTTTGAGATGGACCTTGTCCAGTTGCCGCTGTGGGATGGACGCACGGGGCGATCTTATATAACTTTGTATCAAGGGCCCACATAACGGTTAGCGGTGCCCGCTGACTGTCAGCCAAATGAACAGTTGTTTGAACTTGACGAGTTCGCACTGCCCTAGACTTCTTCGACTTAGCAAGCTCAGGGTCATAGTATGAAGAGTCCAAGTTTTGATTTTTCTCGAAGCGGCACATGAGAGCACGGTCGGACGAGATTATGTCAAAGGCAGAGCTTCTGGGGGTTTTACAGACGCTTGCGGCTGAGCTGGAAGCTGCATAATGCTTTCTTCTCTACATCCTTCGTTGTGGCCGTATGGGCTGTGAATTAATCCCGAAACTCTTGGCATAGTATTATTTTCCTCTGCCAGAGTTTGGGTGCTGAGCATTCTCTTTTTCAGGCAAGGAGGCCGTATGAGCGGGGATAGCCAGAGTGGACGCATGTTGTGCGTCTTCAGTATCAGAGAGAGGGAGAGACAGGGAGCGCATGCTCCATAATTTGGTGAGATGTAGCGGCCTTTGCAACCCACGTCCTGTGGGTCTTCTTAGTCTTTGCTAGCCTTGGAGAAGGACTAGCGCTTCTCTCCAAGAGCATCTCTTCGAAAGCCTGCTGGTCGAAGAGGACTACCAGCATTCTTTGAGTTGATCCGAGCTTGGCTGCGTCGGATTGCATCACAACTTTCTCATCAGAGGAGAAATATCTCCCCAGCAGAGTCGCCACCTTGTTTGCCATTAAAATTTATTATTTTAATAAAAAACTAAAAGAAGTACAAAGAGGTCATAGACAGGTAATCTAAAACAAAATTTTGATTCTGGGGTGTGAAGATGGACAATGAGCGCTATGGCGGCTCCTTTACTCCGTTGATGATCTGACGCAGGGTGAGGAAGCTTATGTTCTCTCTTTGCTCATCTCGATATGCTCTCTCTCTGTGTTGGGCGACCCCTCTTTGTCTATCCTTTTTTGGGGCATACCACCCGGATATATATAGTTATAATTGGGCGCGCATATGTTGGGCCGCATGGATGCTAGAGGGTACCATATGTTCCTCCTGAATATGGCGTATCTGTAACCGTGAGCAGGCCAAGCTGCCATGTGGGCGCTTGTTGATATTTTTTGTTTCTTAAGATCTGGGCCGTTCTCATCCTTTGTGGGCGTGACTTGGTCAGCTTGACACATAGTTTGCACTTGGTTGGAGAGAATCACTCTTGCGTAACAACAAGATTTGGTCTTTATGGAGTCTGAAACACATGTGGCCAGAGACGCATGAGACGTAAGGAGTCTGGGACGCATGGGGCCAGGGACGCATATGACACATGGAGTCTAGGACGCAAGAGGCCAGAGATGTAAGGGTCCGCATGAAGTCTGAAACGCATAGGGCCAGAGACGCATGAGACCGCATAAAGTCTGGGATGCATGGGGCCAGAGACGAATGGGACTACACAAAGTCTGGGATAAATGGGGCCAGCTGTGCTGTACACATGGCGCTGCACATCCGTAGAGAGTAAAGTTCTGTGCTAACGTGAGACTTCTTTCGTTTAGTGTGTTCACGTCTTTTGAGGCATTCAGAAAATCCTTTTTGTTTGGATTCTGTGTCAGAGATGTTTATGTTGCTAGGATGACATGTTAGGACCAACTACGGCCAAAGCTGCTTTGGCTGATTGGAACGCATGGATGTCGCCTTTCTGGGCCACAGGGTAACTCTGTGACTTGGTTTTTTACTTTGGGATACATGGTTGTTGGACGCATGGATGCATATTTTCCATGCTTATACACTAAGTACTTCAGCATATACCTGGTTTGCCACCATAACCTTATCTGATGTAGGCTTATAGGTGGTGAACAACTCCTTCTTTTAGCAATTATGGCAGGATGTGCCAGTGTCCACCCACCAGTCAGTATCGATACCTGTCGTGACAACTTGCGCAATCATAGCAACCTTGTTAGTGTTCGCCATTAAATGTGTTCTTGCAAACTTTGAATTTAAGGAATGAAAAATAGTACAAAGAATCCTAAATAGAATTATCTAAGTACAATATTTTGATCTGGGGTGTGACGATGGACAAAGAGCGCTGTGGCGGCTCCTTTACTCCATTGATGATCCGATGTAGGGTAGAGAAGCTTATGTTCTCTTTACTCATCTCTGTATGCTCTCTCTCTGTGTTGGCGACCCCTCTCTGTCTCCCTCTATTTTGATAGGCCACCTGAGTATATATAGTCATCCTTGGACGTGCATATGTTGGGCCATATGGATGCTAGAGGGTGCCACGTGTGCCTCCTTAACAGGGTACAACTGTAACCGTGAGCGAGCTAGGCTGTCAAGTGGGCGCTTGTTAAGATTTTTTTGTTGCTGAAGATCTGGGTGGTTCTCATCCTTTGTGGGCATGTCTTGGTCATCTTGACACATGGCGCACTTGGTTGGAGAGAATCACTCATGTTGTAACAACAAGATTTGGTCTTTATGGAGTTTAAAATACATGTGACCAGAGACGCATGGGACGCATGAAGTCTAGGATGCATGGGGCCAGAGACGCATGGACAGCATGGAGCCTGGGACGCATGGGGCCAGAGACACATGGAATACATGGAGTCTGGGACACATGGGGACAGGGATGCATGGAATGCATAGATTCTGGGATGTATGGGGCCAGAAACGCATGTAACGCATAGAGTCTAGGACGCATGGCACCAGAGATGCATGTAACGCATGGAGTCTGGGACGCATGAGGCCAGCTGTGTTGTATACTTAGCGATGCACATCCATCGAGAGTGAAGTTCTGTGCTGACATGAGACTTCTGTCGTTTAGTGTGTTTACGTCTTTTGAGGCATTCATAAAATCCTCGTTGTCAGGATTCTGTGTCAGAGACGTTCCTGTCACTACCATATTTCTAGAGTAGGGGCATTGTTGTCATTTCAACATCTCTCTATATATTTTGTTAATAGTTGCATGATATGTAAAATATATTATATTATATCCATTAATGATATGGGTTATTGGACTAGACTTGATGTGACCATGGACTTTGCATTAGACTAGACATTGAACCCACTAGAATAATCCCTATTCTTTTTAAATTAGAATCTAGTTAGGCCCCCTCACTTGGAACTAAACCCCATAATTAAATAATTCTTCATGACTAACCATAGGGGCATTGAGGACTTTATGCATGGCAAGCCCTAGGTCCTCATGTGGCCGGCCTATATAGTGAGAGGGAGCCTCCCTCTAGTTCCTCATAGCTCATGAAGGAAATCCTAGAAATAGTTCTTCCCAAAACCCTTTTTTTTCCTCCACCAAATTTTAGAATTTAAAACCCCAAACCCTCTCATTTCCCTCATCTAAGAAGCCTAGGAGCTTAAGTCACAAGGAGCCTTGGAGAAGAAGAAGTTTGCATTAGGAATCCATCTTCAATTAGGTAAAAATATGAAATCTCTCCTTTAAATTCTGTTTTTGTTATTTGTTTGGCCATTAGGAGCCCACCCATGGT
This sequence comes from Iris macrosiphon, assembly GCA_036927795.1. Classification (NCBI taxonomy): domain Eukaryota; kingdom Viridiplantae; phylum Streptophyta; class Magnoliopsida; order Asparagales; family Iridaceae; genus Iris; species Iris macrosiphon. The sequence continues at coordinate 55,457,175 of JAYESA010000005.1, forward strand.
TTAGGAGTAGCCATAAGGGGAGAGCATGAGTCTCTATTGGTTTTTATGATAATTTCTTTATGGTGTTATATATATATATATATATATATATATATATATATATATATATGGGGTTTTGTGTTTTTTGGGTGTATTTTCCCCTATTTTTCATAACAACTAATCCTACTATATATATATATATCTATATTTGATATGTAGATATGTTATTAGTTGTATATTGCGGGTTTTGGCATAAAGATTGTGGTGTATCATAGAGTATCACATGAGTGACTCAAGGTGTTTGATAAAATATTTAATAGGAAGTATACATATTTATAGTGGCTAATTCATATGTTATCGAATACATACATACATACATATATATATATATATATATATATATATATATATATATATATATATATATATATATATATATATATATATATATATATATATATATATATATATATGTATATATTATTTAAGGTGTGTGTATGATGGTCATGTGTGTGAGGGGATTGGGTGAGTGTGTCTGTACACACAGGGAAGTATATACATAGGTCTGTGTCATAGTGTATAAGTGTGTTTGTGTCTATATATATGTGTGGGTGTTTCGGGTTGTGTATGAGTTTGGTTTCAGTTTGTCGAGAGTGTGTGAGTGTTTACTGTGAAGGGGGTTGGACTGTGCACAGTCGGATTGCACACAATGCATTGCAGGTGCAGTCTTAGTGGGAGCTATGTTCAGCTTTGGGAGAGTGTGGTTGCAGGTTGAGCTCATGCTCGTATGTGAGAACTAGTAGCAGAAGCTACTATGGAAGGACTGGGTAACGAGGTATTACAATCGTGTTTCATTAGTTTAGTGGTGAGAATGTGGAGGCCAGTGCACTTGTATATTCAAGTGCACTATAGGGATTAAGCTCAGATGCTTAGTGTTCAATCTTGAATATTAAGTCAGGTACCCGTATAGGTAGATTTGGTATTAGGCAATAGGTGCTTACATATATAAGTGAGTTATAGAGTATCAGTACTAATCATGATCTAGTTTAGATAGTACTCTAGGTAGAAGTCCCTAATTTAGGACCAAGGACTGATACTGATACTCATGTATCAGTTCAGTGAGGTAGAATGATGCTTAGTGTCAGTAAGGGTTGTGAAGTTTCTGTGAGTCCATGTGGCAGAGTTTTGAGGGCTATGTGCACCTATCTGAATCCAGGTGAGTTAAGGATTTGCTTGTGTATGTGAGTTTCAAACTCAGTGGGTGCCGGGTTGATCTCCTATGTCAGGTTCAGGGGGTTGTGTTGGACAGAGGGTGAACAGAGCCTCTATGTACTAGCACTAGTTCACTGAAGTGAACTGAAATATTAGGTGCAATACTTGAATATATCAGTCATGGGTGCACTTAAAGTTTAGTTAGATGTATCAGTGTCACGACCCGCACCCGGTTTAGGGGCACGAGTGCGTGGGTACGTCCAGCCTACGCCGCAGCATCGGCGGTAGAACGCTGTCAAGGTCTTGATACTATCTAGCCAATCTCACACAAGCATCCAATCTCCATAAGGAGGCACGGATGACACAATTAAAATGACAACATATTCAATCACAGGATTACAACACGATAAGATAGCGAACAAAAATTAAATACAACACAAGTCTAAAGTAATAATCAAACTCAACAAATTATCCAAGTCTCATCAAAATGCCGGAGACAAATCCGGTACCCAATAGTCTACTGAAAGAACTAACTAGAAGATTGGTGATTCCGGCTAGACCTCCCGGAATCACAACTAACTATCAAGCCCAAGTGCAGCTACTCACCATATGGTCCATAAAGTGTTGGCTACCGATCCTCTAAGGCATAGTCTGGAAAAATGTTTCCAGTCAGGAAGGAGCAAAGTACAATCTCAAATAACAGTTCCATTTAATTGATAAGGACTATAAAGCAATAAACATGTGATGCTAGCTACTGAGAAGACAGTGAAATAAATGCAATGACAAATTAAGAGAGACATGCAATGTAAAGAGACAGGCAATAGGCAATATGATACAGTCAGTATGAAAATGAAAAGAATAAGGAACAGTATCATATACGGGTGATGTAGTATATGATTTAAATAGGGAACTGTAATCTATTCTAAGTGTTTGAAATAGTAGTTTCAAAATGTGATCGGCTTGGGAACATGTACGATAGCTATAGGGCCTGGCTAATCATGAGTGAAGAGCATGATTAACACTTACATTGTTATACTGTATAAAGGGTATGATCATATTTCTTACTAACTACTTCTCCGCCCCCAACTAGTAATGTGGATCCAACCATGACACGTCACGATACACGAGCAAATCCAATCTATCATGTACTATGTCTAATATACATGTCGTGTACAATGTTAATACGATAATCAATGTAACATCTCATGACTGCAGATCCAAGCTATACTAGTCCGTGTAGCACAGTGTCAAGGATTCAGATGTAACATTTTATGATTATTGAACTTATAGAAATTATCAAGGAATTGGAAATTATCAGAGAATGTACTTGCCTTGGGTCCTTAGCTGGTAATTATTGATGTCCTGTTCCAGAGTATCCCCTGGGTAAACCAACAGTCCTATAAACATATCACAAAACAAAACCACATTTGCATCAGATGCTACGCTAACACACAGTCTATAAACACTGAATTCGGGACTACTCTAGGTATGATACTGGCCACCCTTGGATCATTTAGTAGATTCACCAATTAATCATATTACATACATATACTAAGAATGTTTGTATACGTATATACCAATTAATATATATATAGCAAATATATAATAAGTGTATACCAAATATATATATATATATACAAATTAAATACATACTTATACATACCTGTATACCAATCATGTTCAATATATATATATATATACGTATACATTAATATTAAGCATTAATTAAATACCTAATTGCATACATATAAATACATAAGTACCAATACAATAATTTAATTTACACTAATAATGTAGTGTACCTTTTATAAAATACAATTTTATGGAATTACCAGTATATATATATATATATGCATACTAATATTAATTCACCAAATTAATTTTGTACCATATAAAAATACCCAATATACATTCATATACATATGCATTAATTAAATACATATTTATACAATTAATTATACAATTTATCTAAATACATACTATACTCATACAATTAAATAAAAATAAATAATATACATATCCATATTTTAAATACATACATTACCAATGTATTTATATACTATACATATATGCGTATTAAACCTCAATTAAATACTATTTATATACATATACGTATATACGTATGTATGTATATATATACATACATACATATATATATATATATATATATATATATATATATATATATATATATATATAAACAAAGAAGGAAGAGGGAGAGAGGGAGAATTGCTTACTGTGATGGAGTCGGCCGGAGTCTCGCTGGAGGGGAGCTGGCCGGTGGTAGGAGTAATGATGGTGATGATGGTAGTAGATGATGGTGGTGGTAGTGATGGGTGATGGAGGGAGGAAGACACAGCAGGGAGTGAAGTTTGGCCGGAAATGGAATGGTGGGAGGCCGGAGGGAGTCGGCCGAGCAGTGGGCCGACTGTACAGGGAGGAGTTGCAGCGGGTGGTGGTGATGAATGTAGCCGGAGGTCGGCTGTACACAGCAGGGAAGGGAAGTCGGCTGCTGGGTTGGCCGCTCGCCGGAGCAGGGAGAAAAGGGGGATTGGCCGCCGGAGTGCACAGGGGGGTCGGGGTCTCGGTTGGTCGCCGGAGAACACAGCGGGTCGGAGAGGTGGAGAAGCAGTGCAGCACCGGCGCCGGAGTGCAGAGGAAGTCGGGATGGCCGCCGGTGAACAGTATGTGGGGGGGGTGAATAGTGTTCCCCCCTTCTTCTTTCTCTTTGAATTTCAAAATTTAATGAAGAAAGGAAGAAGAAGAAGAAAAAGAAGGAGAAGAAGAGAAGAAGAAGGGAAGAAGAATTTGGAGATGAAGAAATGGGGCTACGGTTTGGCTTGAGGGCTGGTGGGGAGGTGTGAGATGAGGCCTTCCTAGGTTTTCTAGGGATTAGGGTTTGATGGGACAAGACATTAAATAGGGAGAGAGGGTGTGTGAAATCAAGGGTTAGGATTGGCCCATTAAATGTGTGGTCCAGATTGGTCATGGAGAAAAATAATTCATGTAGGAATGAGGGTGAGGTTTAGTTAAAAATATTAGGGATTCCTCATTGTTTAAACAAATGGGTATTGGCACCAAAAATGCAAATTTGCAAATTAGCCCCCTTAAATTTGGGTATTTGCACAGACACATGAAATGATAAAAATTTGGCGGGCGATTCGGTGTCCGGTGTTTTGTAGGGTCAGGGGACGCTGCATGTTTGGTATGGGCTCCAATAGCAGGGCACTGGGATTAAATTGGGATTTCAGAATTGGTTAAAATAGTATCCTCAATTTAATTAGAAATAAATACAAGTTGTGTTCAAAAATTAATTAGGAGTACATGGGGCCAAAATCAGGTCAGGTCATCAATACCAATAATGAAGTAGACTCTGAACAGGATATTACCCTAATTTGGGCCGCACGAAAAATAGGTCAAGATTGCCTCCAATTTTGATTGGAACGCACAACGATACAAAAATAGGAATTTATTAAATAACGTCCGCGACGATTTTTGTGCGGCTAGAAAAATGCACATAGAGCATAATTATGAGTTGCAAAAATAACAGAATGGAAGGCGGGCATGTCTAGGGCAAGATTGTGAAATTTGTTGGAAGACAAAAGTCAGGGTAGTGCTCCAAATATCGAAGCAAAGGCAATGCGCAAATAATTAAATAAATACGGTAATTAATTAAAATCTCCAATAAATAAATTCTAGATAAAACAATTAAATACCGAATTCCATAATTTGGACAGGTGTTCATCTACTGGCTTCTAGGTCAAGTCTGCTAGCTCAAAATAAATGAACACTGTATATAATACTATATTTAATTACACATCACATAATTATTTAAATTAAATATACTGTCATGCAATTATTTAATTGTAACTACAATGATATTAAATAATATAAAAAGTCAAAAATACCCCTGTTTTCGGAATGTGGTAGTGACAAGTCTACCCTCCTTAAAAGAATTTCGTCCTCGAAATTTAAAATCCTCATAGTTGTGTTTATTCATACACATTATTATTTTTCCTCAAAGTTTAAATTCATCAACCACGAAATCAGGTAATAATCCACAATGTTTTTTTTTTCAATTCCCAAAAATTTTGAAATTATTGTATTCCTGAAAATCCTCTAAATAAATCAACGTCTATTTTTATCAAAATTTTCCTTGAAAGTTTTAGTTAATAATTCAATACTCGGAATTTAATATTCACTCCTCTAATTTGATTTTAATCAATGCACATATAGAAAATGTAAATCTCATCCCAAAAGTTCAAATTCAAACATTAGTCCATCATTAATTTTATTCCTCGATTTCCTCTTTCCTCAAAATACTCAATAATGCGATACTTAAGGATTCTCCAAATGCAACATCCAAATATAACATTTTAAAAATTCATAACTTGCAACCAAATAAATATAATGATAGTCTCCCAAAATTTCCAAATTTTAATAACCAATCATAATCTTCCTGGAATTAATAAACCACCAATTATGAAATGTTAATTTCTTAACCCTCTATTTAAATCAATGTTTATCCTCGAATTTTAATCATCTTGTCTCTCTTGTCAAGTCATAACTCCTTCATGAATCTTCGTCACGGTTAAACCCCAATAATCATGGTCTAAGAAAGATCTTCCTACAATCATACAACATGCAACCTAATAGGATATGTACGGTCATAGTGTCTTTTGTCATGTTATTTCAGTCTCTGTATCAGGGTGTACTACTAACTACATTCTAATAAGAAAATCATGCATACAACTATGGTACTAAGGAATCAATCAATTAATCAAATAGAGAGGGACAGAAGGAAGGAAAGAACAGAACCTGCTAACACATTACCTGCAGTATCGGCCTCCTCGACCGTCATCGCAAATGCCCCGCCCTGCTGGGGTGGTTCCCTTCGCGGGTGCTGAGCAATATACGGTTCCACAGGTAGCCTAACTGGATCTCTATAATCTGAAGCTGCGCGCTGGCCGGGAAGATAAGGGGCTAGAAGACAATCCCTTACTCGATGTCCCGCAGCGCCGCAGTGCAAACAAAGTCCTAGCCTCGTTCTACAGCTCTCCCAAAGGTGACCTGGCTTCTTACAGAAATGACAAGTCTGCCGTGTCTCTCTCGGAGGCTGTTGCTGATTCTGCTGAACACGGACTGGTGCCTGGTACTGTTGTTGATACTGATATGCCCATGGATGTTGTTGGATAGGAACTGGTGCTAGGTACTATGGTGGATGCTGAAATGTCCATGGTTGTTGCTGAATATGAAATGGTACTTGGTACTGCTGTTGGTGCTGAATACGGGGTGCTTGTGTCACGCCCCAATCTCCCGCAAGCCCGATAGTCCCTGCTGAATGTGAATCACCACATTCAGCTCTCCCGCAGGACTATCGTTCTCATCGGAATATGATGCCGTGCAAGCCTAAGATGCGCTTGCACAAGGCCAAAGCTTTGATACAAGGGCAAGTAAGCTATTCGATACTGAAGCAGCGGCACATAACATTGCAGAAAAGTAAAGAACACGATGGCATAAGAAAATAGGCTCTTTTATTTATAATCAAAATTGTTACAAGCGGCGCATGGCCGAGGTTACAGATCGCTCAAGCACTCTTCTCTCGATTACAATAACACCGTTCCATACATTATGTCCCTCTATACAAAAGCAACTCTAAAAAGGCACAACTCGATGCGGCTCCAGGCATCGACTCCAGATTTCCGGTTCCTTGGGATGAGGCACGGCTATCGCTTCCTCGGACGAATGAGCACCTGAGAACAAGCAAACTGTTGGTGGGTCAGCACTTTATGCAAGTACTGGTGAGATAAAACAACTGAACAGAAGCTACACCCCCTGAAACCCATACTAAGTAATCATGTGGGAAAACATTGCATTACTAGTGATCTTGCTACTTTTACCTAAGTTCATTTTATGCAGTTCAGAACTATTAGTCAGATTACATCTTTTTAAAAACATAACTTTGAAACAGTTTTGCACATTCAAACTATAAGCATACGAATTGGGAATGTGCGGTATCGTGTAGTGCGCAGCATATATTGTGCAACACAAAACTAACTCTTGGGGCAAAGCTTATCTAGCAGACTGAACATATCGAATCGAGGCAAACATATCATGTATTCATTAGCACATAAGCAGACACATCTATATGATTTCGGTCCCCGAGAAACTCAGGATTGGCAGCGGTAATCCAGCTATCCAATGACTCACATTCTGATTCTATTAGCAGCTGTGACCGAGGTTCAGCTCTGCACTAATAGTCATTGTCTGACCGATGCAATGCATGAAGCTCTATTATATAATCTCTACGATGCAGACAAAATGAACGAGCAGACTTAAGCATAAACTTATATTTCTTACCCCATAGCCGAACGGTTATCCCTGCAGCAGACACACAAGTTAGCCACATTTGCATATTCATAACTTATGTATCAAAATACTTGGTGTCACAAATGATAGGTATGCAAGAAGGTAAACCTAGCATGCGCCCTATCTATATGACGGTCCATGGGTTGCCCCATGATTAGCAGCAGTTGCCCAAGGTTCAGCTCTTCACTAGCACGTGCGGGTGTCGGCAGCTGTGACTCAAGGTTCAGCTCTTCACCAACACACCCGAGTGCAAGCAGCTGTGACATCATGGGTTCTGCACAACACTAATAGACATATCGCCCCACTAGACCCCCTTACGAGCCGTATACCTCAGGGCGATCCAAAAATCTCTTCCGGACCGAGCGGTTCCCAGTGCCCCAGGAACCGTTCGAGAGACAAGACCTTGTGCACAAGTTGTCCGAGACCAATGCAATGACAAAAATACATAGTTCGAGCAAAACAATGATCAAGCTAAACATATGCGGTCTTAGCGAAACACATCTTATCGAAACGAAGCACATCTTATCATATTACTAATAGCACACCCCACTAGACCCTTGCGAGCCGTATCCTCAGGGCGTACTATTAGTCACAGCACTCACACATTTTCACTTAGCAGATTAATATAGCAGACAGACAAACGAAACATATAAAGGCAAGCACGATTGATTCATATCTTAGTATGCAAAAACTATCTCATTCTTAGCATATTCAAAGGGACATATTCGAATTATTCATTTACTTATCTTTCTTAACATAGCAAAGGTTCGTTCAATAGCTGTGTCGGTGTTTCTAAGCATGCAATATTTCTTATTCTCTTTAGCATAGCAATGGTTCTATCTTATTCTGACAAGCATTCATATTCTCTTAGTTAGGCAGCAGATTCATTTCGATGACAAGCTATGTGAGTTCTCTTATTAGCATACTGAGTCGGTTCTATCATTCTCTTACGAAAATATTCTTCTTAAGCAACAAGCATTCAAAAACTCAGATTCATTATTAAGTCGTACAAGAATCAGAGAATGCAGTTCTGCCCACTCACATTGATTAATCGGTCAGGAACTCTCCGAGAAGACTTCCGTTCGAGCAAGCAAGGCGATCCCACTTGTACATAGTGCCTACGAGGAGCGGGGCACTACATACTTACCCACCAACAAAGAGTTTCGTCCTCAAAACTCAAGGAGAAACTCATACGAAAACATAGAGCAGCGATAGTCCTCATCCCTCACCTTCCTTAATCAAAACACAGCAAATCCAGAAATCACATATCATATCTCAACAATGAAAACAAATCCAAAAAACTTTTGTGCGCATCTTTGAGAATATCTATGGACTTATTGTATGGAACGTTCATTGTAGCACAACACAACTCAGAGTCGGGGGCAACGGAATGGGCAAAGAATCGAGTCGCTCTGATACCATTCTGTCACGCCCCAATCTCCCGCAAGCCCGATAGTCCCTGCTGAACGTGAATCACCACATTCAGCTCTCCCGCAGGACTATCGTTCTCATCGGAACGTGATGCCGTGCAAGCCTAAGATGCGCTTGCACAAGGCCAAAGCTTTGATACAAGGGCAAGTAAGCTATTCGATACTGAAGCAGCGGCACATAACATTGCAGAAAAGTAAAGAACACGATGGCATAAGAAAACAGGCTCTTTTATTTATAATCAAAATTGTTACAAGCGGCGCATGGCCGAGGTTACAGATCGCTCAAGCACTCTTCTCTCGATTACAATAACACCGTTCCATACATTATGTCCCTCTATACAAAAGCAACTCTAAAAAGGCACAACTCGATGCGGCTCTAGGCATCGACTCCAGATTTCCGGTTCCTTGGGATGAGGCACGGCTATCGCTTCCTCGGACGAACGAGCACCTGAGAACAAGCAAACTGTTGGTGGGTCAGCACTTTATGCAAGTACTGGTAAGATAAAATAACTGAACAGAAGCTACACCCCCTGAAACCCATACTAAGTAATCATGTGGCAAAACATTGCATTACTAGTGATCTTGCTACTTTTACCTAAGTTCATTTTATGCAGTTCAGAACTATTAGTCAGATTACATCTTTTTGAAAACATAACTTTGAAACAGTTTTGCACATTCAAACTATAAGCATACGAATTGGGAATGTGCGGTATCGTGTAGTGCGCAGCATATATTGTGCAACACAAAACTAACTCTTGGGGCAAAGCTTATCTAGCAGACTGAACATATCGAATCGAGGCAAACATATCATGTATTCATTAGCACATAAGTAGACACATCTATATGATTTTGGTCCCCGAGAAACTCAGGATTGGCAGCGATAATCCAGCTATCCAATGACTCACATTCTGATTCTATTAGCAGCTGTGACCGAGGTTCAGCTCTGCACTAATAGTCATTGTCTGACCGATGTAATGCATGAAGCTCTATTATATAATCTCTACGATGCAGACAAAATGAACGAGCAGACTTAAGCATAAACTTATATTTCTTACCCCATAGCCGAACGGTTATCCCTGCAGCAGACACACAAGTTAGCCATATTTGCATATTCATAACTTATGTATCAAAACACTTGGTGTCACAAATGATAGGTATGCAAGAAGGTAAACCTAGCATGCGCCCTATCTATATGACGGTCCATGGGTTGCCCCATGATTAGCAGCAGTTGCCCAAGGTTCAGCTCTTCACTAGCACGTGCGGGTGTCGGCAGCTGTGACTCAAGGTTCAGCTCTTCACCAACACACCCGAGTGCAAGCAGCTGTGACATCATGGGTTCTGCACAACACTAATAGATATATCGCCCCACTAGACCCCCTTACGAGCCGTATACCTCAGGGCGATCCAAAAATCTCTTCCGGACCGAGCGATTCCCAGTGCCCCAGGAACCGTTCGAGAGACAAAACCTTGTGCACAAGTTGTCCGAGACCAATGCAATGACAAAAATACATAGTTCAAGCAAAACAATGATCAAGCTAAACATATGCGGTCTTAGCGAAACACATCTTATCGAAACGAAGCACATCTTATCATATTACTAATAGCACACCCCACTAGACCCTTGCGAGCCGTATCCTCAGGGCGTACTATTAGTCACAGCACTCACACATTTTCACTTAGTAGATCAATATAGCAGACAGACAAACGAAACATATAAAGGCAAGCACGATTGATTCATATCTTAGTATGCAAAAACTATCTCATTCTTAGCATATTCAAAGGAACATATTCGAATTATTCATTTACTTATCTTTCTTAACATAGCAAAGGTTCGTTCAATAGCTGTGTCGGTGTTTCTAAGCATGCAATATTTCTTATTCTCTTTAGCATAGTAATGGTTCTATCTTATTCTGATAAGCATTCATATTCTCTTAGTTAGGCAGCAGATTCGTTTCGATGACAAGCTATGTGAGTTCTCTTATTAGCATACTGAGTCGGTTCTATCATTCTCTTACGAAAATATTCTTCTTAAGCAACAAGCATTCAAAAACTCAGATTCATTATTAAGTCGTACAAGAATCAGAGAATGCAGTTCTGCCCACTCACATTGATTAATCGGTCAGGAACTCTCCGAGAAGACTTCCGTTCAAGCAAGCAAGGCGATCCCACTTGTACATAGTGCCTACGCGGAGCGGGGCACTACATACTTACCCACCAACAAAGAGTTTCGTCCTCGAAACTCAAGGAGAAACTCATATGAAAACATAGAGCAGCGATAGTCCTCATCCCTCACCTTCCTTAATCAAAACACAGCAAATCCAGAAATCACATATCATATCTCAACAATGAAAACAAATCCAAAAAAATTTTGTGCGCATCTTTGAGAATATCTATGGACTTATTGTATGGAACGTTCATTGCAGCACAACACAACTCAGAGTCGGAGGCAACGGAATGGGCAAAGAATCGAGTCGCTCTGATACCATTCTGTCACGCCCCAATCTCCCGCAAGCCCGATAGTCCCTGCTGAACGTGAATCACCACATTCAGCTCTCCCGCAGGACTATCGTTCTCATCGGAACGTGATGCCGTGCAAGCCTAAGATGCGCTTACACAAGGCCAAAGCTTTGATACAAGGGCAAGTAAGCTATTCGATACTGAAGCAGCGGCACATAACATTGCAGAAAAGTAAAGAACACAATGGCATAAGAAAACAGGCTCTTTTATTTATAATCAAAATTGTTACAAGCGGCGCATGGCCGAGGTTACAGATCGCTCAAGCACTCTTCTCTCGATTACAATAACACCATTCCATACATTATGTCCCTCTATACAAAAGCAACTCTAAAAAGGCACAACTCGATGCGGCTCCAGGCATCGACTCCAGATTTCCGGTTCCTTGGGATGAGGCACGGCTATCGCTTCCTCGGACGAACGAGCACCTGAGAACAAGCAAACTGTTGGTGGGTCAGCACTTTATGCAAGTACTGGTGAGATAAAACAACTGAACAGAAGCTACACCCCCTGAAACCCATACTAAGTAATCATGTGGCAAAACATTGCATTACTAGTGATCTTGCTACTTTTACCTAAGTTCATTTTATACAGTTCAGAACTATTAGTCAGATTACATCTTTTTGAAAACATAACTTTGAAACAGTTTTGCACATTCAAACTATAAGCATACGAATTGGGACTGTGCGGTATCGTGTAGTGCACAGCATATATTGTGCAACACAAAACTAACTCTTGGGGCAAAGCTTATCTAGCAGACTGAACATATCGAATCGAGGCAAACATATCATGTATTCATTAGCACATAAGCAGACACATCTATATGATTTCGGTCCCCGAGAAACTCAGGATTGGCAGCGGTAATCCAGCTATCCAATGACTCACATTCTGATTCTATTAGCAGCTGTGACCGAGGTTCAGCTCTGCACTAATAGTCATTGTCTGACCGATGCAATGCATGAAGCTCTATTATATAATCTCTACGATGCAGACAAAATGAACGAGCAGACTTAATCATAAACTTATATTTCTTACCCCATAGCCGAACGGTTATCCCTGCAGCAGACACACAAGTTAGCCACATATGCATATTCATAACTTATGTATCAAAACACTTGGTGTCACAAATGATAGGTATGCAAGAAGGTAAACCTAGCATGCGCCCTATCTATATGACGGTCCATGGGTTGCCCCATGATTAGCAGCAGTTGCCCAAGGTTCAGCTCTTCACTAGCACGCGCGGGTGTCGGCAGCTGTGACTCAAGGTTCAGCTCTTCACCAACACACCCGAGTGCAAGCAGCTGTGACATCATGGGTTCTGCATAACACTAATAGACATATCGCCCCACTAGACCCCCTTACGAGCCGTATACCTCAGGGCGATCCAAAAATCTCTTCCGGACCAAGCGGTTCCCAGTTCCCCAGGAACCGTTCGAGAGACAAGACCTTGTGCACAAGTTGTCCGAGACCAATGCAATGACAAAAAAACATAGTTCAAGGAAAACAATGATCAATCTAAACATATGCGGTCTTAGCGAAACACATCTTATCGAAACGAAGCACATCTTATCATATTACTAATAGCACACCCCACTAGACCCTTGCGAGCCGTATCCTCAGGGCGTACTATTAGTCACAGCACTCACACATTTTTACTTAGCAGATCAATATAGCAGACAGACAAACGAAACATATAAAGGCAAGCACGATTGATTCATATCTTAGTATGCAAAAACTATCTCATTCTTAGCATATTCAAAGGGACATATTCGAATTATTCATTTACTTATCTTTCTTAACATAGCAAAGGTTCGTTCAATAGCTGTGTCGGTGTTTCTAAGCATGCAATATTTCTTATTCTCTTTAGCATAGCAATGGTTCTATCTTATTCTGACAAGCATTCATATTCTCTTAGTTAGGCAGTAGATTCGTTTCGATGACAAGCTATGTGAGTTCTCTTATTAGCATACTGAGTCGGTTCTATCATTCTCTTACGAAAATATTCTTCTTAAGCAACAAGCATTCAAAAACTCAGATTCATTATTAAGTCGTACAAGAATCAGAGAATGCAGTTCTGCCCACTCACATTGATTAATCGGTCAGGAACTCTCCGAGAAGACTTCCGTTCGAGCAAGCAAGGCGATCCCACTTGTACATAGTGCCTACGCGGAGCGGGGCACTACAGCTTGGCTGGTCCTGTGCTACCATTCGTATCTCCAAAAGTATTGTGACTCCTCTTAGGCCTGAGGTCCATATCCTCTTCTGCAATCTGAGCATCCATCAAGATAGCCTCAAAGGTAGCGGTACGACGACCAGAAGTGCGCGACCTAATCTCTCTCGTCAGTCCCTTTCTGAATTTCCGGGCTCGATCTCCTGGGTCCCGAATCATAGACGATGCAAAATGGCTTAATCTACAGAATTCTGCAGCGTACTCGTCGACCGACATGTTTCCTTGAACTAAGTCATGAAACTGACTTTCCAAGGTTCCCAATGCCACGTCGGGAAAGAACTTCTCCTTGAAGAGCTCTTTGAAGGTCTCCCAAGTAAGTCCTTGCGCAGTAATTCTTGGCTCCGTGCGATACCATGTGAGTGCGATATCGAACATCTGACTGCCAGCGGCTTCTATCTGCAAGTTCTTCGGAATCTGGGTCAATCGTAGGCTCCTCTCTATATCCTCTAGCCAGTCGTCAGCGTAGAGTATCCCTTCGGTGCCTTTAAACTCTCGAGGCATCATCCTCTTGAAATCCACTATAGTGCCTAATCTCTGCTGCTGCTGGCCAGAAAACTGTTGGTACTGTGCTACTCTCTCCAAAGCTTGGAGAGTCACTTGATGAGCATTCTCCATGTTTTCTCTCATCAGCTCAGTTTGTGCCTGGTGCACTTCTGCTTGCACCCTCTGAGCCTCAGCTTGAACTCGCTGAGCGTCTGCCATCACTCTCTGGGCATCTACCATGCCCTGTATCAAGGTAAACATCTGCGTCCCATCAATGGACAAACCTCCGAGAATCGGAGTCGGTGGAGGAGGAAGGTTGTCCGTCATAGCTGCGGCAATCTTCTGGACAGGTGGGGGAGGAGGATCCCCGAAAAGTGCAGATACACCTACGTGCATCGGAGATGTAGGAGGAACTACAACTGTCTATCCCTCAGGTGGAGAGGTGACAGACCCCTCTAAAGCTGATGTTCCCGCTCTCATAGACCGTGTCTGCGGCGACATCCTGAAGACAGATCCCAAAGAATCAATTAAGGCAAAAATGCAATATCATCAAGGAAGGACAGTACAGTTCTAAAGAAGCAACATTCAAGATAAATAGATTGGAATAACATTCCTAGTTGTGATTGCACAGGTCAAAGATGCATCCATGGTCTGATACTTCTATCCCTCTAAGTACCATAGTTCTACCATAAGCACACTCACTGCTAACTTTCTTACCTACTGCAATTGCTGATACTAGTTATCCTTGTCACTCAAGTGCATATCAATTACAACACCATACTAACTACTGCTCTCTCTCCATACAATCCTAGATGAACACCTAAGCCAGTTGGCAGTGAAATCTCAATCATGTTCTAGCCAACAGATCTTTACACATGCACCTCATCTATTATATACTAATATATCTCTCTCACTATAAGATTTTATCCTCCAAATAAAGTCCTCGAAATTTACTCCTCGAATAATTTAAAGTATAATGCATATACCTTCCTCAAAGGTTAATTATTTTAAATACTGAAATAAAAACTTAATCACCTCCAAAAATTCTTACAAATTTTGTCTATGTTTATTAAATTGAATCTGAATTCCTCAAAATAAATTTTAATAACATAATATCTCAACTTCTCAAAATTCAAAAATGCAATTCATTTTCAATCTTCAAATTAAAATTTTAATCCATATCTTGTAGTCCAATAGCCCTAGTGTTAATCTTTCTCACTGTCCTCATCGACGTATCATCAAATAATACCATAAATCAGTCTGCAAATTCATTTTGATACAAAATCAAACCCTACCATGAAACCAAAATCCTAATTTAATACCTAATTAACAATAATCAAATTCAACATCAATAAGTGAGAATGGACGGAACAAGGGAATAATTTTAAATTGAAAGTTATAACAAGATTCTCAGGGGCCATCCCAGGAATCTCTCAAGGAATTGTGATTGAGTATTCGCTCTCGTCCTAGTATCCTATGTCCTAGATCCTATCCCAGGCACGCAGTAGTATAACAAAGATGTCACACTACCACGACATCGCATAACTCCCGAAGTCTGACCTGCATGGGCAACCACTAAAAATGTGTCATAACCCGCACCCGGTTTAGGGGCACGAGTGCGTGGGTACGTCCAGCCTACGCCGCAGCATCGGCAGTAGAACACTGTCAAGGTCTTGATACTATCTAGCCAATCTCACACAAGCATCCAATCTCCATAAGGAGGCACGGATGACACAATTAAAATGAACACATACTCAATCACAGGATTACAGCACGATAAGATAGCGAACAAAAATTAAATACAACACAAGTCTAAAGTAATAATCAAACTCAATAAATTATCCAAGTCTCATAAAAATGCCGGAGACAAATCCGGTACCCAATAGTCTACTGAAAGAACTAACTAGAAGATTGGTGATTCCGACTAGACCTCCCGGAATCATAACTAACTATCAAGCCCAAGTGCAGCTAATCACCATATGGTCCATAAAGTGTTGGCTACCGATCCTCTAAGGCATAGTCTGGAAAAATGTTTCCAGTCAGGAAGGAGCAAAGTACAATCTCAAATAACAGTTCCATTTAATTGATAAGGACTATAAAGCAATAAACATGTGATGCTAGCTACTGAGAAGACAGTAAATTAATGCAATGGCAAATTAAGAGAGACATGCAATGTAAAGAGACAGGCAATAGGCAATATGATACAGTCAGTATGAAAATAAAAAGAACAAGGAACAGTATCATATACGGGTGATGTAGTATATGATTTAAATAGGGAACTGTAATCTATTCTAAGTGTTTGAAATAGTAGTTTCAAAATGTGATCGGCTTGGGAACATGTACGATAGCTATAGGGCCTGGCTAATCATGAGTGAAGAGCATGATTAACACTTACATTGTTATACTGTATAAAAGGTATGATCATATTTCTTACTAACTACTTCCCCGCCCCCAACTAGTAATGTGGATCCAACCATGACACGTCACGATACACGAGCAAGTCTAATCTATCATGTACGATGTCTAATATACATGTCGTATACAATGTCAATACGATAATCAATGTAACATCTCATGACTGCAGATCCAAGCTATACTAGTCCGTGTAGCACAGTATCAAGGATTCAGATGTAACATTTCATGATTATTGAACTTATAGAAATTATCAAGGAATTGGAAATTATCAGAGAATGTACTTGCCTTGGGTCCTTAGCTGGTAATTATTGATGTCCTGTTCCAGAGTATCCCCTGGGTAAACCAACAGTCCTATAAACATATCACAAAGCAAAACCACATTTGCATCAGATGCTACGCTAACACACAGTCTATAAACACTGAATTCGGGACTACTCTAGGTATGATACTGGCCACCCTTGGATCATTTAGTAGATTCACCAATTAATCATATTACATACATATACTAAGAATGTTTGTATACGTATATACCAATTAATATATATATAGCAAATATATAATAAGTGTATACCAAATATATATATATATATATATACAAATTAAATACATACTTATACATACCTGTATACCAATCATGTTCAATATATATATATATATATATACGTATACATTAATATTAAGCATTAATTAAATACCTAATTGCATACATATAAATACATAAGTACCAATACAATAATTTAATTTACACTAATAATGTAGTGTACCTTTTATAAAATACAATTTTATGGAATTACCAGTATATATATATGCATACTAATATTAATTCACCAAATTAATTTTGTACCATATAAAAATACCCAATATACATTCATATACATATGCATTAATTAAATACATATTTATACAATTAATTATATAATTTATCTAAATACATACTATACTCATACAATTAAATAAAAATAAATAATATACATATCCATATTTTAAATACATACATTACCAATGTATTTATATACTATACATATATGCGTATTAAACCTCAATTAAATACTATTTATATACATATACGTATATACGTATGTATGTATATATACATATATATATATATATATATATATATATATATACATACATATATATATATATATATAAACAAAGAAGGAAGAGGGAGAGAGGGAGAATTGCTTACTGTGATGGAGTCGGCCGGAGTCTCGCCGGAGGGGAGCTGGCCGGCGGTAGGAGTAATGATGGTGATGATGGTAGTAGATGATGGTGGTGGTAGTGATGGGTGATGGAGGGAGGAAGACACAGCAGGGAGTGAAGTTTGGCCGGAAATGGAATGGTGGGAGGCCGGAGGGAGTCGGCCGAGCAGTGGGCCGGCTATACAGGGAGGAGTTGCAGCGGGTGGTGGTGATGAATGTAGCCGGAGGTCGGCTATACACAGCAGGGGAGGGAAGTCGGCTGCTGGGTTGGCCGCTCGCCGGAGCAGGGAGCAAAGGGGGATTGGCCGCCGGAGTGCACAGGGGGGTCGGGGTCTCGGTTGGTCGCCGGAGAACACAGCGGGTCAAAGAGGTGGAGGAGCAGTGGAGCGCCGGCGCCGGAGTGCAGAGGAAGTCGGGATGGCCGCCGGTGAACAGTATGTGGGGGGGTGAACAGTGTTCCCCCCTTCTTCCTTCTCTTTGAATTTCAAAATTTAATGAAGAAAGGAAGAAGAAGAAGAAAAAGAAGGAGAAGAAGAGAAGAAGAAGGGAAGAAGAATTTGGAGATGAAGAAATGGGGCTACGGTTTGGCTTGAGGGCTGGTGGGAAGGTGTGAGATGAGGCCTTCCTAGGTTTTCTAGGGATTAGGGTTTGATGGGACAAGACATTAAATAGGGAGAGAGGGTGTGTGAAATCAAGGGTTAGGATTAGCCCATTAAATGTGTGGTCCAGATTGGTCATGGAGAAAAATAATTCATGTAGGAATGAGGGTGAGGTTTAGTTAAAAATATTAGGGATTCCTCATTGTTTAAACAAATGGGTGTTGGCACCAAAAATGCAAATTTGCAAATTAGCCCCCTTAAATTTGGGTATTTGCACAGACGCATGAAATGATAAAAATTTGGTGGGCGATTCGGTGTCCGATATTTTGTAGGGTCAGGGGGCGCTGCATGTTTGATATGGGCTCCAATAGGAGGGCACTGGGATTAAATTGGGATTTCAGAATTGGTTAAAATAGTATCCTTAATTTAATTAGAAATAAATGCAAGTTGTGTTCAAAAATTAATTAGGAGTACATGGGGCCAAAATCAGGTCAGGTCATCAATACCAATAATGAAGTAGACTCAGAACAGGATATTACCCTAATTTGGGCCGCACGAAAAATAGGTCAAGATTGCCTCCAATTTCGATTGGAACGCACAACGATACAAAAATAAGAATTTATTAAATAACGTCCGCGACGATTTTTGTGCGGCTAGAAAAATGCACAGAGAGCATAATTATGAGTTACAAAAATAGCAGAATGGAAGGCGGGCATGTCTAGGGCAAGATTGTAAAATTTGTTGGAAGACAAAAGTCAGGGTAGCGCTCCAAATATCGAAGCAAAGGCAATGCGCAAATAATTAAATAAATATGGTAATTAATTAAAATCTCTAATAAATAAATTCTAGATAAAACAATTAAATACCGAATTTCATAATTCGGACAGGTGTTCATCTACTAGCTTCTAGGTCAAGTCTGCTAGCTCAAAATAAATGAACACTGTATATAATACTATATTTAATTACACATCACATAATTATTTAAATTAAATATACTGTCATGCAATTATTTAATTGTAACTACAATGATATTAAATAATATAAAAAGTCAAAAATACCCCTGTTTTCGGAATGTGGTAGTGACAATCAGTCATGGGTGCACTTAGAGTTTAGTTAGATGTATCAGTCATGGGTGCACTTAGAGTTCAGTTAGATGTATCAGTCATGGGTGCACTTAGAGTTCAGTTAGAAGTATCAGAGTTGGGTGTACACAAGTATTCGTGCACTGGGGGGTGCACTGATACTTGAATGTATCAGTATTGGGGGATGTAAGGTAATAGTATTATGCTTTATGAGGTATGTTATGGGTAGTGTATCAGTACACTGCCTAGGGACTGCTACCTGAAAATGAAGTTGAGGGTTGAATAATGTAAGTGTGCAAGCCCAGGTGTAGTTAGTAGGGTGATGTTGTTGATAGTTGGTGTTGACTTGGTATTGGCACATATAAGATGATAGGTTGCACACTACAGTTGGGTTGTAGTGGATGCACCACTGTGCAGTGTACAAGGTGCATTAAGTGCAAAGTGCAGGCAGTGCACAGTGAGTGTTAGGTGGGTTAAAGTATCAGTGAGGTACTATGTGGTTAGAGTAAGTACTTGAGGTATCAAGTTGTAGAGGAGATACTCCAATATATATACTAAGTTAGTAGAGTATCTGTAACAGTTAGATAACTGTTATTTATGGATGACAATTAGTATATAGTGCATTGATTAGGTAGTAGCAGTTAGATATTGGTTAAGTATTGCTTATACCTAGATAAGGTAATATTAGTATTATAGATAACATAAATAGGGATATGTTAATTAATATTAATTACTTGTATATGTTAGATATTGGTTAGTGTTATATTAGGGTCTATGTATACATTATATGGTATATAGTATAGTGTAGTTGCTAGTATTAATTAATATTAGCTAGTATAACTTGGTATGACTAGTATAGTTAGGTAATGACTAGTGCAGTCTACTATTGGCTAATTAACCTTGGTAAGACCTAGAGAACCTAGTATAACAAGGTAATGACATAGTTAGCCTATTAAAGACCTAGTTTTGGCCTAATAATTGTATTTCAACATAGTTGATAATATTGTCCTTCTAAAACACCAAATAATATTATTATTTTGATATCTAGGTCTTTGTGTTTCCATCTTGGACATTGACCCTCATTCCTTGCTCAGGACCACAGGCGAGTACATTCACTGACAGTTTTTGATAAATTCTTATTCACATGCTCATATCAGTACAGTTATGTACCTGATATGATATGCTCTAACCTGTCCTGATATGATATGCTCTAACCTGTCTAGAGGGCAAGTATATTCGTCTAACATGTTGAGTCAACTATATCTCAATCCATGTAAAGTAGTCATGTGAAGAGCGAACCAAGCGCACTAAGGTTGATTAGACCGTAATACATTGATTCTAAATAGACAAATATATTAGAGTGGCCCCCCAATAACACATATGTCATGAACAAGCTCGATAACAGAATAAGCTTGCAAAACTAGGCTATAATAGCAGCATAAGTCGAGGTAGTCCAGAAAATATAAGTACGCTGGATTATGATGAGTGAAAGGTACAAAATAATTCAAATTTATCAAAAAGATAAGACTCGTCCGGTGTATGCCTCTATAGTTGCCATACTAACTCCTTGTCTAAGTCTCTAGTCGACCAAATAGGGGTATGGGCCTCTAAGTTCTACAATCTGGATAAACACTATCGTCTTATGCTAGCCTATAATTGGTGTCATTCAATTATACTTCATTAATGGGTCAAAAGGACTATGTGATACTAGGTTGTGAGGTATACTACCCAACTTACAAGAATTAACTAATACTGTAATTGCCTTAAGGGGATTCTACAAAATAACCTTGTCCTTGTAAATAAAGTAGAAACTCTTGTTGGGGTATACGAGGAAAAGATCTTGGTATTTATTAAGGTATCATATTGCATTATTAAACTCCATAGGTAATGGTCACCTTAAGTCTTAATCATAGTGTTTATAGAACAAAAGCGTTAATATTAAGAATGGAGAAGTTACTGGCTCTCAAGTGAAAGAGGATATACCATGTATTTGAGATATGGATACAAATTACGTGATTTGAAACTAAAGCATAATTATAAAATCATAATATAAATGAACAACTCAAAATATCAAGTTCTAACTACTAAGCACAAAATTTCAAAATTTAAGATTAATAACTATAATCATAGCAAACTATATATCCTAACATAAAATGAATCACTTGGCCTACAATCAGAAGGGTTAGGTGGCACGAATTGAAAGATAAAGGAAAATTTTTAGCCATCGCATAAAAAGCGAGCGCTAAGGTTCGAAGAAACAAGATATAAAATTAAATAGAGAGACTCTTGATAATATCATGGTTTCCTAAGGAAAATATGGTTATGCTAATCTCTGTATTCGTGGTATGATAAAAAAAAAAGTTCTATTCATTCCTTTTGGCTTCCTAAGGTACTGTTCAACTAATATCAAGACAAAAATCTAAATTTATAGTTCTCTAATACTATCTTACTATGAAAGTTAGGTTTAGTCCTAATATTCAACCTTGAATTTCTATTGGTTCCTCAATACTAGGGTCAAACAATATGATCAAATTTCTAACTAACCTTAGTAGTGTCTATACTACTCTCAAGTTCTTCATAAATATATCAAGGGATAATGCTCAATTAATTTACAGGTAAGGGATGCTAGGGTTCATTAGGTATTCTAAACTTAGTAATGTGTCAATATTCTAGTTGTATTCTTCGTAGGAATGTTACCCTAATTATCATCCTAACAACAAGGATTCCTATATTCTAGCAGAAGGCTATACTCAAGGAATTATTAGGGAAGTACATGAATCAAGCAGGATACAATTATTTAAATAGAACAGATTGGAAGGAAGGTGAGTCATAGTCAAATGTGGATGAGACCTAAAACTCTAATCCTAGGTGCAAGCCCGCTCGGTACAGTTACGTAACCGAAACGGCTAACTCAACCTGTATGGGCCACCACAAAAATATGTCACGCCCCAGTCCTAAAATACGTAGGACTAGGAATACGTAAGCATGCCAGCCGTATGTATATGGCAACTCCAATATATAGAAACCATAACACATACGTACGCTGTATTATGAACAATAATTCACAAGTGGTATATATTTATTACAAGTCACAGGGCATAACTAAATCTCATCCATAATAATCATAAAAAAAAAATAGCCAATCAACTATATAACTGAATCAAGTATAGGATGCTTGATAAGAACAAGTAGTTGGGTGGAGACAAATCTACTACCAAACTAGAATATAAGAGAAACAAAATAAGTACATCTAATGAACAATGAGGCTCGAAGAGAAGACCTCCTCGAAAGAGAACGAGGTAGCAAGTCCTGATCCGTGCTCCTGCGAATAGTCATGATCGTCTACACCTGGAAAGGGACCAGGTCCTCAGAGGGACGTAACAAGATACATAGAAGCATGCCAATAAAGTACTAAAAATAAACATCAAAGGGTCGTCTAACCGTCTACGTGAATGCACTTTGAGAACAACTTTCCAACACGTGGGCTATCTGGCTAAAATGGGATTGGCATGATTCTCTCGAAGAATTAGGGCACATCTTTTGAACGTCAGAGGCCGCCTGTAGATAATATAGGGGTCATCATACCACACATCTTCGATGGAGCGTGCGGGTTACACAAGAAAATTGCAAAGGAGCCCAAATGCCTTACTTGTTGTTCTTCCCACCCCATGCTCTATTCATACCATATCCATGACACGATGGTACCTCTAATAACTGCTAAGTCTTCTAGCATACAAATTTATTATCAGTTATTCCCTATCGTACGTCCCATACGTACAGGTGGCCAGCCCGTCACGCAAGTCCGTGTTCTACATGAGACTCACACTCGTGTAACAGATGTGTCACTGTCAATGAAACCTAATGATGCCTCTAAATCATGTGGTGGTCTCATAAAACTAGGTCGACATGCATAATATATAATAAAGACAAAATACGATGCCACCGTCGTTGCACCCAAGTTATTCTTGGATGCGCAGATTATATAGCATTTAAAATATATGAACTAAATAACAGAAATAAAATGCATGCATCATATAGAATATAAATCACATTACAATGGCAAGGTATACTTGCCTGGCAAGAAATGTGCGTAATGTAAACGTCCAGGTGTCAAGTACAGAGGATCAGAAACTATGACCTCCAAATGAACGTCTCCGGATGCTGAAATAAATATCAGCAACGTTCCCAGAATAAGCGAGATAGCTAGAAAATACTATCCTTTCGTTTAATTTGGACATAGGGGCAAAATGGTAATTTCAGGTCAAAGCGGGTTCATGTGTGGCCCACTTTGCACCAAAATACGTGCTAGGGGTAAAGGTCTCTAAATAGAACAAATTATAGGTCAAACTAATTCTAAATGTCGATACGAAATCAACGGTATGTCCAATTTTGGATTCCGGTGAGCCAATTACAAATTCGTCCTTAAAGTCACACCGTGGGGCCCGCGAATAGGCGGCTCGGTCAACTGTCTCAGAATCGCGTAAAACTTGGGTCATAGGACCAGCGTGATACCACGAATCCAATGGCATAAGTTTCGTCGCATTTCAACGAGCATACACAAAATGGTGTGGTAGTTTACAAAAAGTTACGATATAGGAACTTTTTACGGATACAGGTTGATTTTGACGCGCACACACGTCCGAATCTAGTTTCACGAAAGCCCACACGTCAGAACATATCATACGCGCCTTTCGATGCAATTGGCACACGATGAGGCAATCTTGTTTGGCGGGGCGCACTCCGTATCACAAAGTTTTAGTTTTAAAATATCAAATTTTTGGTCGTTTTAGAGGTCGAATAATTTAACAAATAAAATAAATTAATAAAAACTAAAAGAACATAAAAATCTCGGTTATATTGAGAAGAAAACCTTTAAATTAGATTTTGAAAATATTAAACAGGTTGGTGGCAAATTAGGCATGAACATGGGGGGTTTGGGTTGAAATTCTGGACTATTTTTGGTCAGTTTTTGGCCGTTTTTTGGTTGATTTTTCAACCAATCCAGGGCATGAAAAATCGTTCCGCTTGAAGGAAAATCCTAGAGGGTTAGGTTGTGAACGTGTACGGACAAACCACTCAAGAAAAGGATCAAAGATGAAAGAGATACATCACTTGAAAGAAGAGGAGTCAGGACTGCGCTGCTACTACTGATGCCTGCGCGCGGGCGGCCCGCGGCTGCTGCGCGGCATTCGTCCGCGCTGGGGAGGGGTCGGCGCTGAGGTCGAGGTTGGGGATTAGGGTTAGGGTTTAGGTTTCTTTTATATATATATATATATATATATATATATATATATATATATATATATATAGAGAGAGAGAGAGAGAGAGAGAGAGAGAGAGAGAGAGAGAGAGGGGTTTGTGGGTTCGCGAGGGGGGGGGGTTCATTGCTGGGTAGATAGGAATAGGTTTAGGGTTAGTTAGTTAGGTTTGCTTAGGTTTTGTTTTATTGTTATTGTTATTGCTATTGTTATTGTTATTTTCTTTTCTTTTTCTTTTCTTTACTTTTCTTTTCTTTTTTTTTTTCTTTTTTTTCTTTTTATTAACATTATTATTATTATTATTATTATTATTATTATTATTATTATTATTATTATTATTATTATTATTATCTATATATTTATTAACATATATATATATATATATATATATATATATATATATATATTTACATATATAGATGAGGTTAAAAAATCCAAAAATAATATTTGCACACAAAATAAATTCTAAAAAATTTACTTTGTAAAATTTTAATAAAATACTACACCCAAATTATTTTATGAAAATATTTGTAATTAATAATTAGATATTTACCTTGTTATAATAAATCAAATAATTGCATTATCCAATTAACTAAGTAAATAACTAAATAGATATCCAACAAAATAGGATAATAGTAAATAATATGCAAATCTTACAAAAAGAGAATTTGCCTATTTTGCATGGAGAATTATGGGATGCTAATTATAGAAAAGTTGGAAATGGAAAATAACCATAATTAAATTATATATATAAATTATCTAAATATTTAACACTTAATCTATGGTTGTTACACTAATGTCATACTAATATAAAAGAATCGAATTTTTGTGCCACGAAAAGATCCTACATGTAGTGTCTCCTGTGTAGACTACTTCCTATGAAGGACGATACAGATTTTGGGGCTATCCTATATCATTAATGTCCCAACCGTGGTAAAATATCCTAATAAAATTATTGGGCTTTAATTGATTTGAAAAAATAATCTAAACAAATACAAAAAATATAAAATACACACAAGATACCTATTTTTGGGTGAGGGAGTTTACAATATCGGTGGTCGACACTTGTGTCCATACAGTGTTTCATACGAGGCCATCTGAATACTCGCCTGATAATTGTTGTTATAAGCGAACTTTGCCAACGATAGATAGGTATCCCAACTTGCCTTCAAATCTAGCATGCACAGTCGCAACATGTCTTCTAGGATTTGGTTTACTCACTCGGTCTATCCATCAGTCTTCGGATGGTACGCCGAGATAAAATATAACTTAGTGCCCATTGTCGCCTGGAGGCTTTTCCAGAATTGAGACAAGAATCGATCATCCCTATCCGACACAATTTAGACTGGCACTCCATGTAACTGGACAATCTGATCTAAGTAAATTTGAGCCAAACAATCAGTGCTCCATGTATTTTTGATTGCTATAAAATAAGATGACTTGGTTAGTCTATCCATGATAACCCAAATTGCATCATTTTTCTTTGGCGTCCTTGGTAAGCCCACTATGAAATTCATTGAGATGTCCTCCCACTTTTACTCCGGAATAACGAGGTTCTGCAACTCTCCGCCGGGTCACTGGTGTTTTGCCTTCACACGTTAACAATCCAGTCAGGGTGATACGAACAATGCCACATCTTTCTTCATGCCATGCCACTAAATTATTGTGCACAGATCATTGTATATTTTGGTGCTTCCTGGATGCAAGGTGTGCTTAGCATAACGAGCCTCAGTCAGCATTTTCTTCTTGAGTTCATCATCCTTAGGTACACATAATCTGCCCTTAAGCCATAAGTTCCATTCTCGCGTTCCACAAAATCGGTTGCCTTTCCTGCTGAAATCAATATCGCATATCTTTTACAAGAATTGGTCATCCTTTTGCATGGATTTGATCTTTTAAAGCAAGTTTGGTTCTTACTGCAATTGATCCAGCTGCACTCTCTGTGTACGAACTTTGTATTCGATGCCCATTTCTTCTAACCTTTAAAGTAATCTGCTTGACACAGATAATGATCCGATGAATTTTTGACTCAATGCATCTTCCATAACGTTTGTTTTTCCTGACGTATAAGCAATCATCAAGGCATAATCCTTGATCAATTCCAGCCATCGTCGTTGCCTCAAGTTCAAAACCTTTTGCATGAATATGTACCTAAGGCTTTTGTGATCCTTGAAGATCTCGCAGGATACTTTATCACGCCCCGATCCCGAAGGCCTCGATAATACCCTTGACGGGCACGAATCACCATGCCTCGGAGCTCCCGTGGGACTTATATCATTTTTCATCGAGTTATGATGCCGTACAATCCTGGGGTTGTGCCAGCACAAGGCAATCTCGTTAAAGTTATGGCTATCATCGAACCGATAAAGTATGCAGCGGAGGAGCAGTCTATGGGGCAAGGGTCAAAATATGAGGTTCTTTGAATACAATAACATCGTTCCATACATTATGTCCCTCTATACAAAAGAACCTAAAAATATCTCGATACAGCTCAAGGCATCAACACCACATTTTTGGGTCCTGGGGATGAGACACGGCTATTGCTTCTTCAGACGATCTAGCACCTTCGAACAAGCAACCTGTTGGTGGGTCAGCACTTTGGAGAAAGTACTGGTGAGTATAAAATCAAACAACAGAAGCAAAATTCACTAAAACCAACACTAAATAATTATGTTATAAAATATTACATTACTAGTGATCTTTCTAGTTTTACCTAGGTTCGTTACATGCAGTACAGGAGTAGAGTCATATTATTTCTTTTGAAAACATCTTTGAAAGCCAGTTTTCATAATCAAAAATTCATGCAAGCAGGCAAGACAAGCAGTTCATGCAGGATAAGCAAGTTGAATTACTATATCGTATGCGCAGCATGTCTCATAAATTATATTCATTTCTTTAAAGATTCTAGCATGGACTTGTTGACTATCTTCTTATCATCTCTCTCTACTCTTATTATCAACATTTAACATCTTATCGTATGTATGAGATAGAAGCATATACGTAAATAAGACTTCTCTATAAAAGCATTTTATACAAGATAAAACGTTTGATAACATGTATATCACTTATTTAGTGATTCTTACCCTTCGTAGAACGGCTATCCCTGCAATAGACATACAAGTTAGCAACATTTGCATATATATGAATAAGGTTCTATTTTCTGTCCGTCTCTGCATCAAACAGTTAGATAAGAAATAAGGCTTAATCCTAGCATGCGACCTAACTATATGATGGCCCATGAGTCTACTTTCTCATGATTAGTAGCGGTATTATCACGATCCAGCACTGCACTAATATTGTCGCTCATATACTAGCTACTTTGACATGTGAACCAGCTATCTAATAGACATGAATACCCCCCTGATCGTGAGGACTTCTTTGCCTCAGGGTATTCTCTCTGATCCCCCCTAGGACGAATAGTCCCCAGTGCCCCAGGAACCGGTCGTGGGATTATCCTTGTGCACAAGTTGTCTAAAGACCAATGCATGAATGTAACTCTATCAATAAACTCTATATGGATGCAACAGTTCAATAAACAAGCATATAATCAATCTCTTCTCTGTGCGAATAGGCCGCCATCTCTATCTCTATTCGGACTGGATGCTATCTCTGATTTCGTTCAAGCATTTTAAACAGTTATATCTTTACCACATGATAAAGGAAACATGTAACAGTCTCTATTTAAGTAAGCATGGAAGCAGTTCTCTATCTTTTTTAACTAAGCATGCAGTTCTACTCTTTCTTTAGCATACGATGGAAACATTTGAACATTCTTTTACTCTTGTTTATTAGCATGACAATGGTTTCATCTCTTTTTAGGCAAATATATAAGTTCTCTAGTAAGTATGCAGGTTCTCGTTCTATCATTCTCAATGCGAACATTATCTATTTACAAATAATTATTTTAAAAACTCAGATTCATTATTAAGGCGTGCAAGAATCAGAGAATAAAGTTCTGCCACTCACCTACATCAGTCATCTTCTGGTTCAACAAGGATCACTTCAAGAAGGTTTTCTTTTTGAGTCAAGAAACTGATATCTCTTGTATATAGTGCCAACGCGGAGCAGGACACTACATACTTACCCAACAAGAAAAAAGTTTTGTCCTCGAAACTTCAAGGAGAAACTTTCGATATCCAGAGCAGCGATATTCCTCATCCCTCACCATCCTCATTCAAAAACTCTAGCAATCAGGAAGCACGAAATCACAACTCTAAAGCAATAAATCAAATCCAGAAATTTTTTGTGCACATCTTTGAGAATAATTATGGACTTATTTATGGAACACTCAACTCAGCAATGATATCAATGGACAAGGAATCATCATCTAAAAACAACAACGAAATGGGCGTAAGGCCAGAGGATCGAGTAGCTTTGATACCATTCTATCATGCTCCGATCCCAAAGGTCCCGACAACGCCCCCTCTGGGCGCGAATCACCGTGCCTCGGCGCTCCCACGGGACATATATAATTTTCCATCGAGGTATGATATCGTGTGAGCCTGGGGTTGCACTCGCATAAAGCAACATCGTAAAATTTTTGGCTATCATTGAACCGATCAAGTACACAATGGAGGAGCAGTATTACAAACAATAATCCATCTGAGTATATGGGGCAAGGGTCAAGGCACGAGGTTCTCTGAATATAATGGCACCATTCCATATATTATGTCCCTCTATACAAAAGCAGCTCAAAATATCTTGATACAGCTTAAGGCATCGACACCAGATTTTTGGGTCCTAGGGATGAGGCATGACTATCGCTTCTTCGGACGATCCAGCACCTGCGAACAAGAAACCTGTTGGTGGTTCAACACTTTGGAGAAATTACTAGTGAGTATAAAATCGTTGAACAGAAGCAACATTTCCTAAAACCAATAATAAGTAATTATGTTATAAAATATTATATTACTAGTAATATTTCTAGTTTTACCTAGGTTCGTTACATGCAGTACATGAGTAGAGTCATATTACTTCTTTTGGAAACATCTTTGAAAGTCAGTTTTCATAATCAAAAATTTATGCAAGCCGGCAAGACAAGAAGTTCATGCACGATAAGCAAGTTCAATTACTATCTCTGGTGCACAATGTGTCTCATGAATCATATTCATTTCTTTATCATGAATTATATTCATTTCTTTAAAGACTCTAGCATGCATCTTGTGGACTATCTTCTTATCATCTCTCTCGACTATTCTTATCAACAATTACCATCTTATTGTATGGACGAGATAGAAGCATATATGTAAACAAGAATTCTTTATGAACATATTTTATACAAAATAACACGTTTGATAATATTTACATCACTTATTCAGTGATTCTTACCCTTCGTCGAATTCTTATCCCGGCAACAGACAACAAGCTAGCAACATTTGCATATATATATGAATAATGTTCTATTCCCTGTCCGTCTCTGCATCAAATAGTTAGGTAAGCAAGAAGGCTAAATCCTAGCATGCGACCTAACTATATGATTTCCCATGAGTCTATTTTCTCATGATTAGTAGTAGAGTTATCACGGCCCAGCACTGCACTAATATAATCGCTCATATACTAGATGCTTAGACACGTGAACCAGCTATCTAATAGACATGAATACCCCCCTAATCGCGATGACTTCTTTGCCTCAGGGTATTCTCTCTGATCCCCCCTAGAGCAAAATGTCCCCAGATGTCACGCCCTAGTCCCAAAATACGTAGGACCAGAAATACGTGACACGCCAGCTACGCATTCGACCAGACTCTGGTCTGACTCGAATACGTATAAGCTGTAATATAAAAGGGCACTATCTAGATATTTCATTAATGTAAACCTCTATGTCTCAATCCACAATGTACATCAGTATACAAGAAAGAGCTAAATGTGCTAAGGTCGGCCGCCCAATAACACACTAACTCGAATAGACTTGAGAAGAAGTATGAGTCTACAAATCTAGGCTATCACAGCAGATGAATAAACAATATAAAATAACCATAATGCCGATAGATATAATGTGAGTACCTGGTACCATGCTCGCAAGATATGCCACTCCATCAGTATCTCCAAGTGCTCCGTAATCGTCTATGCTGCAAAACTGGCAGGGAACCAGGTCCTCAGAGGGACGTAACAAGGTACAGAAATATAGCATGCCAAGTAAACAGAAAGTACAAGTGCACGACTGGGTACTCTATCATAACCAACTAGTATGACACAGTTTAAAGACAACGTTCGACGCGTGGGCTGTCCAAAATAAAACCGTAGCTCCGGACACGGAAACACACGGCACGTACCGCAGCTCCGGGCAAAGAGTCACACGGGTGAAACAGTTACACTAGATACAGGTATCACTAGAAAATACTACATATATATAAGCGCGTACAGAGTAGCCCAAGCGTCTAGTAACTGTCTTCCCCTGCCCAAGCGGTCAACGATTGTGCGCTGAACCTGAACCTCTATCTAGCAGTCTCGACACACGGAAGATAACTCAACAGACGCGACCCTAAGGTCGTCCCAGTCTCTAGTCATAATGTCAGTATCAGGATACAGGAATCTGGCACGATCACAGTGTATGAGTGTGTCCTGGGGTATCGATAAACTCAGGTACGCATATCGAGATACTATGAATCATCCAACAGTCTTCCTAGGATGCTACGACGTACGTCTTCACCCGGTTGTGAACCGGACACGAAGTACCGAACGTCAATATAACTACGTGCACAATGTACAAAAAAGGCAACAAGTATCTGTAAACTGAAGTACAGGGTGGCAAGGTACACTTGCCTGCGTGCGGCTGTTGATGACGGGGATCCGGTACTGCGTCCGAGTCCTCAGGTCCCGCAATACCTAGAGAAGAGATACAAAATCCGAATTAATAATCTACTTAAGACAGACAGGTGTGCTACACACAGCTACAACTAGACTCAGTCTCAAAAATTATCTAATAATATTATCGTCCTCAATTCATTGTCTCGAGATCCGATATAATACCCATTCTAGAATAATTCACCTGCTTTCCATTTGCCTGTATTTCATAACCTCAATCCATTTTCTATTTATCCAAAAAATACTGGATTTAATTATTTATCCTCAACCATGTATATGCCAACATTTATAAATTAAACCCTAACAACTATGTCTACGTATAATCCTCGAAACACTTACCATCCATATAACCATCAATACTTAACCCTAGTTAACATAAGTCCATATGTATATATCACATCCTCATTCAAAATAAAACTTGAGTATAACAATTCACATATTTTCTTTAGTGCAATTGTTTCACTACACTATCATTTACCATCACTAAACAAACACTAGTAATATATTAAATCTCTTTAAACACTACCTCATCCATATTCATATTTATTATCATTAACCTCAATCATATATTTCATCTATCACAATACTAAACATCTACATATACATACCCACAACCCTAGCTAGCATCACTCACATGTATAAACACCATTATATATAACCAAAACAAATTCTGGAATTTAAAAGAGAGAAAGAGGGAAGTCTTATACCTCGACAACGAGGTGGTGTTGAAGCTGGAGGTCGTGGTGGAGTAGTGTTGATGGTGGTGTTAATGGTGTTGATGGTGTAATGGTGAAGGGAGGAAGGAGGAGTTGGATGTGGGGATGAGGGAGGGGCTGTGCACAGTGGCCCACGGTGGAGGGGGGCTGTGCACAGTGGCCGGAGGGTGGTGGGAGAGGCTGAGGTGGTGGTAGA
Organism: Iris macrosiphon; assembly: GCA_036927795.1. Classification (NCBI taxonomy): domain Eukaryota; kingdom Viridiplantae; phylum Streptophyta; class Magnoliopsida; order Asparagales; family Iridaceae; genus Iris; species Iris macrosiphon. The sequence continues at coordinate 55,489,664 of JAYESA010000005.1, forward strand.
AGTGTTGTGGTGGTGGTGGAAGAGGTGGTGAAGGAGGTGGTGAAGAAGGAGAGGAGGAGAGAAGAAGAAGAGAAGAAAAAAAAGAAAAGGAGGAGGGAACTCCAACGTTGGAGTGAGGAGAGGGAGGAGAGAGAGAGAGGGGTGGGGGGTTTCCCAAGCTCCTTGGTTTTAGGGCCGGCCTAGGGAAGAGGGGAGGAGTGAGGGATTAAATAGGGGGGTGTGCATGAGTGTGTGGTGAGAATTTGAGTGAATTAAGTGAATGAGTGGTTGTGATTTAATATGAAGGGAAAGGGTTTCTTCATGTGAGGAATGAGGGAATTGGTATTGGGACCCTATTTTGGGACCCTTACAAATAATCATGACCAGTGAGATGTTGCCAACAATTTACTAATTGCAAATAAGCCCCCGTAAATTCGGGAATTTGCATGGACACATGAAATGACGCAATAATTACGGAGAAAAATATATTTAAAAATTGTCATAGTGGGGGGTGTTGCGCGTTAGGCGCGGGTCAAATTTGAAGGGCATTGGGATTAATTTAATATTAAAATAGAATTTACAAAGTTGGTAAATCCGATTTAAATAAAGATAACGCATCCCGCAATTTAATTTAATTGGGGCCCGCGGGGTCAAAATCCGGAAACGGCGCAAAAGCCAAAAATGGTGGGGGCTCAGAGTCAGTCATGGACCCTTTTGTTGGTCCGGCTCAACGGGTTAAGTTGGTACCCCAAAATCGAGGGTAATGACACAGGTGTCCGACACGGAATAAAATACGGTTTACGATTTTCAGAATGTTGCGCAATTAATTTAGAGCGCACGAAAGTTGATTTTAACAGTCAAAAAAGTCCAGTGCCTAATTTGGCGAGTTGAGTCGAGTGTACAATATTTGTACGGAATTTATGGGCTGATAATGGGCTCCGAATAAATAGACAAAGATAGGGTGTCTCAATGTTTAAATTAATTGTATTAAAATTCCAGGTAAATATCCCCTACTCTAAACCTCAATATATTCTATCAAAAAATTTTCAGGCCCACTCTAACTATCTACAGAATAAAATTGAGGGGGTTTACATTCTTTCCAACTTAGAAAAATTTCGTCCCCGAAATTAAAAGTAAAGCACGATAATATCTAACAGAATTTAAAATAACTAATAATTAAATTGCCGTACGTAAATTCGTACCTTGCTCCTCAAATAAGTACGGGAATCACTGTCGAATAGAATCCTCGCTCTCCCAAGTAGACTCGCCTGGTGAATGGTGCTTCCATGCCACTCTGACCAGTCGAATCGTCTGTCCTCTCAAAGTCTTCTCGCTGCGATCGAGGATCTCACCTGGCTGCTCTACATAAGACAGACTAGGCCCGACTGTAATCTCCGAATGATCAAGCACGTGGCTAGGGTCTGCGACATATTTTCTCAGCTGCGATACGTGAAATATGTCATGTACTCCCTCTAATGATGGAGGTAATGCAAGGCGGTTAGCCACTTCGCCAACTCGTTCCAAAATATCAAAAGGTCCGATATACCTCGGACTCAGCTTGCCTCTACCTCCGAATCTGATGGTACCACGAGTGGGCGATATCCTCAAAAATACGTGGTCACCTTCCTTGAACTCCAATGGTCTGCGTTGCACATCCGCCCAGTGTTTCTGTCTGTCCTATGCTGCGCGCAGGTGGCTCTGAATCTGCTTGACCTTCTCCACTGTCTGTGTCACCAATTCGGGCCCAAGTATCTGACGCTCTCCCACGTTACTCCAACAAACTGGCGACCTGCATTTCCTGCCATACAGTGCCTCATAAGGTGCCATCTGTATGCTGGCCTGGTAACTGTTATTGTAGGAAAATTCTACCAAGTGTAGATGGTCCTCCCATGATCCTCCAAAATCAATCATGCATGCTCTCAACATATCCTCTAATATCTGTATCGTGCGCTCTGACTGTCTGTCAGTCTATGGATGATACGCAGTGCTGAACTTGAGACGAGTTCCTAGGCTCTCCTGCATACTCCGCCAAAAGTGTGACGTGAATCTGGAATCACGATCCGATACGATACTGACAGGCACTCCATGTAATCGTACTATCTACCTCATATACATGTCAGCTAGTATCTCTGTGGATTGTCCAACTCTGAAGGGCAAGAAATGTTCAGACTTGGTGAGTCTGTCTACGACAACCCAAACTGCATCCTTCCCGCTAGGGCTGCACGGAAATCCTGTGACGAAGTCCATGGTAATATGTTCCCACTTCCACTCGGGAATGGGGAGTGGCTGCAATAATCCTGCAGTCCTCTGATGTTTAGCCTTGACTTGCTGACACACTAAACACTTCGCCACAAATCTTGCAATTTCTCTCTTCATCCCATGCCACCAGAAATGCTGTCTCAAGTCTCGATACATCTTCGTACCCCCGGGATGAATGGAATATATCGAGCTATGAGCCTCTGTCATCAACTCTTGGCGTAGCTCGCCACTCGGAACATATAGGCGATCTCTGCACCTCAGCGTTCCGTCTTCATGAATCCTGAGTCCCGTCTGCAGGCCGGCTTCTGTTCTCTCTCGCAGACGTCAAAATCTCGCATCTGTAGGTAATGCTGCCCTGATCCTCTCAATCAAAGTAGACTGAACCTCAAGACTGGCCATCTGTCCATCCATGCCTGGCAATACGATCTCTATCCCAAGCTCCTGGAGATCCTCTAGCAACTGTCGCTGCGTCATCAAAAAGTATGCCATGGGCTTCCTGCTTAAGGCATCTGCTACGATGTTCGCCTTGCCAGGGTGGTACTGTAGCTCAATGTCATAATCTGTCATCAACTCTAGCCAGCGCCTCTGCCTCATATTGAGCTCCTTCTGCGTGTAGACGTACTTCAGGCTTTTATGATCTGTATAAATCTCAACACGCTCACCATAAAGGTAATGTCTCCATAGCTTTAGTGCAAATATCACCGCAGCTAGCTCCAAGTCGTGCGTCGGATAGTTTTTTTCATGAACTCTCAACTGTCTTGATGCGTAGGCTATCACCTTGCCGTGTTGCATCAGTACACATCCCAATCCGCTCCCTGATGCATCACTGTACACTACAAATCCTCCTGATCCGGAAGGTAGTGTCAAAATCGGTGCTGATGTCAGACGCTTCTTCAGCTCACCAAAAGCCGTCTGACACTCGTCGGTTCAGATAAACTCTTCGCCTTTATGCGTCAGTCGCGTCATAGGCGCAGCTATCCTCGAAAAGTTTTCCACGAACCTTCGGTAATATTCGGCAAGTCCGAGGAAACTCCTAACCTCTGTAACTGATGTAGGGGTAGGCTAGGTCTCTACTGCAGCTATCTTCTCCGGATCCACTGATAGTCCATCTCCGGTGATTATGTGTCCCAGAAATGGTACTCTGTCCAAGCAAAACTCATATTTGCTGAGTTTGGCGTACAGCCTCTCGTGTCTCAGCGTCTCTAACACAATCCTGAGATGTCTCTCATGCTCCTCCTGGCTCTTGGAATATATCAGGATATCGTCAATAAATACCACCACAAACTTATCTAAGTACTGGTGGAAAATATTGTTCATCAAACACATGAATACTGCTGGCGCGTTGGTTAAACCAAACGGCATGACTAAAAACTCATAATGGCCATACTTCGTCCGAAAGGCCGTCTTCTGGATGTCCTCTTTCCGTACCTTGATCTGATGATATCCGGATCTGAGGTCGATCTTCGAGAATACACATGCACCGCTAAGCTGATCAAACAAATCATCGATGCGCGGTAGTGGATACTTGTTCTTTATCGTTACAGCATTTAGCGCCCTGTAATCGATACACAAGCGTACCGTCCCGTCCTTCTTCGGTACGAACAGAATGGGTGCTCCCCATGGAGATACACTAGCCCGTATGAAACCCTTTTCTAAGAGATTATCTACTTGAACCTTCAGCTCAACCAACTCCTTCGGTGCTAGTCTGTAAACTGGGGAAGTAACTGCTCGGCTCCTGGAGTCAACTCTATAGTGAACTCAATCTCTCGATCAGGTGGCAGTCCTGGGAGATCCTCTGGAAACACATCCTCAAACTCTGCTATAAAGTGAGGGTACATCTGTTCACCTCCTACAATGTGTGTCGCTAGGGTAGGTTGGACACCATGCTCTCGGGCTCCCCGAAGAAACTCAAACTCTAGGTAATCTGGGGGTCTAAAGATAACACAACCACGATGGCAATCTAGTGTTGCGTGGTATTGGCTCAATCAACTCATGCTAGGATGGTGTTATCGTCCAGACTTAACCTCAAAATAAATCCTCCTGTTCTGTTTACCACACTAATCTTTTAAAAGAAAATTTTCCTTGCCTAATGTATATTTCTCTTCTCCTCAAAGTTTTCCCTAAAATTTTATTCCTCGAACTTCTTTTCATTATTTATCTCTCCAAGTCGCATAGTACAATAATGGTATCACTCAAGCACATACTAGACTTTCCTGGAATCTGATCATTATCTTCCAAGTGAGACCCTAACATTTTATCTCCTATTAGCTCATAAGATCATTCCTGGTATTGCTATCATATACAACCACTAGTTTCCATCATTAGGCTATGCATTCAAATAAATCATTCTAGGTCATGATCAACAATCCTTTTAGCTCTCCGTACTCCCAAGGTCACTGCTATCTCAAGTACGACCAGGGTACTATTGGCTCCAATTCTCTTGCTACCCATCCATACTAGTTCTAGAATCCAAAGAACCCATCAATCTATCCTGACAAGGTAATAATTTCCTCAAGGAAAGGTATACGAATTCTGTCTTCTGTCGTCTGGTCTTCGATCTTCTTCTGGAGGGAAGTCATCAGTCACAAGCATTCCTCTCCCCGAACAATAGGGGACGAGAAACAAGGATAGCGATATTTGACGAAGATTGAACGAATGCAAAATGGAAGTCCAAGGGCGATAATCACATACAAAGAGTTTTAAATCGATTATGGATTGAGATCCTATTCAACAATCATAATATATTTTCCTAATTTGTAGGCTCGCTTGGCACAGTCAGGTGACCAAGGCGATTTAAATCGGACCTGCATGGGCCACCACAAAAACATGTCACGTCCTAGTCCCAAAATACGTAGGACCAGGAATACGTGACACGCCAGCTACACATTCGACCAGACTCTGGTCTGACTCGAATACGTATAAGCTGTAATATAAAAGGGCACTATCTAGATATTTCATCAATGTAAACCTCTATGTCTCAATCCATAATGTACATCAGTATACAAGAAAGAGCTAAATATGCTAAGGTCGGCCGCCCAATAACACACTAACTCGAATAGACTCGAGAAGTATGAGAATACAAATCTAGGCTATCACAGCAGATGAATAAATAATGTAAAATAACCATAATGCCGGTAGATATAATGTGAGTACCTGGTACCATGCTCGCAAGATATGCCACTCCATCAGTATCTTCAAGTGCTCCGTAATCGTCTATGCTGCAAAACTGGCAGGGAACCAGGTCCTCAGAGGGACGTAACAAGGTACAGAAATATAGCATGCCAAGTAAACAGAAAGTACAAGTGCACGACTGGGTACTCTATCATAACCAACTAGTGTGACACAGTTTAAAGACAACGTTCGACGCGTGGGCTGTCCAAAATAAAACCGTAGCTCCGGACACGGAAACACACGGCACGTACCGCAGCTCCGGGCAAAGAGTCACACGGGTGAAACAGTTACACTAGATACAGGTATCACTAGAAAATACTACATATATATAAGCACGTGCAGAGTAGCCCAAGCGTCTAGTAACTGTCTTCCCCTTCCCAAGCGGTCAACGATTGTGCGCTGAACCTGAACCTCTATCTAGCAGTCTCGACACACGGAAGATAACTCAACAGACGCGACCCTAAGGTCGTCCCAGTCTCTGGTCATGATGTCAGTATCAGGATACAGGAATCTGGCATGATCACAGTGTATGAGTGTGTCCTGGGGTATCGATAAACTCAGGTACGTATATCGAGATACTATGAATCATCCAACAGTCTTCCTAGGATGCTACGACGTACGTCTTCACCCGGTTGTGAACCGGACGCGAAGTACCGAACGTCAATATAACTACGTGCACAATGTACAAAAAGGGCAACAAGTATCTGTAAACTGAAGTACAGGGTGGCAAGGTACACTTGCCTGCGTACGACTGTTGATGACGGGGATCCGGTATTGCGTCCAAGTTCTCAGGTCCCGCAATACCTAGAGAAGAGATACAAAATCCGAATTAATAATCTACTTAAGACAGACAGGTGTGCTACACACAGCTACAACTAGACTCAGTCTCAAAAATTATCTAATAATATTATCGTCCTCAATTCATTGTCTCAAGATCCGATATAATACCCATTCTGGAATAATTCACCTGCTTTCCATTTGCCTGTATTTCATAACCTCAATCCATTTTCTATTTATCCAAAAAATACTGGATTTAATTATTTATCCTCAACCATGTATATGCCAACATTTATAAATTAAACCCTAACAACTATGTCTACGTATAATCCTCGAAACACTTACCATCCATATAACCATCAATACTTAACCCTAGTTAACATAAGTCCATATGTATATATCACATCCTCATTCAAAATAAAACTTGAGTATAATAATTCACATATTTTCTTTAGTGCAATTGTTTCACTACACTATCATTTACCATCACTAAACAAACACTAGTAATATATTAAATCTCTTTAAACACTACCTCATCCATATTCATATTTATCATCATTAACCTCAATCATATATTTTATCTATCACAATACTAAACATCTACATATACATACCCACAACCCTAGCTAGCATCACTCACATGTATAAACACCATTATATATAACCAAAACAAATTCTGGAATTTAAAAGAGAGAAAGAGGGAAGTCTTATACCTCGACAACGAGGTGGTGTTGAAGCTGGAGGTCGTGGTGGAGTAGTGTTGATGGTGGTGTTAATGGTGTTGATAGTGTAATGGTGAAGGGAGGAAGGAGGAGTTGGATGTAGGGATGAGGGAGGGGCTATGCACAGTGGCCCACGGTGGAGGGGGGCTGTGCACAATGGCCGGAGGATGGTGGGAGAGGCTGAGGTGGTGGTGGAAGTGTTGTGGTGGTGGTGGAAGAGGTGGTGAAGGAGGTGGTGAAGAAGGAGAGGAGGAGAGAAGAAGAAGAGAAGAAAAAAAAGAAAAGGAGGAGGGAACTCCAACGTTGGAGTGAGGAGAGAGAGAGAGGGGTGGGGGGTTTCCCAAGCTCCTTGGTTTTAGGGCCGGCCTAGGGAAGAGGGGAGGAGTGAGGGATTAAATATGGGGGTGTGCATGAGTGTGTGGTGAGGATTTGAGTGAATTAAGTGAATGAGTGGTTGTGATTTAATATGAAGGAAAAGGGTTTCTTCATGTGAGGAATGAGGGAATTGGTATTGGGACCCTATTTTAGGACCCTTACAAATAATCATGACCAATGAGATATTGCCAACAATTTACTAATTGCAAATAAGCCCCCGTAAATTCAGGAATTTGCATGGACACATGAAATGACGCAATAATTGCGGAGAAAAATATATTTAAAAATTGTCATGGTGGGGGGTGTTGCGCGTTAGGCGCGGGTCAAATTTGAAGGGCATTGGGATTAATTTAATATTAAAATAGAATTTACAAAGTTGGTAAATCCGATTTAAATAAAGATAACGCATCCCGCAATTTAATTTAATTGGGGTCCGCGGGGTCAAAATCCGGAAACGGCGCAAAGGCCAAAAATGGTGGGGGCTCAGAGTCAGTCATGGACCCTTTTGTTGGTCCGGCTCAACGGGTTAAGTTGGTACCCCAAAATTGAGGATAACGACACAGGTGTCCGACACGGAATAAAATACGGTTTACGATTTTCGGAATGTTGCGCAATTAATTTAGAGCGCACGAAAGTTGATTTTAACAGTCAGAAATGTCCAGTGCCTAATTTGGCGAGTTGAGTCGAGTGTACAATATTTGTACGGAATTTATGGGCTGATAATGGGCTCCGAATAAATAGACAAAGATAGGGTGTCTCAATGTTTAAATTAATTGTATTAAAATTCCAGGTAAATATCCCCTACTCTAAACCTCAATATATTCTATCAAAATTTTTTCTGGCCCACTCTAACTATCTACAGAATAAAATTGAGGGGGTTTACACCAGTGCCCCAGGAATCGGTCGTAGGATTATCCTTGTGCACAAGTTGTCTAAAGTCCAATGCATGAATGCAACTCTATCAGATAAATTCTATATGGATGCAGTAGTTCAATAAACAAGAATATAATCAATCTCTTCTCTATGCGGACAGGCCGCTATCTCTATCTCTATGCGGACTGGCCGCCATCTCTCTGATACCATTCAAGCATTTCAAACAGTTCTATCTTTACCGCATGATAAAGAAAATATGTAACAGTCTCTATTTAAGCAAGCATGGAAGCAGTTCTCTATCTCTTTTAACTAAGCATATAGTTCTACTCTTTTTTATATATACGATGGAAATATATGATCATTCTTTTACTCTTGTTTATTAACATGGCAATGGTTCCATATCTTTTAGGCAAACATATAAGTTCTCTTAGTAAGCATGCATGTTCTCGTTCTATCATTCTCAATGCGAACATTGTCTATTTATCAAATAAGCATTTTAAAAACTCAGATTCATTATTAAGGCGTGCAAGAATCAGAGAATAAAGTTCTGCCCACTCACCTAGATCAGTCATCTTCTGGTTCAACAAGGAGCTATTCAAGAAGGTTTCCTTTTTGAGTCAGCAAACTGATATCGCTTGTACATAGTGCCAACGCAGATCGAGACACTACATACTTACCCACCAAGAAAAAGTTTCGTCCTCGAAACTTCAAGGAGAAACTTTCGATATCCAGAGCAGCGATAGTCCTCATCCCTCACCATCCTCAATCGAAAAATCTAGCAATCAGGAAGCACGAAATCACAACTCTCAAGCGATAAATCAAATCCAAAAAACTTTTGTGCACATCTTTGAGAATATTTATGGACTTATTGTATGGAACGCCCGTACGTCCAGCCTATGCCGCAGAATCGGCGGTAGAACGCTATCTAGGTCACAACAATCTATATCTCATAATAACCTGTCAAGATACCTCTCCAAAAGGAGGACAACATTATAATATATACATAAACCCAATCATAATAACTAGGGAAAGAGTAAAAGCACGATAAGATATCAAAAAAAGAAACAAAGAACAAAAGAGAGCAAGTACGATATCCAAAATATACAGTCCAAGTCTAAGAGTCTACAACATCTCACAATAGCAAAATAAAATAATACAGTCATCCAAAACCAACTGGAAACAAACCCAGTGAAACCCACCTAGCTATATTAGGGCACTAGCGGCGTCTTCTCAGCTGGGATGGGCTCCTCCTCTATCTCAGGGTCGCAACAATCGTCGACACCTGGCCCGTAGTAAGTCGGGCAAAAGTCCTCAGGATCCTCTGAAAAATATATCCAGTTAGGATTGGAGCAAAGTACATAACTCTGAAAGCAACTCCAAATACATGGTAAGGTGTATATGACTAGCAATAGAAAAGAATACAAGATGCACAGGAAAGTAAATACATGGTAGAACTGATAAAGTAACTATAATGTAAAACTGGGGAACAATACAAGTAGTAGAGAAGTAACTACATGTGAGAAAATAGGAATACTAGCTAAGTGCCTTGAGGACAAGTTCGTTATGTGATCGGCTTGGGTTGCACATGATTTATTTTACGATAACTCCGTTATGCGTGAGTTAAAATCCCAAGGCCAAAGTCTCCAAAAACCCTAGAATTTACCACACCAAGCCTCCAAACCTCCAAATCAAGCTTCTACACCAAATCTAGGCTCTACACACCTAGGTTAGAAAGAATGGAAGGTTAGGATTTGCATTGGTTAGAGAAGTAAATGAAGGAAGAGAGGGAAGGTGAAAATACTTACTTGGAATTGGAGAGAAGTAAATGGAAGAAGTAAAGAAAGATAATGGAGGGAGGAAAGTGAAGTGGAAAGGAATAAAAAGGAAGGAGGGGGCGGCCATGTAGGAAAAGTTAGGGTTAGGGTTTGAAGCCTAACACAAAGACCACAATACCCCTCCCTACAAGTCATGCTAATTAGGGTTTAGGTTTGGGGTTCCAAAAGCATTCTAACTAAACCATAATCACTCCAACTAACTAATTAAAATATAAATAACTACTCTAAACCAATAAATAAGTCTGACAAGGGTGTTGGTTGGTTCTGACAAGGGTCCACTAGGGTCTGGTATGGGTCCAAACCTGCCAAAACCCTAAAACAACCAATAAAAATAAATACATGCATCTAATTAAATATTAATACAAATATTTATGATCAATACACAATTTACCAAATTAAAATAAAAAGAAAATCCTATTTTTAGAATTGGGTAGTGACAAGCACTCAACAAGGATATCAATGGACAATGAATCTTTATCTAAGAACAGCAGCGAAATGGGCGTAAGGCCAGAGGATCAAGTTGCTCTGATACCATTCTGTCATGTCCTGATCTCGAAGGTCCCGACAATGCCCCCATCGGACGTGAATCACCGTACCTCGGCGCTCCCGCGGGACGCATATCTTTTGCCATCTAGGCGTGATACCGTGCGAGCCTGGGGTTGCGCTGGCATAAGGCAACATTGTTAATGTTGTGGCTATCATCGAACCGATCAAGTATACAACAGAGAAGCAGTGTTATAAATAATAATCTATTTGAGTATACGGTGAAAGGGTCAAGGCACGAGGTTCTCTGAATACAATGGCATCATTCCATATATTATGTCCCTCTATACAAAAGTTGCTCAAAACATCTCGATACAGCTTAAGGCATCGACACCATATTTCCGGGTCCTGGGAATGAGGCAAGACTATCGCTTCTTTCGACGATCCAGCACCTGTGAATAAGCAACTTGTTGGTGGGTCAGCACTTTAGAGAAGTACTGGTGAGTATAAAATCAACGAACATAAGCAACATTCACTAAAACCAACACTAAGTAATTATGTTATAAAATATTACATTACTAGTGATCTTTCTAGTTTTACCTAGGTTTGTTACATGCAGTGCATGAACAGAGTCATATTACTTCTTCTGGAAACATCTTTGAAAGCCAGTTTTCATAATAAAAAATTTATGCAAGCAGGTAGGCAAGACAAGTAGTTCATACACGATAAGCAAGTTCAATTACTATCTCTGGTGCAAAGTGTGTCTCATGAATCATATTCATTTCTTTAAAGACTCTAGCATGCATCTTGTGGACTATCTTCTTATCATCTCTCTCTACTCTTCTTATCAACAATTACCATCTTATCGTGTGGACGAGATAGAAGCAAATAGGTAAACATGACTTCTCCTTGAAAGTATTTTATACAAGAGAACACGTTTGATAACATGTATATCACTTATTCAGTAATTCTTACCCATTTATCGAAGGGTTATCTTTACAAGTTAGCAATATTTGCATATATATAAATAAGATTCTATTTTATGTCCGTCTCTGCATCAAACAGTTAGGTAAGTAAGAAGGTTGAATCCTAGCATGCAATCTAACTATATAATGGCCCATGAGTCTACATTCTCATGACTAGTAGCGATGTTATCCCGGCCCAGCACTGCACAAATATACTCGCTCAAATACTAATTGCTTTGATACGTGACCAGCTATCTAATAGACATGAATACCCCCCTGATCGCGAGAACTTCTTTGCCTCAGGGTATTCTCTCTGATCCCCCCTAGGGCGAACGGTCGCTAGTGTCCCAGGTACCGGTCGTAAAATTATCCTTGTGCATAAGTTGTCTAAAGACCAATGCATGAATGCAACTCTATCAGATAAACTTTATATGGATGCAGCATTTCAATAAACAAGCATATAATCAATCTCTTCTATGTGAGGATATGCCGCCATCTCTATCTCTATGCGGACTGGCCTCCATCTCTCTGGTACCGTTCAAGCATTTCAAACAGTTCTATCTTTACCGCATGATAAATAAAACATGTAATAGTCTTTATTTAAGTAAGCATGGAAGCAGTTCTCTATCTCTTTTAACTAAGCTTGCAGTTTTACTCTTTCTTTTGTATATGATGAAAACACATAAATATTCTTTTACTCTTGTTTATTAGCATGGCAATGGTTCCATATCTTTTTAGGAAAACATATAAGTTCTCTTAGTAAGCATATAGGTTCTCATCTATCATTCTTAATGCGATAGCAAACATGTATTTCAAAAACTTAGATTTATTATTAAGACGTGCAAGAATCAGAGAATGAAGTTCTGCCCACTCACCTAGATTAGTCATCTTATGGTTCAACAAGGAGATCTTTAAGAAGGTTTTCTTTTTGAGTCAGCAAACTGATATCTCTTGTACATAGTGCCAATGCAGAGCGATATACTATAATAGTGTCACCACAATTTTAATACGAACACAATTGCTGCAAGTTCCAAATCATTCGTCGGATAATTCTTTTCATGTTGTTTTAGCTGTCTTGAGGCATACATAATTACTTTCCCACGCTACGTAAGAACACATCCCAATCTGAGCCGAGATGCATCGTTGTAGATCTAAAATCCCTCTGGTCCATCTGTAAGAGTAAAAATTAGAGCCGAGATGAGCCACTGCTTCAGTTCCTAAAAATTGCCCTCATAGTCGTCTGTCCATTTGAATAATACTCCATTTTGCGTGAGGCGAGTCAGAGGAGACACAATTTTTGCGAAGTTCTTTACGAAACTACAATAGTAGCCAGCCAAGCCGAGAAAACTTCTGAGTTCACTAGACAATGTAAGTTGTTTCCAGTCCATCACAACCTCTATCTTCTTCGGGTCAACTGATATACTATCTGCTGAAATAACATGCCCAAGAAAAGCTACACTGCTAGCGAGAGGGCCAAGGTTGCCCTTGGCGTGTTGCATAATAATCCAGAACTCGTACGTGCTTAACTTCGTATATAACATATGTTTATGAAGTATCTACAATACGGTCTTTAAATATTTAACATGAGTTTCTCTATCTGTCGAGTAGATTAAGATATCATCGATGAACACAACGACAAACTTGTCTAAGAAGGGTCGGAATACTCGATTCATCATATCTATGAAAACAGTTGGAGCACTGGTCAAACTAAAAGGCATAACCAAAAACTCGTAGTGTCCATATCTTGTACGAAAAGCCGACTTTGGAATATCCTCTGGTTTGATCTACAACTGGTGATACCCAGAACAAAAATTAATCTTTGAAAATACAATTGTGCCCTGAAGTTGGTCAAACAGATCATTAATTCTTGGCAACGGATACTTGTTCCGGACTGTCGCATTATTTAATTCTCAATAATCTATGCAAGGACGCATTGTGCCTTCTTTCTTCTTTATAAACAGTACTGGAGCTCCCCAAGGTGAAACACTGGGACGAATGTAGCCACGATTTAGTAACTTTTGTAGTTGTGACTTCAGTTCCTTCAATTTGGCATGAGCCATCCAATATTGAGCTTTTGATATCGGTCGAGTGTCTGGAAAGGTGTCAAAACTGAACTCAATTTCTCGGTCTGGAGGCATTCCAGATATCTTCTTTGGAAATACGTTGGAAAATTCTGCTTCAACTTCGGTCTCTCCCGAGTCTGCGCCCTTCATCCGAGTGTCCCATACAAAAGCAAGTTACCCTTCACACCCCGAATATAGCATACATCTTATCGTCATTGTCGATACCACCATCACTATTTTAGCCGTCGAACTACATGAATAAGAGAACTCTACCTCACCAGAATGCGAAACATAACTCTCTTCTCCGCACAGTCAATTGTCGTATTGCACGCTCTGAGCCAATCCATGCCTAAGATGATATCGTAATCGACGATGTCTAAGGCTATTGAATCCAGGGACACGCACTTTCCTCCAATACAAATGTAACCATTCCTGTAAATTGAAGTTGCAGAGAAATCTATTCCGGATGGAGTGTTGACACTAAGATTCATATCTAACTGTGTCGTATAAAATTTATGTTCATTAACAAATGCAGATGATATGAAGCTATGTGTAGCACCAGAGTCAAATAGTACACGAACAGGTTTTTTTGTAAAGCAATATACATGTTATGACAGTATTTGAGGCAAGCACTTCTTCTTAAGTCAGTACAAATACTCTACCCTGTCCTCCCGGTCGTGGGTTCTGAGCATTCACAACTACCGCCTGCGGATCTCGTGGCGCTTGTCCACGATTTTGATTGTACTATTGATCAGGATTCTGATTGCGATATTGAACGTGATTCTGATTTCTTCCTCCACTATTGCACCACGCAACCTTGTGATCCAAACTGCCACACTTAAAACATCCAGCCCGACACTCATCTTGACGGTGACCGATCCGCTTGCACCTGTTACAGTACGGTCGTTGATAGGGTCCCCTATTATCATTTGTGTTTTGATGCTTGGAAGCATCAGTCCCGCTTGCTGCCATGGGTTATTTGTAGCTGTTTCCATGGTTGTGGTGTGTCGCCCCTCGATGATAATTTTTTTTAATCTCGAGAGCCGCTTTGTAGGCTTCCCGGTATGTCGCACACTTCCGGTTGAGAACATCATATTGTAAGACCTCATTCAGACCTTCAATAAATAACAGTCGTTTTGCCTCATCGATCGATATCATGTAGCCGCCGAACTTGGATTGCTTTGAGAACACTGCTTCATAGTGGCTGACAGACATATTGCCCTGCTCGAGCGCTACGAACTCTTTTTCCTTCCTGTGACGGACAGCTGGTGGAATGAACTGTCCGATGAATGCCTCCTTAAATATCTCCCAAGATACTTTGGCTTCTTGGTTGGCATCGCATAATGCTTGTCTCTTCGACTCCTACCAGTCTTCTGCTTTGAGATATAGTTGTAAAGCCGCACAATCCACTCTTTTGGTGCCTTGCACATCCAACATACGGAAGACGCCCTCTAAAGTCTTTAGGAAGCCCATTACTTCCTCTGGTTTGGCCTTGCCATTAAACTCAGGCGGATTACAACTTTTGAATTCAGAAAACTTGAATGTCGGTCATCTTCTTGGAGGTTGTTCCGTCTCCTCTGCTTCTACTACCACTGTATCTTTTACGGCAGGTACTTCGGTCTCGTTGTTATTATCAATTAATATAGCCACCAGTTGAGATAAGTTATCAACTTGCTGTTGTTGCGCATTAAATCGCGCTTGAAACTGGTTAGTTAGTTGTGCTTGAATCTCACGATGTTGTGCCTCAATCATCTTATGATGTGCATCACTCTGCTTCCTTTGCGCCTCTAACATTTTCATTACTTTGTCTATTAGATCAGACAACGATGTCGCCTTGGCGCTATCACCCTTAGTCATCTGCAAAAGAAATAACTTTCAATAACACTCATAAAATATTTATGGGCTTATTGTATGGAACATTATTTCATGTAGCACTATCGAAAAGCAAATTATCTGAGAAAATCGTTATTGTTTGAAAACTTTCACTTGAAAACCAATTTTTGAAATCCAAGGAACTTTAAACCGTGCTCTGATGCCAACTTGTCACGCCCCGATTTCGTAAAACTGATTCGTCCTCGCATTCGATTTCGCAGAACCGATTATCCTCGCTGGGCGTGATGCCATACAAGTCTGGGATTGTACTTGTACAAGGCAAGAACGTGCACATGTGTTAAATATCTTTTGTAAATATGTCCACAACACAACAACATATTATAAAATACACATTTGTATAGAAATAAAATAATTCTTTTATTGATTCATTGCAACGAAGTACAATTTTCTCAACACCGAAATAAAAATTCCTGGACGGCTTATTTAGCTTTGAAATAATATTCTTATCCCATTATGCCCTTTATTACTTCTTAGAAACTTGAAAGCAGCTATTAAAAATCTTTAAAATAGGAAGAAGCTTGAAAAGAATGCAACGAAAGCTTTAATTCTCTTGAGTGCCCCCGGTATCTTAGTCACCTGGTTTGCCCATAGAGACATAGGTCAGTACTTAACTTGTACTGGTGAGCAGAACTGGCCCACTCATCTAAACCAACATGTCACGCCCCAGTCCCAAAATACACGGGACCAGGCCACGTGGCAATAGCCAGTAGTCAAGCCTCCGAGGATATCCCAATTTAATGGATCCTAACGAAGAGTGCTACACTGTCCTAAAATACTAACATGTCTAATATTAATCAACAACAGGAAATCTAATCTCATCCACAATATAACCAGCAAAAAGTACTAAAATAAATACTGGAACATAACGCCAGTCTCAAATATCATAGTATAGCCAAGAATGTCTGGTGGGAACAAACCCACTACTATGACGAAATAAAAGTACTGAATGACAGATAAAATGAATAATGACTAGGACATCGGTTGACTAGATAATGATGCTCCCAATCCTATGCAGAAGGCCTACCAACTGATCACGAAAACTCTGACGGTAGCACCTCTAGCTCCTCCGTGGTAGCGTACCTTGTCTCATGTCCTGGGCCGTACACTGTGGGGTAATAGGCCTCATCCAAATCTGGAAAGGTACCAGGTCCTCAGAGGGACATAACAAGATACATAGAAGCATGCCATATATATAAATACTGAATAAAATAAATACAATAAAGGGTGTGCTAACCATCTAAGTGAATGCAATGTGAGGACAACATTGGTACGTATGGGTAGGCGTAGGCATATAACGTCCAATACTCTGAAGAGAGTGGCAGCAGTACAGGATATCGTCCATATCGCTCCGAAGAACGTGGTAGCAGTGTAGTATATCGTCTATATCGCTCCGAAGAAAGTGGCATTAGTGTAAAGGAAGTCATTGGATCCGTGGCTCCTCCGGATACTACGGATTCCAATGTGTGTATCCCATAAGCCTACTAGTTGTCCTCCCTGCCCAATATAAATATACACATCAAAATACTCAACGTGCATACCACGTATCTATATGCCAAGTCTCTAATAAACTATAATCTTGAAATATGTACTAACCGTGATGTATGTCACACGTACCGATAGCTAGTCGAGTACACGAACCCGCATCCCAATATGAATTTGTCACTGTAAAACGTGTAAGAGTGTCAGGTCTCGGAAGATATCAGAGTATCCTCCAAATGGGGTGAGTCTGCTAGCAACTAGGTCAAGTACACTACTCATCGATGCATCCGTCAACTGCATCCGAGTCAATCTCGGATGCGCACAGTCATATAAAATAAAGCAACAAGATATCATACAATATTTGCATAATTTAAATTAGACAGTAAATATGGCAAGGTATCTTGCCTGGGTCCTCAAGCTGTGAATGCCAATAGCCTTCTCCTGCAGTGTCTTCTGGCTGGTCCAGTGACCCTAAACATACAATATAATATAGCAATTTTAGCATCAGACACTAAAGTAATACATACACATAACTACGACACTGCTCTTAGGTACTGACGCAAGGTCACGGCTGGCCAACTACAGAGTCTCGTGTGTACGTAGCTAAAGTGCACACGTATCCTGTCCCCAGTTACCGTGTCTCTCGCGACAATAAGTTACCGAAGTTATGGGTTACCAAACTATTTATATTTTGTACGAATACATATCCTTATTTTCCATGTTAAGTGTACTTGTTTTATGTCCAGGTTTTTAGGTGAAGTACAAGTCCCTTATACAAGTAATATTATTAGAGTAATTATTATTTATTAATTACTGACTAATCTAGTTAACATACATATTCACCTATATATGCTTCACATTAATTTGTTCGTGTCGACACTCGACACGGTGATACGATAATATAACTACACAATGATATAATAAAGGAAAATAAAATCAGGTGGTTACCTAGGCATGGCAGAACGGGGGGGGGGGTCTGCGCTCATCGACGGCACGTACTCCGGCGATCGGCGGAGCTCCGGTCTGCGTCCGGAGGACAACAGCAGCAGCGGCAGCAACTGCAGTAGTTGCAACAACGGCAGCATCAGCCTGGCAGCGGCGGCAACGGAGGTTTGGCGGGCTGGGACGCTGCTGGCGGGAGAGAAGGTGGCGCTGGTCGGTTTAGCAGTGGTACGGTGGTGGTCAGGCGGGTGGCAGAGTTGATTGACGGAGTCGGGAAGGGCTTGATGGAGTTGATGCTGGTGACGAGGATGGTGATGACACGTTGATGATGGTGAGGGTGGAGGTGAAGGCGGCTTGGGGTGGTCCAGCGGCCAGGGGGTACAGGCGGCGGTCGTGGATGGGGAGGTGGCGGCCTGAGGTGGTGGTGGTGTTTGTGAAGTCAGGGGATGGGTGAGAGTGGTCGGTTTTGAAGAGGGAGTTCGGCTAGGGTTTGCTAGGGTTTTGATTATTAGGGTTTCATTAGAGAAAATATATATTTATATGGGGGAGAGGGAATATAGGCTAACCTCAGGATTTGGGCCGGCCTGGCTCCTTGGGGTGGGGGCTGGTCCACAGGAAAGGTGTACATAGGCTTGGTTAGGTCTTGCTTTGGGGTGAGTTTAGCCTCTAATTTAATTTAATTAAAACAATTGCACAAAGTATTCTATTGCCAATTAAAAATGCATGGGATTAAAATTGGGTGGGATACAAGAGTCACGACCGTAGCAGGTTCAGAATAGGGTAATACCCTAATTTGGGTTATAGGGAATTGGGTTGTGGTTGTGCCTCAATTTTATGTTAGAATGGACAGTTAAGAGAAATTGGATTTATTAAAATTATTCATGGACGTTTGTAACGAATATTGCGTAGCTAAAATAAAGCACAATATTGAGGATTTAAAAGTTACATAAGGGTCAGATGGGTAGTCTGGCATGTCTAGAAAATTTGTATAAAATTGGATTGAAGGTAACTACTAGTGTAGTGCTCCGAACATCGAAGCAACGGTAGGGTGTATTAAGTCACATAATTATTGCACATTAATATTAATTGCATCCAAATTAATCCTAGTCTCTCAATCTAAATTAAAATGATCCTAAATTGGTCGAGGGGGTTTACAATCTACCCTCCTTAGAGCATTTCGTCCTCGAAATTAAAACATACGTATGGTAAGAATTATTGACTGAAATAAAAATGCTACTATATACCTAGTCCTTCGAAGAGGTAGGGATAGCGCTGTCGAATATCCTCCTTACGCTCCCAGGTCGACTCGCCTGGTGCATGATGCCTCCATGCGACACAAACTAGGGGGATAGTCTGCCCTCGCAATACCTTCTCACTTCTGTCCAGAATCTCAACTGGCTCCTCTTGGTATGACAAACTCGGGCCGACTGTGATATCTGAATGATCAAGCACATGACTCGGATCTGGTATGTATCTCCTTAGCTGTGATACATGGAAGACGTCATGCACTCCTTACAAAGTCTGTGGTAAGGCTAACTTATAAGCAACCTCTCCGATGCGTTCTAACACATCGAATGGCCTGATGTACCTCGGACTTAGCTTTTCTCTGCCTCCAAATCTGATAGTCCCTCGAGTAGGTGAGATCTTTAGAAATACGTGATCTCCAACCTGGAACTCTAGGGGTCGTCGATGCGCATTTGCCCAATGCTTCTGTCTGTCCTGTGCTGCTCGCAGGTGCTCTTGGATCTTTTTCACCTTCTCCACTGTACGAACAACCAACTCTGGCCCTAGAATCTGTCTCTCGCCTATATCGCTCCAACATACTGGAGAACGACACTTTCTTCCATACAACTCTTCATAGGGAGCCATATGGATGCTGGCTTGATAGCTGTTGTTGTAGAAAAATTCAACCAAATACAAATGGTCCTCCCATGATCCTCCGAAATAAAGCATGCACGCTCTTAACATGTCTTCCAATGTCTGAATGGTGCGCTCGGACTGGCCATCTATCTGTGGGTGATACGATGTGCTAAACTTTAGGCGGGTACCGAGATTCTTTTGCATACTCTACCAAAAGTAAGATGTAAACCTCGTATCCCTGTCAGACACGATACTAACTGGCACTCCATGCAGTCGCACAATCTCCCTCATGTACATATCTGCTAAGACCTTTGTAGATTACCCAACTCTGAAGGGTAAAAAGTGTGCAGACTTGGTGAGTCTATCCACGATTACCCATACTGCATTGCGACCACTAGGACTCCTCGGAAAACCCGTAACAAAGTCCATAGTGATGTGCTCCCATTTACTCTTCGGTATCGGGAGCAGTTGAAGTAGTACTGCAGACCTCTGATGCTCAGCCTTGACTTGCTGACACACTAGGCACTTTACCATAAAGTGGGCTATCTCTCTCTTTATTCTATGCCACCAACAGTACTGCCTCAAGTCTCTGTACATCTTTGTGCCTCCTGGATGAATAGAGTATGTTGAACTGTGTGCCTCTGAAATCAGCTCCTGACGAAGTTCTCCATTTGGAACATAGAGACGATCTCCACTTCTTAAAGTCCCGTCTTCATGTATACATAATCCTGTCTGTATTCCGGCCTCTGTTATCTATCGAAGCCTCTGAAATCTGGCATCTGTCGGCAAAGCAGCCTTGATCCTCTCCACTAGTGTCAATTGCAACTGAAAACTCGACAACTGTCCGTCTACTCCGGGCATAACGACCTCTATACCCATCTGCTCTAGATCTCTCAACAGATGTTGCTGGGTAGTCACAAAAAATGCCATGGGTCTTCTGCTCAACTTGTCAGCTACTACATTGGCCTTTCCTGGATGGTACTGTAGCTCGATCTCAAAGTCTGTCATCACCTAGAGCCAATGTATTTGTCTCTGGTTCAGGTCCTTCTGGGTATAGACGTACTTCAGGCTCTTGTGATCAGTGAATATCTCCAATCGTTCTCCGTATAAGTACTGCCTCCAAAGCTTCAAGGCAAAGATCACTGCGGCAAGCTTCAAGTCGTGAGTGGGATAGTTCTTCTCATGGGTCCTTAACTGTCTAGAGGCATAGGCCACAACCTTTCCATGCTGCATCATGACGCATCCTAATCCTTTCCCGGATGCATCGCTATAGATCATGAATCCTCCGGGTCCATAAGGTATGGTCAAGATAGGTGTTGTAGTCAGACGCTTCTTCAGCTCATCGGATACCTTCTGACACTCCTCTGTCCAAGTGAACTCCTGCTCCTTATGGGTCAAGCGGGTCATTGGTTCTGCGATCTTCGCGAAGTTCTCTACGAAACTCCGGTAATATCCAGCAAGTCCTAGGAAACTTCTCACCTCTGAGACATTAGTAGGGGTTGGCCATGTCTCTACTGATAAAATCTTTGCCGGATCTACTAAAATGCCATCTCCTGAGATAACGTGTCCAAGGAAAGTGACACGATCTAGAAGAAACTCATACTTGCTCATCTTGGCATAGAGCCTCTCTCTCCTCAGCGTCTCTAACACTAGTCTCAAGTGCTCTTCGTGCTCCTCATGGCTCTTCGAATATACCAAGATGTCGTCGATAAAGACTACCACGAACTAGTCTAAGTATTAGTGGAAGACTCTGTTCATCAAGTTCTTAAATATAGCAAGCACATTTGTCAGTCCAAAAGGCATCACTAAGAACTCGTAGTGACCATAACGAGTCCTGAATATTGTCTTTTGCATGTATTCTCTTCGCACCTTTACTTGATGATAACCTGATCTCAAGTCAATCTTTGTGAACACCACTGCTCCTGTCAACTGGTCGAATAAATCATCAATTCACGGCAGGGGTACTTGTTCTTGATAGTCAAAGCATTAAGGGCTCTGTAATCAATGCACATACGTACTGTTCCATCTTTCTTAGGTACAAACAACACTGGTGCTCCCCAGGGTGATGCACTAGGACGGATAAATACCTTATTCTATAACTCCTCTAATTGTAGCTTCAGCTCATCTAGTTCCTTCTTCGCCAATCGGTATACATTAGAAGATACCGGTGCTGCTCCAGGTACTAGCTCAATAGTGAACTCCACATCTCTATCTGGCGGTAAGCCTGGCAATTCCTTAGGGAAGACATCCTCGAATTCTATAACTATTGGTGGGGGTAACATCTCCATAGCCATGTAAGATCCAGCTATCTGTCCTACTCCTTGTTCAACGGTCCCTCGCATGTACTCGAACTCCGGTTGATCTGGCGGTCTAAAAGTGACGCTACCTTTCCGGCAATCTAGTACGACATTATACAGTCATGACCCGCACCCGAAAAATCTCGGGCATGAGTCGTGGGTACGTCCAGCCTACGCCGCAGCATTGGCGGTAGAACGCTGTCTAGGTCAACTATCTAGATAACTCACAAAAAAATCTGCCATGACCTCTCCAAAAGGAGGGCAACCACGCAATCAATATATAAACCTGTCAAGATCTTAACTCCAAACGGAGGAGCAATATCATAATGATAATCACAATATACTCAATCACGAATCTAAGCACGATAAGATGACAAAAAAGACTAACAACTCCAAAGTCTAACCAACAACAACTACTACAACAACTACAACATCAATAATAATAATACATCATCCCAAAATAATATACAAAACAAGGTCTCAATCCAAAACCGGAGAGAAATCCGGTGCTAAAAGCTAATAAAACAATAACAAGGTCCTAGTGATCCCGGCTACCAACCCGAAAATCACTCCTAAACTAGAGGGTCCCTGTCTGCACCATCGACAGGCTCAGGTCCATAAAACGTCGGACACCACTCCTCCGGATACTCTGGAAAATATGTCCAGTCAGAACTGGAGCAAGTACATCTCTAACAGCAGTTCCATTTAAATGATAAAAACTATAAAACAGTTATAGCAAGTAGCAAGAAGAATGAAGCAAGTATGAAACAAGAAATATATAAATTACTGGTGCATAAAGTTAAAGATGCAAGAATATCATAAACAAGATAGTAGTAACTGTAAGATACAAAAAATCTAAGCTAAGATCAAGTTCGTGCACATGAAATTGTAGTGAGTCCAGCATAAAATACATGTAGTGAGTCAAGTCCAAAAATATGTAAGTGAGACAAGTCAAGAAATGCATGAGAGTCCAGACTATAAAGAATGAACTCGGTGTCTTTGAAATACTTGTTTCGACATGTAAACGGCTAGGGGTAAGTACGGCTCATCGCGCACTGGGTGCGCGGCTGCTATCATTCCAGATTAGACCAGAGGGAGTGGTTCCTGATGATTCCAGATGGGAATGTTTACATGTCTACTCGAGTATTTCCCTGCCCCGACTAATACAAGTGGATCCAAGACCCGACACACAATCAAGATGAGTCCAGCCTGAAATATGAGTGATGCCTGTAGGTGATGCCAGTAGTAATTTCAGAATAGAGGCCAGAAACATGAAATATACGTGTCACAAGTAAATAAATCCAAAAATACCAGTCAGTGTCCCGTGTTGTGCCAGAATAATCAGATGATACTATACTAGAAGTTGAATCATAATAATCATCAGATAATGAAAACTATCAGAGAATGTACTCGCTTGACATCCTGAGCAACTGGCGATCCGAACTGGTGTCGCAAGGACCTATTACGAAAAACAAGGTTAAACAGGTTTCTAATGAGTTAAACAGATATAAAATAACTAAAAATAGGCTTCTAGGGTCGTTCTAGGTCAAACGGGTCAAACCGGTGAAATCTGGGTC
Source organism: Iris macrosiphon (assembly GCA_036927795.1). Taxonomy (NCBI): domain Eukaryota; kingdom Viridiplantae; phylum Streptophyta; class Magnoliopsida; order Asparagales; family Iridaceae; genus Iris; species Iris macrosiphon. The sequence goes on from JAYESA010000005.1 coordinate 55,513,214, forward strand.
AAAAAGTCAACTCTTGGTCCAAAAAGTCAACTATGGGTCAAAACTAGGTCAAAAGTTGACTTTGGCGGTCAACCGAGTCAACTACGGTCAAGTTTAGGTCAAACTAGGGTGCTCCTGAAATTCTAGGTCAAACCGAGCTCATTAAACTATAAAACTCACAAACTTGCCTCCTTGAGATACCGGGATACCCTCGGTATCCGATACCTCACCCTACGCTATACGCCCACCTATACCAGCTAAAACCTATGCTAGCACGCGTAAATATATACACATAAGCATATAAAAATTACTCCAATACTATTCCTAGGCTAATGCTCAAAAACCCCGCTCGAAACTCAATACCTTGGATATCTCAAGGTATTGAGATACCTTGGTATCTCAAGGTATTGAGATACCGCTCTAAACTCAACCCGACTACCCCTCTAGCTAGCTAACTATGCATAAACATATATATCTAGCTATAATCTAGGCTAAAATATATATATATCTATCATATATTTACATATCTAAGTATCTATATATATATATATACACATTGCACATACACACATACACATATAATACCTTACCTTATACCTACATAAATATATATACATATATAACTATAACACATACCTATCTAGCTATAGGTATATATATCTATGCATATAGATATAGATATAGATATAGATATAGATATAGATATAGATATAGATATCTAACTATATCTAACTATCTACCTATCCATCTATCTATATCCAATATCTATCTAACTATCTATTCACGTATCTACCTATGTATCTATAGTTATATCTATCTATGTAACTATCTACCTAACTATCTAGTATCTATCTATTTATCTAGATATATCTATCTATCTATTGATCTATCTATATATTTATCTATTACCTATCTATCTATCTATCTAATACTTATTTACCTATCTATCTATTTATTTATCTATGTATCTATCTATTCTATTTATGTCTAGCTATCTAGATATCTAATATCTATGAATCTATCAATCTATCTATATATATCTAATATCCATATATCTAACTATCCATCTATTATCTAATCTATATATCCACCTAACTATTAATCTAACTATCTACTAATCTATCTATCTATATATATATGTACCACTCTCCCTCCCTCGTATTTGCTGTTGCTGCTAGCTCTTCACCTTGCTGCTGCTGCTGCCTGGCTTCATATTGCTGTTGTGCCTGCTGCCTAGCTGCTGCTGTGGTGGCTGCTGCCCCACAGCAGCTGCTGCTGTTGCTGTCCAGGTTCTGTTCCCCCCCTCTCTCATTCTCACACACACACACACACACACACACACACACACACACCTATATACATATATATATATATACACACTCTCAAATATATATATATACACATACACACATATATATATATATATACATATCCTCACTCACACACACTCACTCTCACACACCCTCACACACACACTCTCACACACACTCACTAGTACATAACCACACACACAAATATACATATATATATAAATATATATACATATACAAACTTATATATATATATCTATATATAAACACTCACTCACACTCACACACACACTCACCTACACACATACAATAGCACCAACACACACTCACACAAGCACTCACTAACACACTCACACAAGCACTCACTAACACACTCACATATACATAAAAACACATACATATATAAATATATATATAGAACACACACACAAATATATATATACACATATATATATATAAACACCACACACACAAACAACGCACACAACGTCCACAACGCTCACCAACGCACGCCCAACAACCCCGACACGCACAAACACCTATAAATATATAAAATATAGCCCGAGAATTCTAGCACACACTCTCCGATACTAACCCAACGCGCGCACAAGCCTGAAACTAAGAAACTACGCCGAAATGGCCGTTCGGTCATTTCGACGAACACGCGGTGTGCGGTTCGAAAAACCTCCTGAAACGCACACCAAACCAACTCAGAATCGGCCCAAAATTTACCCATGGGTCCTAAACGATGTCTAGATCCTAGAAAAAATGCTATCGTGTCGATTCTAGGTCGGTGGCAAAAATACGCACGTACTTAGAATCGGCGACGACGAAAACCCAAAAAATGCCCGAAATGCCCGTTTCTCCGCGACACGGCTTCCCGTGTCCGAACGAAGATACGCACTCACCCTTAAGACACCCAACAACGTCTACCTAGGTCCGTCTAACCTAGGGCATCACCCAAAATTGGGCCAAATTTGGATTCCACCCTAAATTGACACAAAACCTAGTGTTAAAGTCTCTAAACTCAACCAAACTAGTTCCAACTTCCTCCCACGGGTAGCCTAAGGGTCTAGGAAGGTTCTAAACTATTAGTTATACTATAAAAGAGTAATTACAAGGGAAAAATTAGGGTTTATCTCTTGGGAGTTGGAATCCCAAGGCCAAAGTCTCCGATCTACTTGGAATCACCTCCCTCAAGCTCCAAGCCACCAAATCTAGCCTCCACACTAAATCTAGGCTCCACACACCTAGGTTAGGGAAAATGCAAAGTTAGGATTTACATAAAGAAGAAGGAATGGAAGAAAGAAGGAAGAAAAATGAAGAAGAACTCACTTTGGAAGAGGAAGGAAGAAGAAAGAAGAAGTGGAGAAGAAGAAGAAGAAGTGAAGAATATGAAGAGGGGAAGGGGGCTGCTGCTTGGTCTCGGGTAGGGGCTGCTGTAAAGGGCCGGCCACACATAAATAATGTTTTACTAATACTCCAAATGCCCAAAATGCCCTCCCCTAAATTGGTTTTGGATTTCGGGTTCCAAAAGCACTCAAACTAACTCCAAATCTCTCCCACTAACCCACTAAAAATATAATAAATATTTCTAAGCCCCAAAATAATCCTTACAAGGGTGTTGGTCGGGTCGGATATGGGTCCACTAGGGTCTGACATGGGTCCAGGCTAGCCAAAACCCTAAAACAATCAATATAAAAATAATACAATCATTAATTAAATATAAATACAATTAATATAAATAATACACAATTAACTAAATTAAAAAAAAATACCCGGCTCTGAAAATTGGGCGGTGACAAGCCTATCCTCCTTAGAAAATTTTGTCCTCGAAATTTAGAGTCAATCGCACTCCCTCTAGGTCAAACCCCCAACAATCACAGTCAAGAAATTCTACCTAAACAACATGCAAGATCATGGTCCTACTGGTCGTGTTATCACGATCTCAATCAGGGTCACTACACTATCTACCACAGCACAAAAAAGTCTAACAGGTACTAATAAAGCACACCAGGAATGGAAAAGGATAGAAAAAGGAACAAAGAGACAGACCTGCTAACCCGACACCCGTAGCATCGGCCTCCTCGACCATCAACGCATAAGCCCTGCCCTGCTGGGGTGTATCCCTCTGCTGGTGTAGGGCATAATGCTGTGCCACAGGTGGCCTAGCTCCAACTCTCTGATCCTGTGCTCCACCCAATGGAGGTGCAGTGGGGCAATCTCGCATCTGGTGAGCAGCGGATCCACAGAGCAAACACACCTTCAGTCTCCTCCTACAAATATCCCAAGTGTGTCCTGCCTTCCTGCAGTAGGCACAAGTGGGCACCCTCTGATCCTGACCCTGCTGTGCTGCCTTCTGTATATAGGGATGCTTAGCTGGTCCCGCACTGCCACTCACAATGCCTGAATCATCCCTGCCTCTCTTGGACTTGAGCTCCAAGTCATCCTCTGCTCTCTGAGCATCTCCCACTATCTGCTCGAAAGTCGCCTCGCGGTCGCTCCTAGTCAAAGACTTGACCGCCATAACCAAGCCCTTGCAAAACTTTCTCGCCTTGGCTGCCTCACTCAAGCCATCTACAAATCTGCCCAGACGGCAGAACTCCGCTGCGTACTCGTCCATCGTCATGCTCCCCTGGACGAGTGCCTCAAACTGGCTCTCCAAAGCACTGAGCGCCACATCAGGGAAAAATTTCTTCTTAAAAAGCCTCTTGAAAGCCTCCCAAGTAAGCCCTGACGCCGCGATCCTCGTATCTGTACGATACCATGTCAAGGCGAGGTCGAACATCTGACTGCCCGCCGCCTCTATCTGCATGATGTCTGGAATTTGCACCAGCCTGAAGATGTCCTTAATCTGCTATATCCAGTCATTCGCGTACAGGATCCCTTCTGTGCCACGGAACTCCTTGGGCCGCATCCTCTGAAAGTCAATGATACTACCCGACCTCGGATGCTGAATCTGATCTGCATGTGGCTGAATCTGTGCCACCCTATCCACTACCGTCATGGCCACCTGGTGGGCGTTCTCAATGCCCAGCCTCATCACATCCACATGACGGTACTGCTCGTCCATCATCTCCCTGAAGAACGCAAACAACTACACGGCATCTACTGGAGCAGGAAGTGGTAGAGGAACCACCGGAACGACTAGGGTAGTCCTCGGATCGACAGGTGGAGGAGGATCCCCGAGAGAAGCAGAAGCTCCCTCGACCGCAAGAGTGGTGAGTGGAGCGGTAGCAGCTGCCTGAATGCGAGCTGGACGAGAGGTAGCAGACCTCTCAGTGGCAACTGCTGGGGCGGTACGATGAGATCGTGTCTTCGGAGGCATCCTGAACACAGATCAAAAGAAATCAATACGGCGCAAGATACGATATCATCAAAGAAGGACAGTAATATTTCAAAAGAAAACAATTTCAGAATAATTAGATTGGGATTGTTCCTAGTCATGATTGAGTACACTCTCATCCTAGATCCTAGATCCTATAGCAGGCTCGTAGCAGTACAACTAAGTTGTTGTACCACTACGACATCGCACTAATTGCGAATTGAGACCTGCATGGGGCCGCCACCAAAAACGTGTCACGACCCGCACCCAAAAAATCTCGGGCATGAGTCATGGGTACGTCCAGCCTACGCCGCAGCATCGGCGGTAGAATGTTGTCTAGGTCAACTATCTAGATAACTCACAAAAAATCTGCCATGAACTCTCCAAAAGGAGGGCAACCACGCAATCAATATATAAACCTGTCAAGATCTCAACTCCAAACGGAGGAGCAATATCATAATGATAATCATAATATACTCAATCACGAATCTAAGCACGATAAGATGACAAAGAAGACTAACAACTCCAAAGTCTAACCAACAACAACTACTACAACAACCACAACATCAATAATAATAATACATCATCCCAAAATAATATAAAAAACAAGGTCTCAATCCAAAACTGGAGAGAAATCCGGTACTAAAAGCTAATAAAACAATAACAAGGTCCTAGTGATCCCGGCTACCAACCCGGAAATCACTCCTAAACTAGAGGGTCCCTGTCTGCACCATCGACAGGCTCAGGTCCATAAAACGTCGGACACCACTCCTCCGGATACTCTAAAAATATGTCCAGTCAGAACTGGAGCAAGTACATCTCTAACAGCAGTTCCATTTAAATGATAAAAACTATAAAACAGTTATAGCAAGTAGCAAGAAGAATGAAGCAAGTATGAAACAAAAAATATATAAATCACTGGTGCATAAAGGTAAAGATGCAGGAATATCAGAAACAAGATAGTATTAACTGTAAGATACAAGAAATCTAAGCTAAGATCAAGTCCGTGCACATGAACGTGTAGTGAGTCCAGCATAAAATACATATAGTGAGTCAAGTCCAAAAACATGTAAGTGAGACAAGTCAAGAAATGCATGAGAGTCCAGACTATAAAGAATGAACTCGGTGTCTTTAAAATACTTGTTTCGACATATAAACGGCTACGGGTAAGTACGGCTCACCGCGCACTGGGTGTGCGGCTGCTATCATTCCAGATTAGACCAGAGGGAGTGGTTCCTGATGATTCCAGATGGGAATATTTACATGTCTACTCGAGTATTTCCCTGTCCTGACTAATACAAGTGGATCCAAGACCCGACACACAATCAAGATGAGTCCAGCCTGAAACATGAGTGATGCCTGTAGTGATGCCTGTAGGTGATGCCAGTAGTGATTCCAGAATAGAGGCCAGAAATATCAAATGTACGTGTCGCAAGTAAATAAATCTAGAAATACCAGTCAGTGTCTCGTGTTGTGCCAGAATAATCAGATGATACTATACTAGAAGCTGAATCATAATAATCATCAGATAATGAAAACTATCAGAGAATGTACTCGCCTGACGTCCTGAGCAACTGGCGATCCGAACTGGTGTCGCAAAGACCTATTACGAAAAACAAGGTTAAACAGGGTTTTAATGAGTTAAACAGATATAAAATAACTAAAAATAGGCTTCTAGGGTCGTTCTAGGTCAAACCGGTCAAACCGGTGAAATCTGGGTCAAAAAGTCAACTCTGGGTCCAAAAAGTCAACTCTGGGTCAAAACTAGGTCAAAAGTTGACTTTGGCAGTCAACCGAGTCAACTACTGTCAAGTCTAGGTTAAACTAGGGTGCGCCTGAAATTCTAGGTCAAACCGAGCTCATTAAACTAGAAAACTCACAAACTCGCCTCCTTGAGATATCGGGATACCCTCGGTATCCGATACCTCATCCTACGCAATACGCCCCGCCTATACCCGCTAAAACCTATGCTAGCACGCGTAAATATATACACATAAGCATATAAAAATTACTCCAATACTATTCCTAGGCGAATGCTCAAAAACCCCGCTCGAAACTCAATACCTTGGATATCTCAAGGTATTGAGATACCGCTCTAAACTCAACCCGACTACCCCTCTAGCTAGCTAACTATGCATAAACATATATATATCTAGCTATAATCTAGGCTAAAATATATATATCTATCATATATTTACATATCTAAGTATCTATATATATATACACATAGCACATACACACATACACATATAATATCTTACCTTATACCTACATAAATATATATACATATATAACTATAACACATACCTATCTAGCTATAGTTATATATATCTATGCATATAGATATAGATATAGATATAGATATAGATATCTAACTATATCTAACTATCTACCTATCCATCTATCTATATCTAATATCTATCTAACTATCTATTCACGTATCTACCTATGTATCTATAGTTATATCTATCTATGTAACTATCTACCTAACTATCTAGTATCTATCTATTTATCTAGATATATCTATCTATCTATTGATCTATCTATATATTTATCTATTACCTATCTATCTATCTAATACCTATTTACCTATCTATCTATTTATTTATCTATGTATCTATCTATTCTATTTATGTCTAGCTATCTAGATATCTAATATCTATGAATCTATCAATCTATCTATATGTATCTAATATCCATATATCTAACTATCCATCTATTATCTAATCTATATATCCTCCTAACTATTAATCTAACTATCTACTAATCTATCTATCTATATATATATGTACCACTCTCCCTCCCTCGCATTTGCTGCTGCTGCTAGCTCTTCACCTTGCTGCTGCTGCTGCCTGGCTTCATATTGCTGTTGTGCCTGCTGCCTAGCTGCTGCTGTGGTGGCTGCTGCCCCACAGCAGCTGCTGCTGTTGCTGTCCAGGTTCTGTTCCCCCCCTCTCCCATTCTCTCACACACACACACACACACACACACACCTATATACATATATATATATATATATATATATATATATATATATATATATATATATATATATACACACACTCTCAAATATATATATATATATATATATATATATATTTGAGAGTGTGTATATATATATATTTGAGAGTGTGTATATATATATATATACATATCCTCACTCACACACACTCACTCTGACACACCCTCACACACACACTCTCACACACACTCACTAGTACATAACCACACACACAAATATACATATATATATAAATATATATACATATACAAACTCATATATATATCTATATATAAACACTCACTCACACTCACACACACACTCACCTACACACATACACTAGCACCAACACACACTCACACAAGCACTCACTAACACACTCACACAAGCACTCACTAACACACTCACATATACATAAAAACACATACATATATAAATATATATATAGAACACACACACAAATATATATATACACATATATATATATAAACACCACACACACAAACAACGCATACAACGCCCACAACGCTCACCAACGCACGTCCAACGACCCCGACACGCACAAACACCTATAAATATATAAAATATAGCCCGAGAATTCTAGCACACACTCTCCGATACTAACCCAATGCGCGCACAAGCCTGAAACTAAGAAACTACGCCAAAATGGCCGTTCGGTCATTTCGACCAACACGCGGTGTATGGTTCAAAAAACCTCCTGAAACGCACAACAAACTAACTCAAAATTGGCCCAAAATTTACCCACGTGTCCTAAACGATGTCTAAATCCTAGAAAAAATTCTACCGCGTCGATTCTAGGTCCGTGGCAAAAACGTGCACGCACTTAGAATCGGCGACGACGAAAACCCAAAAAATGCCCGAAACGCCCGTTTCTCCGCGACACGGCTTCCCGTGTCCGAACGGAGACACGCACTCACCCTTAAGACACCCGATAACATCTACCTAGGTCCGTCTAACCTAGGGCATCACCCAAAATTGGGCCAAATTCGGATTCCACCCGAAATTGACACAAAACCTAGTGTTAAAGTCTCTAAACTCAACCAAACTAGTTCCAACTTCCTCCCACGGGTAGCCTAAGGGTCTAGAAAGGTTATAAACTATTAATTACACTATAAAAGAGTAATTACAAGAGGAAAATTAGGGTTTACCTCTTGGGAGTTGGAATCCCAAGGCCAAAGTCTCCGATCTACTTGGAATCACCTCCCTCAAGCTCCAAGCAACCAAATCTAGCTCCATACTAAATCTAGTTTCCGATCTACTTGGAATCACCTCCCTCAAGAAGAAGGAATGGAAGAAAGAAGGAAGAAAAAGGAAGAAGAACTCACTTTGGAAGAGGAAGGAAGAAGAAAGAAGAAGTGGAGAAGAAGAAGAAGTGAAGAATATGAAGAGGGAAAGGGGGCTGCTGCTTGCTCTCGGGTAGGGGCTGCTGTAAAGGGCCGGCCACACCTAAATAATGGTTCACTAATACTCCAAAGGCCCAAAATGCCCTCCCCTAAATTGGTTTTGAGTTTCGGGTTCCAAAAGCACTCAAACTAACTCCAAATCTCTCCCACTAACCCACTAAAAATATAATAAATATTTTTAAGCCCCAAAATAATCCTTACAAGGGTGTTGGTCGGGTCGGACATGGGTCCACTAGGGTCTGACATGGGTCCAGGCTAGCCAAAACCCTAAAACAATTAATATAAAAATAATACAATCATTAATTAAATATAAATACAATTAATATAAATAATACACAATTAACTAAATAAAAAATACCTGGCTCTGGAAATGGGGTGGTAACATATACTGGCTTAACCCGTCCATGCCTAGCACAACGTCAAAGTATGGCATGGGTAATACCAAGAATCATGCTCTCATCTCTCTACCACATATGACTACCGAACATGTTCTAATAGTGCTGGTAACCGGCACGATGCCTCCTCCGGTAAGAATCTTCCAACTCTTAGGTAAGGGGGAAGTAGCTACTCTATGCATTGCTACGAATCTACTAGATATGAACGATAGTGTAGCTCCAGAATCAAATAATACAGTCATAGGTAATGATGCAACTAAAATGGTACCTGTGATAACTTTTCCTTCTGTTTCCTCCTCAGTAGCTGCTAGTGCAAAGGCCTGTCCGTGCCTCTGCCCTCCGGTCTGCTGTCGAGCTCGATCAAACTGCGCCTCCTGTGGGGCCAAGGATGGTCCCCTCTGAAATGCTCCTAGTGCTGGTGGACGTTGACCTCCTGGCGGGGGTAGTATCCTCTGGACTGGTGCTGCTGGCCTCTGTCCGGTCTGCTGTGCTGCCTCTCTACGCTGTGGGCAGTCTCGGACTTGGTGCTGGCTCGATCCATAAATCAGGCATGTCCTCAGTCTCTTTCGGCAGTCCTTCTCATAATATCCTCTCTTGCCACAGTGGTAGCAAGTCGAAAGCTCCTTTTGTTGGTATCGTGTTGTCCTCTGCTGTGTCTGCACTCCGGAACGACGGATCGATCATCCTGTTCTGAGCTGGGCTCTGGCTGGTATGGTCGTACTGGAACGTCTTGCTCCTCTGCCGATGTCCTCCTGGATCCTCGCCTCTGAAAGAACCTCATCATAAGAAATCCTCGCCTGTGTGGTGGTATACCTTTGTAGCTCGAAAGTGAGGCTGTGATAGAATCTTTGGGCCTTCTCTAGATCGTTGGGTATCAGGACGGCACCAAATCTGCTAAGACGGCTAAACTCTGCGTCATATGCATCTACAGTCATATTCCCTTGTTCTAGATGTAGGAACTGGAAGTACAGGACATTTATGACTGTAGCCGAGAAATACTTTGCGTTGAAGTATTCTAAGAACTGTTCTCATGTCTGGGTCTTGCCTACACTGCGCTCAATAGAATCCTACCAGTGATGGGCATTGCCTTTTAGTTGGGCCCTTACTGCGGTCATCCAAAGGTTTGGATGCAGTTGTAAAGCCTCTAATAGCATCTCCGTATTGGCGACCCAATCGGAGATCTCCTCTACAGTCTCGTTGCCCGAAAAAGTATATGGCCCCATCTGGCGAAACCATCGTACTGTACCACCTGTCTAACCTGGTGGAGGTGCTGGTACGGGTGCTGTGACAGGGGTCCTCTCCAGAACTGCCATAAAACTCTGTCTCAATGTCTCGGTTTGATGCCACTATGCTTGCATCATAGTCTGGAAGAACTGAAGCATCTGTGGCTGTCCATCTGATGGTGGCATCTGGGGTGGATAAGGTAGAGGTGGTGGCAATGGAACCTCTGGCTGTACGGTAGGTGTCTCCTCAGATGTCGGCCTCTCAGTTTGTGGCATTGGCGTAGCCCCTGAAGTCTGGCCCTCAAAATGCTGTGTAGGGATCGTCTGGGAAGTCTGTCCCTCGTGCTGCTATGTAGGATCACCCTGAGAAGTCTCGCGCCAATGTATCAGCGGGGCCTGTAGAATTACCGGGGCCTGTGTTGGGGGTTGCCCTCCAGGTGGTCCCTGGGATATCTCCTCTCTCTGGGTGGTGTCGATTGGCACCACGACACTGGGTGCTCCTCGTCCACTGCGCAAGTTCATCTTGCTGCAAAAGATAAAGCTTCATTAAAAGAGTACGGAATCAAGCAAACATGATGCAGATATTTAGAAGTAATACGAAGGAAGTTCAAAGACGTAATCAAAATGGATGAGACATAGTAATTTCTATCCTATTGCAGGCTCGTTGGGCATATTACCATATCACAAGCGAATAAGTCGACCTGCATGGGCCACCACTAAAACCATGTTACGCTCCAGTCCCAAAATACACGGGACCAGGCCACGTGACAATAGCTAGCTGTCACGTCTCCGAGGATATCCCAATTTAATGGATCCTAACGAAGAGTGCTACGCTGTCCTAAAATACTAATATGTCCAATATTAATCAACAATAGGAAATCTAATCTCATCCAAAATATAACCAGCAAGAAGTACTAAAATAAATACTGGAACATAACGCCAGTCTCAAATATTATAGTACAGCCAAGAATGTCTGGTGGGAACAAACCCACTACTATAACAAAATAAAAGTACTAAATGACAGATAAAATAAATAATGACTAGGGCATCGGCTGACTAGATAATGATGCTCCCAATCCTAGGCAGAAGGTCTACCATCTGATCACGAAAACTCTAACGGTAGCACCTCTAGCTCCTCCGTGGTAGCGTACCTCGTCTCCTGTCCTGGGCCGTACACTGTGGGGTAATATGCCTCGTCCAAATCTGGAAAGGTACCTGGTCCTCAGAGGGACGTAACAAGATACATAGAAGCATGCCATATATATAAATATTGAATAAAATAAATATAATAAAGGGTGTGCTAACCATCTAAGTGAATGCAATGTGAGGACAATATTGGTACGTATGGGTATGCGTAGGCATATAACGTCCAACACTCCGAAGAGAGTGGCAACAGTACTGTATATCGTCCATATCGCTCCGAAGAACGTGGCAGCAGTGTAGTATATCGCCCATATCGCTCCGAAGAACGTGGCAGCAGTGTAAAGGAAGTCATTGGATCCGTGGCTCCTCCGGATACTATGGATTTCAATGTGTGTATCCCACACGCCTACTAGTTGTCCTTCCCGTCCAATGTAAATATACACATCGAAATACTCGACGTGCATACCACGTATCTACATGCCAAGTCTCTAATAAACTATAATCCTGAAATATATACTATCCATGATGCATGTCACACTCACCGATAGCTAGTCGAGTACGCGAACCCGCATCCCAATATGAATTTGTCATTGTGAAACGTATAAGAGTGTCAGGTTTCGAAAGATATCAGAGTATCCTCCCAATAGGGTGAGTCTGCTAGCAACTAGGTCAAGTACACTACTCATCGACGCATCCGTCAACTGCATCCGAGTCAATCTCGGACGCGCACAGTCATATGAAATAAAGCAACAAGATATCATACAATATTTGCATAATTTAAATTAGAAAGTAAATATGGCAAGGTATCTTGCCTGGGTTCTCAAGGTGTGAATGCCAATAGCCTTCTCCTGCAGTATCTCCTGGCTGGTCCAGTGACCCTAAACATACAATATAATATAGTAATTCTAGCATCAGATACTAAAGTAATACATACAAAGAACTACGGCGCTGCTCTTAGGTATTGACACAAGGTCACGGCTGGCCAACTACAGAGTCACGTGTGCACGTAGCTAAGGTGCACACGTGTCCTGTCCTCAGTTATCGTGTCTCTCGCGACAATAATTTACCGAAGTTATGGGTTACCAAACTATTTATGTTTTGTACAAATACATGTCCTTATTTTCCATGTTAAGTGTACTTGGTTTATGTCCAGGTTTTTAGGTGAAGTACAAGTCCCTTATACAAGTCATATTATTAGAGTAATTATTATTTATTAATTACTGACTAATCTAGTTAACATACATATTCACCTATATATGCTTCACATTAATTTGTTCGTGTCGATACTCGACACGGTGATACGATAATACAACTACACAATGATATAATAAAGGAAAAGGAAATCAGGTGGTTACCTAGGCGTGGCAGAACAGGGGGGTCTGTGCTCGTCGGCGGCACATACTCTGGCGATCGACGGAGCTCCGGTCGACGTATGACGGACAACAGTAGCAGCAGCAACAACAACTATAGCAGTTGCAACAGCGGCAGCAGCAGCCTGGCAGCAGCGGCAGTGGAGGTTTGGCGGGCTGGGACGCTGTTGGTCGGGGGAGAATGTGGCGCTGGTCGGTTTAACAGTGGTGTGGCGGTGGTCAGGCGGGTGGCAGATTTGATTGAGGGAGTCGGGAAGAGCTGGATGGAGTTGATGCTGGTGACGGGGATGGTGACGGCACGTTGATGATGGTGAGGGTAGAGGTGATGGCGGCTTGGGGTGGTCTAGTGGCTAGGGGGTACAGGCGGCGGTCGTGGCTGAGGAGGTGGCGGCCTGAGGTGGTGGTGGTGTTTGTGAAGTCGGGGGAAGGGTGAGGGTGCTCAATTTTGAAGAGGGAGTTCGGCTAGGGGTTTGCTAGGGTTTTGATTATTAGGGTTTCATTTGAGAAAATATATATTTATATGGGGGAGAGGGAATATAGGCTGACCTCAGGATTTGGGCCGGCCTGGCTCCTTGGGGTGGGGGCTGGTGGTTGTGCCTCAATTTCAAGTAGGAATGGACAGTTAAGAGAAATTAGATTTATTGAAATTATTCATGGACGTTTGTAACAAATATTGCGTAGCTAAAATAAAGCACAATATTGAGTATTTAAAAGTTACACAAGGTTAGATGGGTAGTCTGGCATGTCCAGGAAATGTATATGAAATTCGATTGAAGGTAACTACTAGTGTAGTGCTCCGAACATCGAAGCAACGATAGGGTGTATTAAGTCACATAATTGTTGCACATAAATATTAATTACATCCAAATTAATCCTAGTCTCTCAATCTAAATTAAAATGATCCTAAATTGGTCGAGGGGGTTTACACAACACTTCTTAATTAAGGCAGCAGTTAAATAGGCAATATTATAAATATAATATTTTAATAGGCAATATTTTATAAACAGTTAATGCATTAAGATATATATAAGCTTCGTACATATGGAATCCTTACCCCGGCCAATGGCCGTTTCCGTATAATTTACAGGATTGTTCTTACCGCCCCTGCATAAGACATCATTAGTAAGCAACTCATTCTCACTGGATCATTTATGGTGTAGCACCACAATGGACATGCCATATAGGACTTCGATGGTCGTGCGATACACTTTCAAAGCAGGTAGCAAGCCTCAATGAATGTCTCACTTATACCCGACGCTACCAAAGCGCTACTATTTTTCCTGGGCCGAACTGTCCCCAGTGTCCCAGGTCCCGTTTGAGAAAATTTACTACCTTGTGCACAAGTTGTCCATGACCATACAATACATCTACGACTATTTGATAAGCATAAATAGCAGTATAAGGTATTTAAACATTTAGAGCAATAATGTATATTTCCCCATTCTTATTTCAGCAAACTTATTCATTTGATTCGATTGGTAGTCCGTAAAATCCAATTTATCGCTAAGTCATGGCACCAAACCACGACACAATTATTATATCCTTTCCTGTGTTACATAATTGAACTTCCCTCTTATCAATGCAATTCCATTAATTTATAATATTGGTATAAAACGTGTGGCATTAGTGGATTTATCGATCATTAGACTTAGCAAGGTTATAAGAGAATATTTTGATTGTTGGCATGAAGGTGTAGAGAAGAAGGGACAGAACCACTCACCAAATAGAGAATATCGAAAGAAAATGACGCTTACTCGCTCAGGCTCCGGTCACGCATCTACCTGCATTGGCACCAACATTTTGTTAGACTACCATATTCGTTTCTCCCAGAGTTCTCTAGAATGAATTCATGCAATCGATAAAAATGGGCTAAACAATAAATTATCAAAAACCAATCACGAAAACCTATTCATCAAAACCAAGCAGCAAAAATCCATGAAAGCCAACCAAAAATCCAATAAAAGCTATTGGACTCATTCCAATAGAAGTTGATCCATCAATTAGAGAAGTTTATTGCATTATCCATGATCAATTTTGCCATAAAGTTTCTCCATACTCAATTTTGACTGAGTCAATCGAGCCACAAGCCTTATATAGTGCACCCCTAGGAGCGGGGCACTATACCTATTATTTGTTGCGTACGCTGAGTGAAAATAATAAGTTTGAAAATAATCCCTATCAGAGGTAATGTAGACGTAATAGGTTTTGTGGACCCATTACTTCTTGCGCAACTGAGTGCAAGTAATAGATTTGGAACAAGCCCTACCAGAGGTGATATGGGTGTGGCAGGTTTTATGGACTTAACACGGCTGGCGTATCTTGGTAAGTACGGGTGATAAGTGAAGATGATAACCGATATCAGAGGTAATATGGACGTAATGATCGATAGACAAGCTCTGAGAGGTTTGCCCAGAGGTAATATGGACATGGTGCCACCCTCACTTTTCCAAATAAGGGTAATTTAGTCATTTGGCATAGTTATTTTATTTTTAGTGATTTAATAATAATTAGTGTGCTATTTAATTATATTGGTGCTTTATAATATTTATTTATAGTTAGTGGACTAGCCTAGTGGACCTAATTAGATTGGTCATGATAATATTGAACCCAATATTTTGGGCTAGGCCTATAGACTCAACCATCTTTATTAATTAGGAGATTTAGTTAAACATGCATTAGGATTAGATGCTTCCTAATTTATCCCTCATAATTAATTACCTACATGAGTATTAGTGAGGGGAATATCCTCTCCATTCTTTATTTCATTTAGATCCCCAATTGTGTTTTTCTCTAAATTGACTCATACCTTTGGCTAGGACTTGCAAGATTACAATTGGGGGTGGCATTATCCTAGTCAGTGATGTCTGCAAGGATCGAAGAGTTACACTGGGAGACCGGAAGTTGAGTGTGTATTTACTTGCAATGCCACTTTCGGGCTACGATATTATACTTGGGATGTATTGGTTGAGTAGGCACCATACTAGCATAGATTATCGTGGAGGCAGGGTGTTGTTTCGACCGCGAGGAGACCAGAGTTTGAGATCCCCAGAGGAGCAACGGAGCAGAGCGAGGGTACTACATATGGAGCCATGGTGGAAGAAAAAGCTGTTACATCCGTTGATAGCAGAGTTCATGGATGTATTTTTGAAGGAGTTGTCGGGCTTATCGCCAGATAGAGATGTAAAGTTCTCTATAGACTGGGTGCCAGGCGTAGAGCCAATATCACAACACGTCTATAGGGTGAACAACAACGAACTGATGGAACTG
Organism: Iris macrosiphon; assembly: GCA_036927795.1. Lineage (NCBI taxonomy): Eukaryota > Viridiplantae > Streptophyta > Magnoliopsida > Asparagales > Iridaceae > Iris > Iris macrosiphon. Next base: position 55,529,651 of record JAYESA010000005.1, read on the forward strand.
AAGAAGCATGTGGATGAGTTGCAGGACAAAGGCTTCATCCACTCCAGTTCATCACCGTGGGGTGCTCTGGTATTATTTGTACCAAAGAAGGATGGATCGGTACGTATGGGTATCGACTACAGGGCTCTTAACAACCTCACTATCAAGAATAAATACCCGTTGCCGCGGATTGACGATCTGTTTGATTAGTTGAGCGGAGGGAAGATTTTCTCCAAGATTGACTTGAGGTTGGGGTACCACCAGGTGAAAGTGAAGAAGGAAGACATTCCGAAGACAGCTTTTAGGACTCAGTATAGGCAGTTCAAGTTCTTGGTGATGCCGTTTGGGTTGACCAATGCCCCGATAGTATTCATAAACCTGACGAATAAGGTGTTTGATAAGTAGCTGAATCAGTTTGTTGTATTTTTTATTAATAATATATTAATATATTCGAAGACCCCAGTGGAGCATGAGAAGCACCTGAGGATAGTTCTAGAGACCCTCATGAAGGAGAAGCTGTTTGGCAAGCTTTCGAAGTGTGAGTTCTTCCTTGACACGGTTAAATTCCTTGGATATGTGATTACAGGAGACAAGATCTCAGTGGACCCGAAGAAGATTTCAGCAGTTGAGTCGTGGTTTACCCCGAGTTCAGTAGCAGAGATTAGGAGCTTTCTTGGATTGACAGTCTATTATCGGAGATTTGTTCAGGACTTCTCCAGAATTGCAGAGCTGATAACTAGGCTGACCCGAAAGGACGTGGAATTCGTCTGGACAGAGGAGTGTCAGGTCATCTTTGAGGAGCTGAAGAAAAGGTTGACTAAAGCTCCAATATTGACATTGCTATCAGGGACAAGAGGATTTTTTATATACAGTGATACTTCGGTAAGGGTTTGGGATGTATGTTGCGGCAGAACAGGAAGGTAATTGCCTATGCTTCTAGGCAATTATGCCCGTATAAGAAGAATTACCCTACCCATGACTTACAGTTCGCTACAGTCATCTTTGCTCTAAAGTTATGGAAACAATACTTGTATGGAGAGTGTGTGGAGATTTTTACAGACCACAAGAGCTTGAAGTATGTGTTTACAAAGAAAGATCTCAACATGAAGCAGCAGCGATGGTTTGAGTTGATAAAGGGCATCGACATTTTCTTGCAGTACCATCCAGGGAAGGCCAATGTAGTCACTGATGCCTTAAGCAGGTATCCAGTGGCTATATACTTAATGAGGGACATACATTTATTAGCCGATCTTGATAGCTTGGGTATTAAGGTACTAGTTCCTGGAGTTGCAACACAGATATGGGGGACTTCAGGTACAGTTAGAGTTGATGGACCGGATCAGAGCCATACAGTTTGATGATGAGTCTCTGAGGAGTATCAGAGTGCAGGCTCAGATGGGATTGGCAGAGGATTTCAGTATTGCAGAGGATAGATCATTGCGGCATAGTACCAGATTATGGGTACCGAGTGGAGCATTGCGCGAAAAGGTTCTTCAGGAGGCACATCGATCTCAGTACTCTATGCATCCATGTGCCAACAAGATGTATAGAGACATGAGAGAGCATGTTTGGCGGTATAGTATGAAGCGGGAGGTAGCGAGCTTCGTATCCATATGCTTGGTATGCCAGCAGGTAAAGGCATATAGACAGAGGCCAGGTGGATTGCTTCAACCTTTACCCATTCTAGAGTGGAAGTGGGAGCATGTGACGATGTATTTTGTTTTAGGGCTTCCACATTCTTCAGGAGGTAAAAATGCGATTTGGATCATCTTTGACAGGTTGACCAAATTGGCCCACTTCTTGCCATTTAAAGTGGGTATGACTACGTAGAAGCTCGTGGAGATATATATGTGACAAATTGTCAGATTACATGGAGTTCCTGTGAGCATAGTCTCAGATCGGGATAGTCACTTCATATCCCAATTCTGGAGGCTTGGACACCCAGCTCAAGTTTAGTACCGCATATCACCCCCAGACAGACGGACAGTCGGAGAGGACTATTTAGACTCTCGAATATATGCTTCGTACCTGTATTTTGGATTTTAGAGGATCTTGGAAGGATTATCTTCACCTGGTAGAGTTTTCTTACAACAGCAACAACTACCAGGTCAGCATTGAAATATCACCATTTGAGGCATTATATAGACGGAGATGTCGTACACCGTTGTCGTTGGATGATGTTGGTGAGAGAGCCTTATTGGGACCGAAGATGGTCGTGGATGCAACTGAGAAGGTGAAGCTTATCCGGGATAGACTTTGGGTGGCGCAGGACAGACAACGACATTAGGCCGATAGCCACCGGGGACCATTGGAGTTCGAGATATAGGTTTTATTTTATTTTTCTTGTGATTACTTGTTAAAGAATAGGCAATCACCTTCAACCGCTGCCAACTCCAAATCATGGGTGGGATAGTTCTTTTTGTGAGGACGTAATTGCCTGGAAGCATAGGCAATCACCTTCCCGTGCTGCTAAAGAACGCAACCCAAACCCTTCCCTGAAGCATCACTGTAGATAGTGAATCCACCTGTCCCCGATGGCAATATCAATACTGGAGCTGTCGTCAATCTCTTCTTCAGCTCATCAAATATGGCCTGACAATCCTTCGTCCAGGAAAAATCTACATCCTTTCTGGTCAGCCTAGTCATCAGTTCTGCAATCCTGGAGAAGTCCTGTACAAACCTCCTGTAGTAGCTCGCCAATCCAAGGAAACTCCTGATCTCTGCTACTGAACTCGGGGTAGACCATAATTCAATTGCTAAAATCTTCTTCGGATCCACTAAGATTCTATCTCCTGTAATAACATGCTCGAGGAATTCAACCTTATCAAGGAAGAACTCACACATTGATAGCTTGCCATACAGCTTTTCCTTCCTAAGGGTCTCCAGAACTATCCTCAAGTGCTGCTCATGCTCTTCTGGGGTCTTCGAATATATCAGAATATCATCAATGAAGACCACAACAAATTGATCAAGGTACTGATGAAATGCCTTGTTCATCAGGTTCATGAATACTGTCGGTACATTGGTCAACCCAAATGGCATCACCAAGAACTCGAACTGTCCATAACGGGTCCGAAAAGCTGTATTCAAAATGTGTTCTCTCTTCACCTTCACCTGGTGGTAGCCTGACCTCAAGTCTATCTTTAAAAACACCTTTGCTCCGCTCAACTAATCGAAGAGATCATCTATCCTCGACAGGGAGTATTTATTCTTGATATTGAGGTTGTTCAGAGCTCTATAGTTGATGCACATGTGTACCGACCCATCCTTCTTTGGTACGAACAATACCGGAGCTCCCCATAGTGATAAACTGGATTTGATGAAGCCTTTGACCTGCAGCTCATCAATATGCTTCTTTAGTTCTGCCAGTTCGCTGTTGTTGACCCTATAGACGTGTTGTGATATGGGCTCCGCTCCTGGCACAAAGTCTATAGAGAACTCAATATCTCTGTTTGGCGGCAAACTTGGCTAATCCTCTGGAAAGACATCCAGGAACTCTACTATCAGAGGATGTGGCAAATCCTCTTCCTCTATCCTGGCTCCACAAAAAGTGCCCCTGCTCTGCTCTGCTGCTCCTTTGGCGACCTCGAACTCTAGCTCTCCTGGCGGTCAAAATATCACTCTGCCTCCACGACAATCTATAGTAGCATGGTGCCTACTCAACCAGTCCATTTCGAGTAATATATCGTATTCTGGAAGTGGCATTACGAGTAAGAACACGCTCAACTCTCGGTCTCCCAATGATACTCTCTGGTCCTTACAAAAGTCACTGACTAGAATAATGCCTCCGTCAGTCGTGATCTTGCAAGTCCTATATAAGGGTTCCGCCTCCAAATGATGCTTAAGTGCATAAGATACAGACACAAAACTGTGGGAAGCGCCAGAATCGAATAATGCAAGTGCTTGAATAGAATCGAGAAAAACTGAACCTGAAATCATGTCTCATGCTGGCTCGGCCTCCTCGATCGTCATGGCATACGCTCGTCCTTGGGGCTCACCTCTCTGCTGCTGTTGGTGCTGGGCAAACCTTCGATGTTGTGGCAGAAGTGGAGGTCCCCTCTGTTGGCCTCCTGGTACAGTAGGTACTCTGGCAGGTCCCCTCTGAGCGGCTACTCCTTCCTGACCTAGACGAGTCTGTATAGATGGTCAATCTCTCAACTGGTGTGCTGACGATCCATAAGTCAAACATGTACCCAACCTTTTCCTGTAGTTGTTCCGCATGTGTCCCGCCTTCCCGTAGTACGCACACTGGATAGCGGACTGGGTCTGCCTCTGGGGTTGCTGCTGTTGCTGAGTGTTCCTCGAGCTGGTGCCTAGTGCTGTTGATGTTGATGCTGATACGGCCTCTGTTGCTATTGAAAGTGGGGACGCTTGGCCGGTCCCGCGCTACCACTCGCTCCTCCAGAAACGTCGCGTCCTCTCTTGGGCTTGAGGTCCAAATCATCCTCAGCAATCTGGATATCCATCAGAATGCCCTCGAAGGTAGTAGCACGATGATCAGAAGTGCGAGACTTGATCTCTCTCATCAGCCCCTTCCTGAATTTCCGGGCTCGGTCTCCTAGGACCCGAATCATCGATGACGCAAAACGACTCAAGCGGCAAAACCCTGCGGCATACTCGTCGATCGACATGTTCCCTTGGACCAAGTCATGGAACTGACTCTCCAACGCTCCCAGGGTCACGTCGGGAAAGAAATACTCCTTGAAAAGCTCATTAAAATCCTCCCAAGTAAGTCCTCCAACATTATGTCTCAGCTCCGTACGATACCAAGTCAGCATGATATCAAACATCTGGCGATCGGCGGCCTCGATCTTCAGACTCTCCAGAATCTGCGCCAAGCGCAAGTTCCTCTCTATGTCCTCCAGCCAATCATCTGCGTAAAGTACCCCCTCGATGCCCTTGAACTCCCGAGGCATCATCTTCTTGAAGTCCACTATAGTGCCTGGCCTCTGGTGCTGCTAGCCAGGATGCTGATGTTGCTGTGCGGCTCTCTCCACGGCTTGGAGAGCCACATGATAAGCATTCTCCATGCTCTCCCTCATCAGCTCCGTCTGTTCTTGGTGCACCTCGGCCTGCACTCTCTGTGCCTCAGCCTGAACTCGCTGGGCCTCTGCTGACGTCCTCTGAGCATTTACCATGCCCTGGATCAGTGCGAACATCTGTGCCCCGTCAATGGGCATACCTTCGGAAAATAGAGTCGGTGGTGGTGGAAGGTGCTCCGTAACAGCCGGGGCAACCCTCTGGACATGTAGGGGAGGAGGACCCCTGAAAACTGCAGAAACCCCCACATGAACAGGAGAGGTAAAAGGAACTCCAGCTGTCTGTCTGTCAGGTCGAGAGGTGGCAGACCTCTTTGAAGCTATGGGTCCCAACCTCAATGACCTAGTCTTCGGTGGCATCCTGAAGACAGACTAAAAAGAATCAATTAAGGCAACATATACGATATCATCAAAGAAGGACAGTAAAATTTAAAGGAATAAATTATTCAGATTGGCAATATATATTAGAATTTTTCTGGTTGTGATTGAGCAAACTCTCAGCCTAAATCCTATTTCCTAAAGCAGGCTCGTAGCAATACTTTAAGTGAGCACCACTACGAATCACACTACTTGCGAATCTCGACCTGCATGGGCCATCACTAAAAACGTGTCATAACTCGCACCCAAATATTCGGGCACGAGTACGTGGGTACACCCAGCCTACGCCGCAGCATCGACGGTAGAACGCTATCTGGATTATTTGTAACTATCTAACATCTCAACAATATAATACGGTACCTGTCAATCATCTCAACTCCAAGTGGAGGAACAATATGGTATCTCACAAGTATAACTAAACTCAATCACAAACAAACTAAGGAAGATAAAGCACGAATAAAAAAAGCGACGGAAAGAACAAGATATAATCTACAAGTCTGAATAATATACAACTGTGAATCTCCACAAATAGTCTAATACATGCCAACACAAATAAAAACTAAACCTCCTCAGACTCTGTAACTAAATCCTTCTGATATATAGGAGTATCCTTTAAAGATACGTCGTCCTATGGCCCATAGAATATGGGACACTACTCTATAAGCCAATCATCTAAAAAAATATATCCAGTCAGGATTGGAGCTAAGTACAAACACTAAACAACAATTTTAATTATATTAATAAAAACTATAAGACAGTGTAAGGAATACATGATAAAAAAATACTGGAAAAATAAGGAATACTCGAGAGACATGTAATCAGCAATAGTACTAACTAGCAATGAACAGATATATATGAATGCTAGAAATGAGTGAACTGGAAAAGAATAAAAATTCTAGCTAAGTGTTGTGAAATATCAGTTTGTTATGTGATCGACTTAGAACTTGATCAGGCTTGTTATATATGATTGTCTATGATACATGTGGGGTCAGGCTAACCTTCTGGTTAGCTATGATGTGAGTAATAGTCAGGCTAATCATATATAACAGGTTATGAGACATGTAAATGATCAGGCTACACCTTACGTGATATGTGGGGAGAGTTATAATGCATGTAAAGTGGGGTTTGATTATTGTTTGATAAAAAACGAAAAAAATAAAACTAGGTTTATACGAAACCCTTTCTTTGGTTTACAAACAAGAAAAAGAAAGTACAATTGATCCTATACGAGGATACTAAGTACAAAAATTTGATTCTGGAGAAATATTGCTATAGGAGTCTGATCTGCGGTCGATCATTTTATCCCTTGGACCATACGATGACGAAGAAGTGCTGTAGAAGAAGGAGAAGCTTCAAAGATCTCAAGAGGGATTGGATGCTCGATGCCAAAGTCGTCAATCACTACTCTTTGTCTGTCCTCTGGACTCTTCTCTCTCAAAAATCGATTTCTGACCCTGGACCTCCGTGGCCGAAGGTCTCTATTTGTAGGGTTTGGTCACTGTTGGCGTAAAAACCGAACAACGGAGAAAACTGCACCTTTTATGCGGCGGTTATAATAACTAACACCCACGTATAAATGATCCCCTGACTCTGCGTGTGACGCGTGTCCCATTACGACGTAACGCGTATAACTGTTGTGAAGATCACGGCATGCAAGCCACGTAGGTAACTGTCCATCGCGTAGAGATGATTGGCGTAGAAGCCAAATAACTGTATCGTTGGCGTAGAAGCCAAAAAGCTGTTCTGATGGCGTAAGAGCCGAGTAGCTTGTAAACCCCCTGATTTTTTCAAAATTTTTAAAACTGGATTTTTCACAATTTTCTGGAATTTTCTGGGAATTTTCTGTAATTTAAAAACAGGGTTTTTATTATTAAATGATTTTTAAATGATAATAAACAATATTAAAATATTATAAAAATAATATTTTTGGGTGTAAAATGAAAAACTGGACTTAGGATAATTTTTCTAGAATTTATCGGGCCCCGGACCTATTTTTAAACACCTAAAACTTTTTATTTAATTAATTAATTATTTATTTATTACTGATTTTATTATTATTATTTTTTTATATAATTTAAACCCAAACCCGAGCCCGGCCCGGCCCATTGGGCCCAAACCGGGCCCAGCCCCAACCCGGCCCAGCCCTGCCTAGCGGGTCGGGTCGGATCCGCCCGCCCGAACCCGACCCGACCCGGCGCCTGTCTCCCCCACGCCTCTGCGACCCGTTCACCCGAGTTTTTCGGCGACACAGCCGCCGTCCTCCATGCTGCCCGGCCACGTCGCCGCCCCGCCGCAACCCTCGGCCCGCGACACCCTCTCCCCTCCGCCTCGCCCGGAGACAACCACCCCCCCAGCCTATAAATCCCCCTTTCTTCTCCTCCCTCCGGCCATCGAACAACCCCTCACCGCCTAGCCTCCGCTCCCCTCGCCGAGCCCTCGCCAGTGTCGCCCTAGCTCCGCCGATGTGCCACCCCCTTCTCCTTCTTCCCCGCAGCCAGCACCCCAAGCCCCCAACTCCTCACCGCCCCGCAGCTACCTCCGGCCCGCTGCCCAGCCGCAGCCTCCGGCCGCAGCGCCGCCCTCCGCCGCAGAGCCCCCGGCCTCCTCTGCCTCAGCGCCGCCCCAGCCGCCGTCCCCGCCGTAGGCCAGTGAACCCAAATCCTAACCCTAGTTTTCAATTTTGTATCCGACACGTGTCGGACACGTGTCGGACACAATTCGACCCCGGTTTTCGGGTCCCGTTCAGGTGCGTGTATCTTCTTGCCCGTAGCTCGGATTTCGATTCCGTAAATTGTGTTGCGAAGCCTGTATGACCGTCTCGATGTCCGGATAACCCGTTCGGGGCATCGCGTCCTATGGTGATCGCACACCGTGATCCAAAAACAGGAAAAAACTGGACCCTGTTTCACCCCAGAACCGAGTACGTCCCGCCAAAAGGGATGACTTGGTCGCGCGCGGTCTTCACAGATACGTGCCCGTTGTCAATACGGACGTGTGAGATTTCGCAGAAGTCGATTCGGGTGTGCGTGCACACCGAAATCAACGCGTATCCGCGGACATCGCCCCGTATCCGTACTTTCTGCAATTCACCCTAACTATGTGTTCGCACGTCGGATTAAAACGAAACTTGCGCCATCGAACTCGTAGCGATACGCTGGTCCTGTGAGCCAAGTTTGGTTCGATTCTGAGAACGTTGACGAAATCGCGTATCGTGGGCCCCACAGGCCCCGCTCGACGGGCGATTTTGGGTTCGGCTCATCGGAATTCAATTCTGAAAGTTCCGTTGGGTTCGTATCATCGTTCCTGACCTGTTGACACTAAGTTTGGTGAATTTGGAGACCTTTGACCCTGACGCATTTTTTGGTGCAAAGCAGGCCCACATGGGGACCCCGTTTTGACCCAAAACTGTCGTTTTTGCCCTTGTCTCCAAATTGGACCCAAGGACAGGCGTTTCTAGCTGATTGATATTTTCTGGATCTGATGGTGATGTTTGTTTCAGCAACCGAAGTACCGCCTGCAAATCCAACTGAAGTCAGAGCCGAAATCAGAGCCGGAACCACAGGCAAGTGTACCTCGCCAAAACTTGCAGTCTTGATAAATATTCCTTGGCTTATTTATACATCAACAGGCAAGTGTACCTTGCCAAACCCTGCAGCTTGCTAATTATTTTTTTGGACTTAATTATGCATTAGTGGGCAAGTAAAGCTTGCCAAATCTCAGTAATTCTTAACATAGTAATTTTACTTGATTTCTTGTGGAATTAAATGTAAACTTGTTTTAACTGCTTAACCTAGGAAACGGGTGACGTGCTTAGTGTCCGATCATAGTCGGGTGCCAACTCCGTACGCGGAGTTGTGTAACGTCACATAGACATGGATATCGAGACCCGATAATGCTCGTACTTGTCTTATCAAGTACACCAGAACCCAGGACACTTGACACTATTTCATGAGATAGAGTCTTCCTGAGACATTCAAGATGATTCTGTATAGGATGCAAGTTTTATGACATAGACTTTACATTCTTAGACATTTGATTCATAGCTATCAGACTTGCTGCATTAGTTATAATCGTGCGTGACGTAGACATGAGGCATCGTGGACATGAGACGTGGGATTACATTGGGTGGGGAGAGACACACAGACTACAGGCTGATATTATATATATAAAACATAGTATATTTCAAAGTATAATTCATAGTTATTGCCGCTACCGGCTCCCCGACACAGAGCTTGTAGTGACTTCAGCCTGAGTTCTAGTGCTTCTCTCATAATGCATATCACTTAGCTGGTTACATAGCTTACCCTCTTGTTTAATTATCTGCTGCACTGTATTTATTTTGGCTTGTATTTTCTGTACCTTGCTGTCCCCTGAGGACCTGGATCCGGATTATGTCCCCAGGTACAGCTGAAGAGAACTACCCCGAGGTGTACGGTACAGGGGCACTCATTGGAGCAGAACCAGGAACCGAGGACGAGATAGTGGCAGAAGACTTCTCCTGAGTACCGGCTTCATTTGCTCAGTAATTCTATTTTCTGTTGATTTAATTCCTGTCTATTTCCTTAAATGTAACAGACTGATTCTTGGATTGTTTCCCGAGATACTTATTTACTCTTATTGCTTATTTATTTCCATTTGTATTACTTTTGGCATTTATTCTGTGTTTATCTGTTATGGATGAGATAGATTAGTCTGTGACCTATATTATTGGTTCTATAAATTGCTAGACTACAGCTTAAGCATGCCCTGATGGATCCATTAAATTGGGTTGTCCATCGGTGCGTGCTGCTGGCCATTGCCACGTGTCCAGTCCCTCGATATTTTGGGACTGGGGCGTGACATAGCTGTCATGCTGGCGTAGAAGCCAAGTAGGCGTAGAAGCCTGATGCTGCATGGATAGGTAGCCAGCGTAAGGACAGCCGATTATCCTTGCTTGACTCTGGACCAAATAACCTTATCACGCCTTTGCAAATATAGCCTGAGTTGGCGTATTCCGAGGAGATAGCATACGGCGTGCTCCTATAGTTAAAAATAGCCAGGTCGGCGTAATTCAAGGAGATAGCGTACAGCGTGCTCCTATAGCTGAAAATAGCCTGATGGCGTAATATGTAGAGGTGGTGATATGGACGTATTAGCCCTAATTATAGCTCACCCAGTCCTTGGAAATAGAACAAAATCTTGTGCATTAAATGCAAAGATCTGCCCCCATCTCGCTCATTAACTGCAGAGACATGCCTCGAGTTCTGTACGAAGAGCAGCTTTTGACGTGGCGGTTCATTTCGTCTCTTCCTGAGCGTAAAAGCTCATGCTTGCCGGTGTAAAGTAGGCAGCGTATTTCCTTGAATGCATAAAAGCAATTTATATCAAGAAAATGTTACTAAACGACGGTCTGGGTCTCTGTGCAGAATCATTATTACAGCCGTCCTCTCGATCGTCGTACGGTACTCTCTGTCAGGGGTCAGGTTCATTGTACTGTCTGACAGGTTCATTCGAGGAATATGAAGAGTTCCTCGTACAACTCCATGCTGCATTAATAAGCAGGCGTATTTCACGCTGTAAGGGGGGGGGGGATAGCCACCTTTTACGCCACAAAAATGGCCTTAAAAGTTACGCTTTACGCGGATTATTCTTTGAGCTCTATATTGTACACTAAATAGAGTTAAAGCTCTGCTGTATGCCCATGACTCTGAAGTCATACTTTATGCTGCACAGCACTGAAACTCTGCTTTACATGGGTTTCATGCATATTGCGTATAATTCTGCAGCGTATTTTTTATGCTTCTACAAGACCCCTTCAAAGTTTTCAAATTTCTCGTAATTTGAAACACTTTGAATGAAGCATGAAACGGTCAAATTTGACTCGTTCCTTGAGGCTGATTTCTCGGCAATATTTAGGAGTTTGTTGGGATTTTATATGATCTCCTCTGCCTATATAAAGGCTAATGAGTTAACCTATTCTTCCCCCACTTCCTTCACCACAGAAGAGATGGTTACCGATGTTCGTCTTGCTGACTTGAGGAAGAAGAAGATCATGTTCTTCCAGCATGTGAGGAGCCAAAAAAGAAGCATCTTCGAGCAAATATTCTCTGCAAAGATGGATCATGGAAGGATATCATAACTTTCTTTGCTCGGATGATCAGCAATTTCATATGGCGATTCGTCCAGGAGAGAGGAATGGTCTCATTTGGCCACACAGCTTGCAAGCTGTATTTTCTTCCATCATGGCGCTGGACGAGGGAAGACAGCTTGGCTCTGTCTTCCAGTATTGAGTTGGGTCTGAACCCCCAACACAATTTCTAGGGCATGCCGGTCATGGCGTATGGAGGGTGGGCTTGAATAATTTATACAGGCCCAGTTCTGTATCCTTCCGCCATTCACCATTTTCTTGTTCATCGGCGACAGAAGCCGATGAAGTACCGTAGAAGACGAAAAAGATCTATACCAATATGAGAACCTGGCAAAACAGATTCTTGGTGTGATCTTAAATGAGAAACCCTTTGTAGAAAAAGGATTTCCATCATATATAATCATGAAGATGAAAAACCCTTTGTAGACTAGATTTCCATCATATGTAATCATAATTTAATAAAATTGTCTTCTTTTACGCATCTGATGATTTGCCATATTTATTGTGATGAAGTCTGAATGTGTGCAGCTTCGGCACGTCTGAATAATTTTTACGCCAACTCGGATAAAAAGAGTATCTGATCTCGTCCCATCTTTTACGCATAATCTGAAGACGCGTAGAAAACTTCTTTAGCATTAAGTCGTCTTTGAAGATCCAAACTGTCATGCTGTTTTGGATGAGGAATCGCGTAGAATTTCTGAACTATCACTTCTTTGACATGAAGGATCTTTGTTCAGACCATCATTTTCAAGGATGGTTTCCCGAAAACCCTTTGAAAATAGGGTGAGAAATGGCCGTCAAACAGGCCATACTTGAACTTTTGAGAAAGATTCCGGCTGGACTTCGGATGAACTTCCAATCGATCCGAGAAGAAAAGTCATATTCAATGTTGAACTCTATATGTTTTGGGCACTTGGAATATTTTGTAGCCAAGAAGGAACATTTGTATCTTCTGAGTGTAGATCCTTGTAATTGACCTTCTTAAAATTTGTTCAGATATACGCATACTCTGGCCTGCGTATTTTAAGATATGCGAAAAGTCATAGATTCGTAGTATCTGTATCTTCTGAGCGTAGAATCATAAATTTGTAGCCTCTGAGCGTAAAAAACTTCTGAGCGTGAAATCATAGATTTGTAGCCTCTGAGCGTGAAGTCGTAGGTTTATAGCCTCTCGAGCATAAAAGCTACTGAGCATAAAAGCATCCGGGCGTAAAACTATAGACGTATAGCCTCTGAGCGTAAAACCGTAGATTTTTATCCTCTCGAGCGTAAAAGCTCCTGAGCGTAAAATCATAGATCTGCTCTGCGCATAAAATCTGGATCCATTGACTGTCCGTCTTCCCTAAATGATAGGCTGACGTGGTCCCAAATCATAACCGAATATTAAATATCGGATTTGGTTAGGGATTCGAAGAGTTATCTGAACTCTATAAATACCCCAAGGCTTTGAGAGAAGAAACCCTTCATCTGTCTTTTGCAAAAAACCTTCGTCTCTTTGAGAACTCTTCTTCGTTTCTTCTCTGAGCACTCTGAGTTTTAGCCATGGCACCGAAACAAATTTCCACCGCTAAGGGAAAGAAAGTTACCTCTTCTTCTCGCTCCTCTGCTCAAGCGCGAGCAACTCCTGTTAGACTGAATGAGCCTCGATCGGAACGCAGCGCCCCTCCGTTGAGCCGTGCTCCGAATTTCATAGGTAAAGTATTTTGGGAAAAAAATATCCTTCGCACACGTTGTACGTGCACGCGTAAGGTCATCTTCTGTGCTGAGAACCTCTTCGAGGACGATGATGCACAGAGATGTTCTATCATTACGCCCATATTCCTAATGTGTCAGCATAAAAACTCTATATTTTAGCAGTCCGGCGTGAAAGCTTAGACTGTCAAAATTTGGTGTATACTACAAACTTTGAGTTTTACGCGCTGGATGAGAATTTCGGCGTAAAAATTCAAATTTTGGCAGTCTGGCGTAAAAGTACAGACTGTTATGTTTTGGTGTATACTGCCAACCTTGAATTTTATGCCTCGAAAATAAGTTCCGGCGTAAAAGCTCAAGTTTTTACAGTCTTGGCGTAAAAGCACAGACTGGTAATCTTTGGAGCAAAACTGCAAGAGTATAGTATAGAAACTGACTTGTTCTTCTTGTATTTTGTAGTGGACTTGCAGATCCCACTTTTGGCTGAGGTGATGGGCTCTGCTGCCGGGATGCTGAACTCGAATTATCTGGAGGATTTGTCACATGTGACATTCACCATTTCTGGAGGCAATTACCCTGAAGAGAGGGGAACCCTGATATCGTCCCAAGGAGAGCGCATGCTGCTGAGTATGATCAGTGAGGAGCCCCTGACATACATAGACGGGACGGAGTATAAGAAGCCAGGCTTCTTGTTCGGGGACGTTATCGACAAACAGTCACAGACCAAACCCAAGAAGGAGGACTGGGTATTCACTGCTGAGGGCACGGTCATGTATTTGCCAAAGATGCCCAGGGATTACCCTATCTCGGTCTTCTTTCATGCCACACATCCAAGGAAGATGGTATGGGTGCTGACTCCCGACCTTCATGGCCGACCGGGGAAGATTTTATACAACATGGGAGGCGACCGGGGGGCCTATATGAGCCGTCCTTCGGGCCCTGTTATGCCCTTTAGGGGATTACTGACGGGTAGTGTCCCGAGCGAAGATACGTCGTTGATCCAGCCGGTTCAGATATCGACCTTCTGCAATGACTTCATGGGGCAGGAAGGAATGTACCCCAGAGTCAACCCTCGGACCAATGGATGGCTTAGCCCGGGGAATCTCCGATGGGCCAGTTTGACTGCATGGGCCCTGAAGCACTTCTAGACGGAGCTGGAAAATATTGGCTTGTTCACGGCCGTAAGTGCCACAAGTGTTAGGTTGCCTGTCAACCCTAACTTGTTCTTAGCCTTGATGGAGTGATACAATTCGCTCACTGGGGCTTTTGCCACTCCGCTGGGGGAGTTGGGCTTAGCCCTTCATGAGATGGCAGAGATTTCAAGGCTGCCACTGGGGGACGTTCCTTATGAAGAGTACGTCCCTACAAACGGGGAGTTGAGGGATACAAACCCTCGGGCGGTGGCAGTATATCAGGAGCTGATGAGCCACTACCTTGCTTGCACCACTTTCTACAAGGAGCCGTCTGATTTGGCTCACATCAACAAGTGGGCAACATACCTCTACTTCCACCAGGCCAGAAATGCTAAGCCGGACAAGGTGGTAGATAGCCAAGACAGGCCCTTGAACCTCCTAAGCATGCTCAATGCTGACACGGTCGACGACCTCATTGAAGATGCAGGGGCTTCGGATCATATTTTTTAACGAGGGGATAGGGGGTTACCCTGCAGGCACAAAAGCCTTCAGTTATATGAGGCATTGTCGGAAGCTCTGTCAAAGGAAGCTCAATTGGCTGGCTTTCTCTCCATCTGGCTACGCCGCTGGGTAGTACCGGGTATCGCGTCTGCGGATCACATCCATCGCAACACTTTATGGCCTGCAGTGCATTTAGTATTCGAAGCAAGACTGGGCCTGCTTCCTGCTATGGTATATAGAATACAAGTAGGTCTGAGGGCCCTTACTGATAGGCTGCTCGCTGATGAGACGCAGCGCGAAAGCTTTCCCAGGGTGGAATTACCATTCCTATATTTGATGGGATGGTTAATTCTTCATAATACCCGGGTGATGTCTTCCGGTTCCGCCAGCAGTTCAGGAAATAATTTCTTGCTGAATTACAAGAATTCCTCTTAGAACGTGGCGACCGTCACAGATTATCGACGGACGTTAAACGTAGCCCACAGCTGGAAGATCTTCTGTATCGTTTCTCATGTACACATCAATCAACAGGGGAGGAAACTCAAGGATGAAGGTCATGGAAGAACCATTCTTTCTCCTGAAGCCTTCTATTGGTTGGTCTGCATTAGACCTTTCCACTTGCTATACAGGAGTGATGATCATTGCTTCTTGAAGTCCTATCTGCCCAGTCGGTTCGCTAGGCAGTTTGGGTATGACCAATTGCATATGGGAAATGTCATTACCAGCTTCAAGTCCAGAGGTGGACTTATTGATGGAGCCAGAGGGTGGCGGTACTTCATCGTGGGCTACACTGGTGCAACTTTTGCGGTGCCTACGACATCTTTTTCCATGGAGCTGCGCATGCTTTACTCGTACGTACAGTTCTATGCGTCCATCAATACCTTCCATCGCGATTTTGATATGCGTAAAAGTTTTAGAATGCCCTCCCATAGGTCTACTGGAAGGGAGGATGTTCCGTCTGTTTCCTCGGATGAGAATGAAGACACTACCGGGGCAGACAAATTTTTGACGATAATACCGAGAGGCGTACTAGCTCCGCCTGCAGAGCCTCTCGTTATCCCCCATAAAAGGAAGGCTTCTGCTCCGAAAGAACCTTCTCCCCGCAAGAAGAGGATTGCCAGAGGTCCGAAAAGGGCTTCTACCAGGGAGGCTTCTAGGAGCGAGCCTGTTGTTTTCCCGGTTGGGGATGATTTGTTGATTAGAACTCCTTCGCCTTTTAGAGAGGGAACCTCCACAGTTCCGGTCGGCAGTGCCGGAGATTCTTTGCTCGAGATCGCTGCTACTACTACTTCAGGTAGTGCTACGAGATCGCCTCCGAGGTGGAGCATAATAAGGTTGCATATACCTTTATCCAGACCAATAATGGGAGTAACCCCTACTTCGTCTGTAAGTATTTTCAGCGAGATTCCACCCGATGAGCCTCGAGTAGATCTTAGTGACGACTGGGAAGACTACCCTCCAACGTCAGTTGGTGCACCCTCTTCTCCAGGTATGACAACTCACTTAGCCTCATTAAGAACTGATTTAGCTGTACTGGCTGCGGACGCGACATATATACCATCGGCCATGGGTAAATGTCATCTTTTATGCCTCCTTTAGGAAAATTAACATCGAGTTGATATTAACTTTCTCTTGTCTTCTTTTCAGGTGAAGACATCTCTGGGGAGGGCGGCGTTGACGCAACTTTTAACTTTGTTGCAGCTTCTGCCGATGAAACGACGGTGTTCGACTTTGGAGAGGCAACATTTTCGGGTGTTGTCTCGCCCAATACAGTCCCGATATCTTCAGAGGAGGATGAGCCTGTCATCACGACTATGCCTCCTTTGTTGAGTACGCCAGCCACTTCAACCGTTGTTGGTGTTCATTCTTTTATAGCGCCATCTATAGAGGCAGCGACCGTGTCAACATCCTCTGCAATCATTCCTGGAGGGAGATTTACTGATATCGTCGCCACTCCCAGCGTCCATTCGAATTTCATCATGCTAGTTGAGCAGTATACTAGCGTTTTCTACATCACTTTGAAAATGCTGATATCAATGGAGCTGGAGAAGAATCTAGGCTTCGAGGCTCTGAAGATATCCTCCCAGCTTGCGATAGCGCCGATCAGAAATTTCAACGATGTTGGAAGAGCTGATGCGCTGGAGCAAATAGTTAATGGTTTAGAATAACCCATTAACGAATATTTGCAATTATCTCGAGGCAACGTCGATGATATGATTCAGGCCGAGTACGATTCCTTGACTGCGCAGCTTGTGTAACGACCCGCTCCGCTCAACCCGGAGGGCCAATTCAAACGGCACAAGTGTAGCTATTCAACCCGCCTTGCTCAGCGAGATGGCTCATTCGATGCAAAGGCTCTCATGTTGGGATCTTCAATGGAGTCAGACTTAGGCTATCAGAGGCGCGTCCGGAGTCTCGCTCGACCGATGCGATACATCGTTAAGGTGGGTGGCCCCGGTGAACCTGTCTCTACTTAGCTGCACACTAAGAAAATGAATGTTACATGCTAGTTTACAGGCGATAACCTTTGCATGCTAATAAAAGAGATGAACGCACATAGCCAAGGGGATAACCCCGCCTTATCATTGAGTAGAACTTGGAAATCTTACTTGCTATTTGCGTAGTCGGGATTGTTAAGTTGGAATGTAGTAATTTCCTTCATATATGCCATAAAGTAGTGTGAGTTCTTACTGAGGCATTGCACCGCACGGAACATGACACGGGATGGAGTAAAATCAGGTTGCATGCATAGACGTGGAAGGCTATCAAATAGTCGTTCCAAGTCAGGAGATGGAAGGAAATGAATATACTCGGGATATGCAGATCGCCGAGGCAGTCTCTAATCAGAGAGCTGCGTAAAGAAGAAAAGATCCGAGTGTAGTCCTCGGCAAGGATTGATCCGAGTGTAGTCCTCGGCAAAGATTGATCCGAGTGTTGTCCTCGGCTAGGATTGGAAGTTGGGGGAGTAGTTGCATGGTCACGGACAACTGGTTGCGCACCAGGTAGAGAGAGTCCTCGACACGATTGCTGAGGCATCCGAATCGTGTCGGCCCGGGAGGACGGAGTGCTAGTGTAGTCCTGGCGATACGCTAGCTGATGACTAGCGGGCGAGAGCGAGGCATCCAGCAAAGCTTGCTACCGACCTGGATGGGCGTCGACTCGTTAGATGGCTAGGAGGCCCAGCAAGGCTAGCAACCGATCTGGGGAGACAGCCGTCCATCGCAGATATTGTCCAATATGGCTAACAGAGCCAGTGACCTTCATATAGATAAGTCATGTTTGCATAGCGGCTATCCGCACTGAGAAAAGGAGAAACGGGGAGGAGTGTGTTTGCACGACATTATGCATAATTAGAATGGATGCATGGTATCACACATAGTTCTAGTAAAATGGGTCTTATGAGGCAGAGGCACGGCATAACACTTGGGTTTTATAGTTGCTTCTTGTTATTTTGTAGATAATTGTTTATATTGCTGCATATGACAGGGAAGGCCGAATGGTAAGAAATGGTAAGGTGAACTCAATTGTTCATGAATATGACACTCTTGAGCTGACACGGAGATTACTTTCTTTATATTGCCATGTAACTGATCCTAAGGCAAAAGAATAGAAAGACAACGGAACTAGTCGGTGCACATAACTAATGAACGTGCTTGTTTTGTGGCGTGGGCGAGAGGCCTCCCCACCAGTGCATTCAATGTACTGATACCCAACCAGTCTGCATGCAGGGTGCAGGGGAAACTCGTACGGATTCGGAGATCGCTATCGCAATGAGGCGCCGGACCGCACTTGGTGTCTTGGAGCGTGGCGCACGGACCTGGAGCTCGCATATATGAGACATAATGTATGGGAACATCATCATCCAGTTCGTTTGTATTGGTTCCAAGCCTAAGGGCATATTCAATGTAAGAGAGAGAGAGAGAGAGCATGAGCGATTTGTAATCTCGGCTTAGCGCCGCTTGTAATCTTTACTTCATATCAATAAAGAGCTTAATTTGGATTCAATACTTGTGTTCATTTTATGTTTCCGCTATGACGACTCTGTGAACTAGTTATCAACGGCCGTTTCGGTATTTGCCTTGTGCGGGCGCAACCCTAGGCTCGTGCGGCATCGCGTCCCGATGGAAACATACGTCCCGCGGGAGCGCTGGCGCGGTGATTCGTGCCTAGCGGGGACGCCCAATTCCGGCGGGAGATCGGGGCGTGACATATTGGTATCAGAGCACGGCTTTACGTCTTTGGAATTCGTTTTGATTCTCTCAGTTTTGAACTTGTGTATTGAAGAAGTGGTAGATGCTCTTTCTCGATGGATGTCCCATACAATAAGTCTAAATATTTTCGAAAAGCGCGTGTAAATTATACGGTTGCTTGAACGGGATTATGATGCGAGGGTTTTTGTCCCAACCTGTGAAAGACGTTGTGAGAGTAGGCTCGTGTTAATCGGCAAGTTATATGTCGATATGAAAATACCAAGCGAGTAGAGTGCGAGACGGTATATCGTTCAGACAGTGGTCTTTGCACATGGCCTTTTGGCCAAGCTGTATTGAGTATCGTGCACCAAGACCCTTGGTGCTAGCGAGTTGCAGCGAGATTTGGGTGTTGTTCGGATAAGAATAAAGTTTGACTCGGGAGGGAAATCGATAGAGACTTTATCGGAGTGCCGCTAAGGCGAATAATTGGAATCGTGTATGGAATTTTCAGAAATAGTTTGAACGGTTATTTATAGCGATAAGTTATGATTTGAAGCATAGTCTGTATAGAGGACAATGAATAGAGGTGTGTACGAGTCTAAGATCGCTAAGGCGATAATTAAGGACTGTGTTGGAGTTCTAAGGAACAAATTGGGAATACGAGTGAAGGATGCGAACGCGAATCAGGAGTTATTAGGATGACTCGATTCCTGAGTGGTGTATACGATAGTCCCCTGTTCGATTATGCGAATTGTGGATATAATGAGTTGTAAAGATTCAGGGAGTATAACTCGAACCCTGAGTGGTGTATTGGTCGGCTTAGAAATGCTCGAACGAAGTCGTAGATTCGGAGTTAAGCGAGTCTAGCGGCGAACGACGAGATTGGGTAAAGCCTTAGTATAAATAAACAATGCCTAGCAAGTAAGCGAACTCGGAGAAAGCATGCAGTATTTGGTTCGAACGAGTTATAATGAGTTGAATAAGAGATAAGGCATACATCGAATAGGAATTCAGGACAATTGAAATTGATATCGTGGTCGGAAAAACTAAGAGGATTGTACGAGCGATTTGAGTTGAAACAAGTGAATTAGAAATTTGAGTTGAGATTGAATAATTTGAGATGCGGTTGGAGTAAGTGCAATTGGAAATAATGGAATGAACGAATGAAAGCGTGCATGGAAAATTTGGATTTGAGTAGAATATCGGTCGATAGAGTTCGGTTTGAGTACGAGTGCCATGATTTCAAATTTTGGGATTTTTAGACCATAACAATGATTGGAAGATAGTGTGGATTGATGCAGGTTAGTAAAATTATGATTTTGGTGGATCGAGTTAAGCGGTAACAGATTTGGCTTGGAGTTTGGAAGAACGATCTTGAAATCAAGTTCGGAGAGATAACATCCGAAATCTGTCCCAGTGAGAACGATTATTCTGCGGGAGCACCGACGTGGTGATTTCACGTTCGGCAGGGATAATCGAACTCAAGGGAACATGTTCGGTGATTATTCCAAACGAACACGATGAATGGATACGTGTCAAATGGGATAGACTTTGAGTTTGGGATTTGAACTTAGTTGTTTGAGGAATGCTAAGAGTAGACAAAGAAATGTTCAAAATGGTAATATTGAAGTTGGATATTTTGGCTTAGCGAATTTTGATTGCAGTAAGAACGGTAGTTGGAAGAACATGACTTGAGGGATCAATGTACAACTTGGGATAAAACGAAAATTGATGATGAAGTGTCTGTTCGTTCGAGGATAACCATAACGATTGACCTTCTTGTCTTGTGCGGGTATAACTTCTTATTCGCACATGCGTCACGTCCGGATAGGACGATCATTCCTCGGGAGCGTTGGCGTGGTGATATCACGTCCGACGAGGATGATTGAACTAGCGGGAGACCGAAATGTGACAATTGAGGGATCATTCTGACTTGTGGTTTAATACGATAAGACAAGTTTCAGGATAAAATGAGTCTAAGGATTTTCTTGAGGAGTTAGTCTAGAAACGTGAAGTAAGAGATGTTGGATGTTTTCATGAACGGATACGTAGATTGTGCTGGACGACTTAGAGTTCATGATATACATCGATGATTTATAATGGAATTGTGGCTTAGTGATACAGGTGTAGAAAAGGATGGATTGGTGAATTCTATCAACGTGATGGAAGAGATAGTGTGTGCGAATCGATGGGTTAGCCCTGAAACATAGGCGTATCATGGGTTCGGTTGGACGAGCGTATTGGTGTGATAGGATGTTCTGTGCTCGATGTTTAGAAATCTGAGTAAAACGAGCTTGGGTAGAATACCCGTGTAAAGGAACAATGGTTTGACCTTAGGGTGTTTGGGACGAGCGTTGTGCAACGCGGTTGTGCGATGAGTCGCAAACTTGAGTTGTACCTATGACTGTGTGAGCTGACCTAGTGGCTAGGCAGACGACCTTGTGCCTTGAGTTAAACTGGAGTGGCTGACTTCAGAGTATCGTTCGGGAAGAACGATAGAACTGGGGCAACGAGACTTAGAGTTAGAATTCGGAATTAGAATATACACTAGCAACGTTCGCGTTGAAACAAACGTAATACAAGATAGGACTCGGGTGATAATTGATTTGGTTGGATAGGTTACGCGACGGTAAAGGATAAGACGATAGCTGGATCGAACAAGAGTTTGGTCATTCATATAGCAGGACGATCCGCGTTTCAAAAGATTTTCACGAGTAGCTTGTCAGACTTAGCTGTCACTGAGCTTGGTTGAAATACACATATTTAGGGGACGCCTTGAATATGGGTACGATCCAGACTTAGCGATATGCATAACTCGGATGCAGCTGCAAAGGAAAATGTTCGAATTCGCATGGATGAGTGTGGCAACTAAAATAATTTAGCCTCAACCTAAATTTTCATAGAGGAAAGATTGTATCGCTCCTCGTGCTACCAGGATAGTTCTGCGCTAAGGCGCAGTACGAGACTGAGTTTGGGGATGCAATAGTTGAACGAATAGATCATTCGGATAAAATGATTTAGCACTCGGGCGAACGGAACGAGTAAAACGAATAGGAAGTTAAGTTCGATTGAACCAAAAGACGTGAAGAATTAGAGCGTACCCCAAGAGGGCAATTTAGCTCTGCGCTAAGGCGCAATATAGACTGAGTCAGAAAACGTAGGTGATTGGGTGCGATTTACTTAGCGAGATTGGACGGTGACTCAAAGAGAGTGATGCAAACGAGATTGAAAAATTAGCCCAAATTCAAACCTTTGGTTTAGGCGTAACGATGGGTTTCGATAGGCGACGTCAAGTAAACTGTCGAATGTGTTCGGATGCATTTGGTTCCTATGAGAGGTAATATAACAAGTTGGACAAGTCCACCCAATTGTGAGTTGTAAGTGCCCATTAAGTTATAGAATACCATGTGCTTGGGTATTATAGCCCTACGCCAGGTGCAGTAGATTTTGAGTCGGGAGTGCAACGAGTGAGTTGAGTATAACTCGATAGCATTGAACGATAGAGTCGTTCGATGAGAATTGGCTAACGTTGGCGTAACGCATGGTGAGAAAATAAATGATTGTGGTATTAAGACAGTCCTTGGAAGTTAGGCAAGGTATATAGAGTTGGGTTTAGAAGATGTGCGATAGTACGAGTTGCGCTCAGGAAGTCTCGAGGACGAGACTTGTTCTGAGTGGTGTATGATGTAACGACCCGCTCCGCTCAACCCTGAGGGCCAATTCAAACGGCACAAGTGTAGCTATTCAACCCGCCTTGCTCAGCGAGATGGCTCGTTCGATGCAAAGGCTCTCATGCTGGGATCTTCAATGGAGTCAAGACTTAGGCTATCAGAGGCGCGTCCGGAGTCTCGCTCGACCGATGCGATACATCGTTAAGGTGGGTGGCCCCGGTGAACCTGTCTCTACTTAGCTGCACACTAAGAAAATAAATGTTACATGCTAGTTTACAGGCGATAACCTTTGCATGCTAATAAAAGAGATGAACGCACATAGCCAAGGGGATAACCCCGCCTTATCATTGAGTAGAACTTGGAAATCTTACTTGCTATTTGCGTAGTCGGGATTGTTGAGTTGGAATGTAGTAATTTCCTTCATATATGCCATAAAGTAGTGTGAGTTCTTACTGAGGTGTTGTACCGCACGGAACATGACACGGGATGGAGTAAAATCAGGTTGCATGCATAGACGTGGAAGGCTATCAAATAGTCGTTCCAAGTCAGGAGATGGAAGGAAACGAATGTACTCGGGATATGCAGATCGCCGAGGCAGTCTCTAATCAGAGAGCTGCGTAAAGAAAAAAAGATCCGAGTGTAGTCCTCGGCAAGGATTGATCCGAGTGTAGTCCTCGGCAAAGATTGATTCAAGTGTTGTCCTCGGCTAGGATTGGAAGTTGGGGGAGTAGTTGCATGGTCACGGACAACTGGTTGCGCACCAGATAGAGAGAGTCCTCGACACGATTGCTGAGGCATCCGAATCGTGTCGGCCCGGAAGGACGGAGTGCCAGTGTAGTCCTGGCGATACGCTAGCTGATGACTAGCGGGCGAGAGCGAGGCATCCAGCAAGGCTTGCTACCGACCTGGATGGGCGTCGACTCGTTAGACGGCTAGGAGGCCCAGCAAGGCTAGCAACCGAGCTGGGGAGACAGCCGTCCATCGCAGATATTGTCCAATATGGCTAACAGAGCCAGTGACCTTCATATAGATAAGTCATGTTTGCATAGCGGCTATCCGCACTGAGAAAAGGAGAAACGGGAAGGAGTGTGTTTGCACGACATTATGCATAATTAGAATGGATGCATGGTATCACACATAGTTCTAGTAAAATGGGTCTTATGAGGCAGAGGCACGGCATAACACTTGGGTTTTATAGTTGCTTCTTGTTATTTCGTAGATAATTGTTTATATTGCTGCATATGACAGGGAAGGCCGAATGGTAAGAAATGGTAAGGTGAACTCAATTGTTCATGAATATGACACTCTTGAGCTGACACGGAGATTACTTTCTTTATACTGCCATGTAACTGATCCTTAGGCAAAAGAATAGAAAGACAACGGAACTAGTCGGTGCACATAACTAATGAACGTGCTTGTTTTATGGCATGGGCGAGAGGCCTCCCCACCAGTGCATTCAATGTACTGATACCCAACCAGTCTGCATGCAGGGTGCAGGGGGAACTCGTACGGATTCGGAGATCGCTATCGCAATGAGGCGCCGGCCCGCACTTGGCGTCTTGGAGCGTGGCGCACGGACCTGGAGCTCGCATATATGAGACATAATGTATGGGAACATCATCATCCAGATCGTTTGTATTGGTTCCAAGCCTAAGGGCATATTCAATGTAAGAGAGAGAGAGAGAGCATGAGCGATTTGTAATCTCGGCTTAGCGCTGCTTGTAATCTTTACTTCATATCAATAAAGAGCTTAATTTGGATTCAATACTTGTGTTCATTTTATGTTTCCGCTATGACGACTCTGTGAACTAGTTATCAACGGCCGTTTCGGTATTTGCCTTGCGCGGGCGCAACCCTAGGCTCGTGCGGCATCGCGTCCCGATGGAAACGTACGTCCCGCGGGAGCGCTGGCGCGGTAATTCGTGCCTAGCGGGGACGCCCAATTCCGGCGGGAGATCGGGGCGTGACAGCTTGCTGAACAGATGGAATACTTGGATAAATCCATCCAGACACAGCGGCAGGAGATGGATAAAGAGCGGGCTGTCTTGGTGGATTTTATTCCTCAGCTAACTAAGTACCAGGCCGAATATGAGGGAGATGAAGCGAGGGTTCGAGATTTTGAAGCTGAACTCGCTCAGGCCAGGGAGAAGCTTCTCAAGACATCGACAGCTCGTGATGTATTCCTAGTGGAGATAGCTCAGCAGAACTTGACTCGTGCTGGTGTCATCCATGCCAATTTTGTTGATGCTCAGTCCGAGCTATCTCGTTTGAGCGATGACAAGGCAAGGCTGGAACAGGCTCGCAACCATATTTTGAACTCCAGGAATGATAGAATGGCTGCTTTGGCGTGACAGATTAGGGATTTAACTGCTCCTCCCCACTGATGTACCTTCTTGTTTCTCCTGTAATTTCTCGGAGATAATAAAGACATATTTTTTGACTTTGTGGACCCATCACTTTAGAACATGATAGGCTAAGATGAAAGTGATATCAGAGGTATCATTAACATGACATACTTTCGTTAAGGTTTTGCTGAATATAAATCTATTTAGAAGTGATATGAACCGGATAGAATATAATTCAACTAAATTTGTATACTAAACACTATCAGAGGTAATATGAACATGATAGGTTTACAAATTAGTTAAGCATATCCATTAAGAGGTCATACGAATCTGATAGAATATGATCCAGCTAACCTTTGTGCATGATATTGTCAGAATAAGATCTTCATCACACTCCGTTAAGCAAAGAAGATCAAGTAATGTACTTCTTCAGGAATTTGCCGATGATACGAGCCATTGCCAAATTTCCATTAGGCTTGGCTAATCTGTAAGCGCCATTTGCAATCATATAAGGGCCCTCCCTTTCTTTATGATTGTTTGCATGAATTTTGGACATCGTACTAGAGGTAATATGGACGTAGTACGATATCGTATTTGTTGAGAACATCCCACTGGGGGATTTTTGGTGGACCTATCAATTGTTGCGCACGTTAAGTGCAAATAATAAGTTTAAAACAAGCCCCATCAGAGGTAATAGCGACATGATAGTTATTGTGGCTGGTAAAGACATCCTGCTAGGAGGTTTTTATGGACCCATTACTTTTTGCGCACGTTGGTGCAAGTAATAGGTTTAGGACAAACCCTGCCAAAGGTAATATGGACGCGGTAAAATATGACTCTGTAGGGGTTGGTCATGGACAGACTCTTTCCTTACTGGGGAAAATAAGGATGGAAACGAATAATTCGTTTTCATTGCGGATATTCTACATGGAGGTTTTTTGGTGGACCTATTACTTCTTGTGCACGAGAGTGCAAGTAATAAGTTTAGGACAAGCCCTGCCAGAGGTAGTATGGATGCGGTAGTTTTTGTGGACTTAACACCACTGGCGTACTTAAAATCAAGTACGGGTGTTAAGTTAAGATGACAACCGATATCAGAGGTAATATGGACATGATAATCGATAGCCAAAAATTTGAAAAGTTTTTTCAGAGGTAATATGAACATGAAAAACTTTTGAGTTGTGACTCTACTGGGGATGGAGGTATATATCTGCTCAGAGGTAATATGGACATGGCAGTTCTTGTGGACTCAACACCACTGGCGTACTTAGAGTTAAATACGGGTGGTAAGTTGAGATAACAACCGATATCAGAGGTAATATGAACATGATAATCGATAGCCGGACCAGGAAGGTTTGTCCAGAGGTAATATGAACATGACAAACTGTCACGCCCCAGTCCCAAAATACCGAGGGACTAGACACGTGGCAATGGCCAGCAGCACACACCGATGGACAAACCCAATTTAATGGATCCATCGGGACATGCTTAAGCTGTAATATAACAATAAGTAGGTCCAATGATAAATGTCAAGTATCTAGATCTCATCCACAGAACAGTATAAGAACTAAATAGCAAACTGGAATAACTGCTGGAAGTCAAGTTACTGTCGAATATCCAGCAAAAAAAAATACTGAGTCGGGTGGAGACAAATCTACTACCTATAAATGGAAAAACAGAGACAAGGAAATATAACTAAAACATGCTAGAAAATAACTAAGTATAAGCAGGGCCATCAACTGCAATCGTACCCTCGTTTGGTGTCGGTCCGTAAAGTTGCGGGTGCTCCTCGTCTGCTAAATCTGGAGAACAAAACCAGGTCCTCAGAGGGACGTAACAAGATACAAAAGAATACGAGCTAAAAGTACAATAAATGAACATGCAAGATAGACAGGAAAGTAAACACAAGAAAGAAAACAAGACACGAGAAATCACTGCATCTAAGATGGTGGCGTACCGATGGTGCTATCAAACATGACTACTAACAATCGGGATAACCGCAACTCAATGGGAGATCACGGTCCTATAGAAAGTAGTCCAATGGGGACTCCCAGTCTATAGAATGGCTCTTTCGCAGCCCTATGGGAGCTCACGAATGAGGTAGTCAAATGAACAAGTCTCTATCGCAGCACAATGGGTACTCATAGTCGAGAATGCTCAAGTGTAGTCAGTGCCCAATAACAATCATTTAGGAACCAAAGAAATCAGTCGAGTCAACTCCAGGAACGTAGAGTAAACATATACCATCATAATACGTCTATGGAACAAATAGTGATCCATGGAAAAGAGTAAATAATGTACATGCACGTATAACGAGAAAATAAGACTAGAGCAGCAGGAATAAATTAAAATGCATCAAGAACTATATACGACAAGAAAGTAATCAACTGAAGAGGAAAGCATGCAACAAATGTACAAGAGTTGGCAATGTATCTTGTACGATAATGTAAAAATAAGTCAAGGAAATAAGTAGCAAACTGCAGGGTTTGGCAAGGTATACTTGCATGTGGTTCGGGCTCCAACTGTAGCTCTGGTTTTCGTGAAATCTCCAGGAACGTCTTCGAATACTAAAACAAATATTACCATCAGATCCAGAAAATATCAATCAGCTAGAAATGCCTGTCCTTGAGTCCAATTTGGAGACAAGGGCAAAAATGACAATTTCGGGCCAAAGCGGGGTCCATAGTGGGCCGCTTTGCACCAAAAATTGTGTCAGGGTCAAAGGTCTCCAAATTCGTCCAACTTAGTGTCAACAAATCAGGAACGATGATACGAACTCAACAGAACTTCCAGAATTGGATTCCGATGAGCCGGTCACAAAATCGCCCGTCAAGTAGAGCCTGTTGGGCCCACGACACGCAATTTTGTCAACGTTCTCAGAATTGAACCAAACTTGGGTCACAGGACCAGCGTATTGCTACGAGTCTGATGGCACAAGTTTCGTTTCGATCCGACGTGTGTACACAAAGTTAGGACGCATTCCAGAACTGACAGATACGGGACGGTGTCCGCGGATACGCGTTGATTTCGGTGTGCACGCACATCCGAATCGACTTCTGCAAAATCCCATACGTCCGTATCAACGGCGCGCACGTATCGATGAAGACCGCGTGCGACCAAGTCGTCCCGTTTGGCGGGACGTACTCGGTTTCGGGGTAAAATAGGGTATTGTTTTTCCTGTTTTTGGATCGCGGTTCGCGATCGCCACAGGACGAGATGCACCGAGCGGGTTGCACGGGCACCGAGAGGGTCACGCAGGGTTCACGATGCAATGGACGGAATCGAAAATGGGGTAGCGAGGAGAGAGAAACAGGTACCTGAACAGGGCTCGGAAAATCGCATTTCTCTGTGTCCGACACGACACGGCGCGTCCGGATCCGAATCCTAGGGTTAGGGTTTCGAGTCGCTGCCGAAGCTCCGGCGGCTCGGGGCGGCACTGCGACCGGAGGCGGGTCGGAGGGGCGTCGCTGACGGCGCACCGGAGCGGGCGGGGGACGCCGACGACTGCCGGAGGTGGTGTCGGAGTGCTGGGCTGGGGACGGGGTGCTGGGAAGGAGGAGGGGAGGAAGTCGCCGGCGCTGCGGGAGGGCTCGGCACGACGAGGGGAACGGCGTGCTGGGGCGGCACGGGCGGCGGGGAGGAGTAGCTTAGGGTTCAGATGGGGATGGCCGGAGGGAGGAGTCGGGGGGATTTAAATAGGGGGAGCTAGGCGGGGGTCGGCCGGGAGAGGCGGAGGAGGGACCGACGGGTGCGGGGATGTGGCGGGGTCGCGGGGGAGCGGGCAGGGCGGAGCGGCGAGGGCTCCGGCGACGGATGCGGCGGAGGATTCGGTCGCAGGCGAGTGGGGGAGAGGGAAAGGGTTGCGGGTTCGCGGGCGGGTCGGGTTCGGTCGGGCGGACCCGACCCGACCCGCTAGGGCGGTTTGGCCGGTCCGGTTCAGCTGGACCGGGTTCAGCCGGTTCAGGCCGGTTCGAACCCGGTTCAGTCCGGTTCGTTTGGTTTTATGTTAATTTAATTTAAAAAATTGGTTTTCAGGCATTTAAAAAATATTTTCGGGGTCCAATAAATTCCCAGAAAATTACCCTAAGTCCACTTTTTCATTTTACACCCAAAAATATATTTTCATAATATTTTAATAGTAATTTACAGCAAATAAAAATTATTTAATTACCAAGAGCCTAGGTTTTAATTACCGAAAAATCCCGGAAAATTCCAGAAAATTGTGAAAAGTCCAAATTAATAATTCCTGAAAATTAGAGGACTTACAATCTACCCAACTTATAAAAATTTCGTTCTCGAAATTAAAATATGGTAGGGTTCTCTCTATCCAATCTCACTTGATTACAGTCTAAAGGATTCCTCTCAAGTGAACATTGCGGTCTCTACCCAACTTAGAATTTACCCATCTATCATCTAAGACTATACATCTAATAAAGCTATGTCCCAACTTATTTAATCATGGCATTGAATCCTCAAGTCTTTAACACCAAACACATCACCTATGGTATTCCCTTAATCATATATAAAAGGGTCATCATCAATGCGACCGGCTTGTGGGGTATATCTAGTACTGTCTATATATCAAACTTATACCAAGCACGCGGTTCTGTCTTTCCAAAATAAGGAAAGACGAAGATCAATAATAAAGAGTTCAAGGGTGAGGTAATGGAATAGAAGTATCTGGATCAAGGTGTTTAAAGAATTCAAATGGAAATCGTCAAGCAGTTGTGGATTAAAATCCTATTCTGGTAATTCTTCGTTCGCATGCTCGTATTAGTACAGTTATGTAACTGATACGATATGCTCAGTCATATCTAGAGGGCAAGTATACTAGTCAACTATATATCTCAATCCACGTGAAGGAGTCATGCGAAGAGTGAACCAAAATGCATTAAGGTTGATCAGACCGTAATACACTGATTATGAATAGACAATTGTATTAGTGTGTCGACCCAATAATACATATGTCATGAACAAGTTTGATAAAAGGATAAGCTTGCAAAACTAGGCTATATTAGCAGCATAAGTCAAGGTAGTACAACAATTATAAGTACGTTAGATGATGATGGAAGGAGGTACAACTTAATTCAAGTTCACAAAATAACACACAATAAGCACAATAACAAAAGACTCTACAATCTCTACAGTTATCAAATATAAAAGCATACCAGGTTATTAGCAAGTTCAAAATTACTAGGTTGGGGCTGAGGTCACGAACCAATAGGCATGAGCTAAAATAAGACTAGAAACGGCAGCTACAAATCACTTACGCGCATTAGCTACTCCAAGAGTCTGCGCGTTCTCCACGGTCATCGCGAAAGCTTGTCCGCGTGCTTGAGGTGGTGCCCTCTGCTGTTGCTGGGCCTGCTGGAAGAGTGCTGCTCGAGGTGCCAAGGGTGGCCTTGGTGCTGGTAACGCTCTTTCTCGACGTTCGGGGCATTCCTTTAATAAATGCTGACTGGATCCGCAAGCAAAACATAATTTCCTTTTGCGTCAGCAATTGTCCTCAATATGGCCTCGCCTGCGACAATATGGACAGATAGGTAGTGCCTGTGGAGATGCTTCGGGTGGCTGGTGCATGCGAGGTCTCTTTACAACCTCTTCCTGTGGTGCTCCGGCTGGTGCTGATGTGGATGATCGCTTTAGACTGGTCTCTCTTCTGGTGACGCGCTCCATGCGTCGGGCTGCAGCAAGGACGTCCGGGTAAGATGTAGGTGCAACGGATCCAATTAGTTTCTGTAGCTCAATATTTAGTCCGTCGAAGAACTTCTAAGCATTCTCTTCTTCTGTCGAAATTAAGGTTGGGGCGAAGCGACTTAGACGAATGAATTCCGCGTTGTACTCTTCTACTATCATATTGTCTTGAGTGAGACGATTAAACTTGTCCCGAAGTTCTGATCGAGCAATAGCCGGAATATACATCTCCTGGAAGAGTCTAGAAAACTCTTCCCAAGTGACTCGGTCTGGTCCGAGCCGTGTCTCCTCAGATAGCTACCAGTGATGTGCATTATCCGTCAACTGCATTCTAACGGCAGTCATCCAACGTTCTCTGGGAAGCTTAGCTGCTTCCAACTGGTGTTGTGTGTTGGTGATCCACTCATAAACTTTTGTGGACTCCTCCTTGCCTGAGAAGGTGCGGGGCTTCAGCTGGCGGAAATCGGTAATAGAGCCCATCGGTTGCCGTCGAGTTGGTAGATTCGCCTGCTCTAGTACAAGTGCTAGGCTGTGACTCAAAGTCTCTTGTTGAATCTGTTGTTGAGCTTGCATCATTGCGTAGATTATTTAAAACATCTGTTGCCCGTCTATAGCTTGTCCTTGTGGGAATACAGGCATTGGTGGTGTGAACTACGACGGAGGTGGAATGTCGTATTGCCGATCTCTTGAGGTATCTTGACTGTTTTGTTGTTCTAGTTGACCTCCACCAACTGGGGTCACTTCATCGTCATAGGTGGCATCTGCAACTTGTGGTGTTCCTGCGAGAGTCTCATCGCGTGCTTGTGAATCCATTACTCTGCATCAAAATAAACTATAAGAGACACACAGGAATCAAGGCAAGATGCAAGTTAAGAATTAATTTTGAATCCGATATAGACATCAAGAACGTTTCAAGCAAGTGGATAAGATCCTAAAACTTATCCTATTCTTATTGCAGGCTTGCTCGGTCCCTAAGTTGAAACCGAACAATTTAGTCGTTGACCTGCATGGGCCACCATAAAAACCATGTCACGACTCAGTCCCAAAATACCGAGGGACTAGACACGTGGCAATGGCCAGCAGCACACACCGATGGACAAACCCAATTTAATGGATCCATCGGAGCATGCTTAAGCTGTAATATAACAATAAGTAGGTCCAATGATAAATGTCAAGTATCTAGATCTCATCCACAGAACAGTATAAGAACTAAATAGCAAACTGGAATAACTGCTGGAAGTCAAGTTACTGTCGAATATCCAGCAAGAAATAATACTGAGTCGGGTGGAGACAAATCCACTACCGATAAATGGAAAAACAGAGACAAGGAAATATAACTAAAACATACTAGAAAATAACTAAGTATAAGCAGGGCCATCAACTGCAATTGTACCCTCGTTTGGTGTCGGTCCGTAAAGTTGCGGGTGCTCCTCGTCTGCTAAATCTGGAGAACAAAACCAGGTCCTCAGAGGGAAGTAACAAGATACAAAAGAATACGAGCCAAAAGTATAATAAATGAACATGCAAGATAGACAGGAAAGTAAACACAAAAAAGCAAACAAGATACGAGAAATCACTGCATCTAAGATGGTGGCGTACCGATGGTGCTATCAAACATGACTACTAACAATCGGGATAACCGCAACTCAATGGGAGATCACGGTCCTATAGAAAGTAGTCCAATAGGGACTCACAGTCTATAGTATGGCTCTTTCGCAGCCCTGTGGGAGCTCACGAATGAGGTAGTCAAATGAACAAGTCTCTATCGCAGCACAATGGGTACTCACAGTCGAGAATGCTCAAGTGTAGTCAGTGCCCAATAACAATCATTTAGGAACCAAAGAAATCAGTCGAGTCAACTCCAGGAACGTAGAGTAAACATATACCATCACAATACATCTATGGAACAAATAGTGATCCATGAGAAAGAGCAAATAATGTACATGCACGTATAACGAGAAAATAAGACTAGAGCAGCAGGAATAAGTCAAAACGTATCAAGAACTAAATACGACAAGAAAGTAATCAACTGAAGAGGAAAGCATGCAACAAATGTACAAGAGTTGGCAATGTATCTTGTACAACAATGTAAAAATAAGTCAAGGAAATAAGTAGCAAACTGCAGGGTTTGGCAAGGTATACTTGCCTGTGGTTCGGGCTCAAACTGTAGCTCTGGTATTCGTGAAATCTCCAGGAACATCTTCGGATGCTGAAACAAACATTACCATCAGATTCAAAAAATATCAATCAGCTAGAAACGCCTGTCCTTGAGTCCAATTTGGAGACAAGGGCAAAAATGACAATTTCGGACCAAAGCGGGGTCCACATGTGGGCCGCTTTGCACCAAAAAGCGTGTCAGGGTCAAAGGTCTACAAATTTGTCCAACTTAGTGTCAACAAGTCAGGAACGATGATACGAATCCAACGGAACTTCCAGAATTGGATTCCGATGAGCCGGTCACAAAATCGCCCGTCAAGTGGAGCTTGTGGGGCCCACGACACGCGATTTTGTCAACGTTCTCAGAATTGAACCAAACTTGGGTCACAGGACCAGCGTATTGCTACGAGTCCGATGGCGCAAGTTTCGTTTCGATCCGTCGTGTGTACACAAAGTTAGGACGTATTCCAGAACTAATAGATACGGGACGGTGTTCGCAGATACGCGTTGATTCCGGTGTGCACGCACATCCGAATCGACTTCTGCGAAATCCCGCACGTCCGTATCAACGGCGTGCACGTATCGGTGAAGACCGCGTGCTACCGAGTGGTCCCATTTGGCAGGACATACTCGGTTCCGGGGTAAAATAGGGCATTGTTTTTCCTGTTTTTGGATCGCGGTTCGCGATTGCCACAGGACGCGATACACCGAGCGGGTTGCACAGGCACCGAGAGGGTCACACAGGGTTCACGATGCAACAGACGGAATCGAAAATGGGGTAGCGAGGAGAGAGAAACAGGTACCTGAACAGGGCTCGGAAAACCGTATTTCTCTGTGTCCGACATGACACTGCGCGTCCGGATCCGAATCCTATGGTTAGGGTTTCGAGTCGCTGCCGGAGCTCCGGCGGCTCGGGGCGGCACTGCGACCGGAGGCGGGCCGGAGGAGCGGCGCTGGCGGCGTACCGGAGCGTGCGGGGGACGCCGGCGACTGCCGGAGGCGGTATCGGAGTGCTGGGCCGGGGACGGGGTGCTGGGAAGGAGGAGGGGAGGAAGTTGCCGGCGCTGCGGGAGGGCTCGGCACGGCGAGGGGAGCGGCGTGCTGGGGTGGTGCGGGCGGCGGGGAGGAGTAGCTTAGGGTTCAGATGGGGATGGCCGGAGGGAGGAGTCGGGGGGATTTAAATAGGGGGAGCTAGGCGGGGGTCGACCGGGAGAGGCGGAGGAGGGGACCGACGGGTGCGGGGACGTGGCGGGGTCGCGGGGGAGCGGGCTGGGCGTAGCGGCGAGGGCTCCGGCGACGGATGCGACGGAGGATTCGGTCGCAGGCGAGTGGGGGAGAGGGAAAGGGTTGCGGGTTCGCGGGCGGGTCGGGTTCGGTCGGGCGGACCCGACCCGACCAGCTAGGGCGGTTTGGCCGGTCCGGTTCAGCTGGACCGGGTTCAGCCGGTTCAGGCCGGTTCGAACCCGGTTCAGTCCGGTTCGTTTGGGTTTATGTTAATTTAATTTAAAAAATTAGTTTTCGGGCATTTAAAAAATGTTTTCGTGGTCCAATAAATTCCCAGAAAATTACCCTAAGTCCAGTTTTTCATTTTACACCCAAAAATATTATTTTCATAATATTTTAATAGTAATTAACAGCAAATAAAAATTATTTAATTACCAAAAGCCTAGGTTTTAATTACAGAAAAATCCTGGAAAATTCTAAAAAATTGTGAAAAGTCCAAATTAATAATTCCTGAAAATTATGGGGCTTACAAAAAATTTTGAGTTGTGACTCCATTGGGGATGGAGGTATATATCTGCTCAGAGGTAATATGGACATGGCAGTTTTTTGTGGACTTAACACCACTGGCGTACTTAGAATCAAGTACTGGTGTTAAGTTAAGATGACAACCGATATCAGAGGTAATATGGACATGATAATCGATAGCCGGACCAGGAAGGTTTGTCCAAAGGTAATATGAACATGACAAACTTTTGAGTTGTGACTCCATTGGGGATGGAGGTATATATCTGCTCAGAGGTAATATGGACATGGCAATTTTTTGTGGACTTAACACCACTAGCGTACTTAGAATCAAGTACGGGTGTTAAGTTGAGATAACAACCGATATCAGAGGTAATATGGATATGATAATCGATAGCCAAAAATTCAGAAAGTTTGTTCAGAGGTAATATGAACATGATAAACTTTTGAGTTGATAGTTTTACTCTGCTGGAGAAAGTGGCGAGACGTAGTTCAGAGATAATATGGACGTGAACTGATCTATAGCCACAAACTGGAAGGTTTACTCAAAGGTTACTTGGACATGGCAAATTCAGCTGGGAAAACAAAGAAATATTTTGACAATAGTTCAGAGGTAATATGGACGTGAACTCATGTCCAAAAAAATTACTGTGGAGTGATTTTCCTGAGTGAGGATAGACCTGAAGAATCCGCTGGGGAAACTTTAGGGACTCATCATTCGGTATTTTCTTGAGGGAGCAAATTGTTACGTTAGAGTGAAATCAATTTGCAGTGATTGTTCCCTCATTTATAAATGCAAAGTGACGACTTTGGCGTCGATCAACTCCTGGATTCTTCTTTTCAGTACATAGCACACCCTTGTAGGGTGATGAATGTACCGGTGGAAGAGACAATAATCTGGATCATCGACTTTGCCAGCCCTCTTAGGGTATCTGATGTTGGGTAGCTGAAGTTTGTGTTCCTTCATCAATATATTAAAGATTTTAATGATGTTATTGTTTGTGGTATTAAACGAAAGAATGAAAGTGTATTTCAATGACGGGATTTGTGCGAAACCCGCGCCCTTTGGTTTACAAACAAACTTGTACAATGTAATCCTATACGAGGATGTGGGAGTATAATTTATTTAATCTAGGTATAAATTGCTATAGGTGTCTGATCTGCGGTCGATCACTTTAGCCCTTGGACCACGCGATGTTGAAGAAGTGCCGTGGAAGACAGGTAGCAGCTTCGAAGGTTGTAGGAGAGGGTGGATGCACGATGCCAAAGTCGTCGATCCCCGCTCTTTGCCTGAGCTCCGGGCTCTCTCTCTCTCTCTCTCTCTCTCTACTCCTCCTTGTTCGATCTTGGATCTGATATTGGTATTCTTGACCAAATTTTCTGACCTTGTTCCCCATTGACAGGGGCCTCTATTTATAGAGTCTTTGGTGACAGTGACCACTCCGTTGGTGTAGCAACCGAGGAGTGGAAAGTACAGCACCCTTTTACACAACGGTTAAAATAACCAATGCCTACGTATAGATGATCTTTTGACTGAGCGGGTGACGTGGGTCCAACTAAGGGGACACAACACGTACGGTTTCTACTAAGATCACGGCGTAAAAGCCACGTGGGTAGGTATCCATTGTGTAGAAGAGGTTGGCGTAGAAGCCAAATGTCCGTCACCATGGCATAGAAGCCAAGTAGGCATAAAAGCCGAACAGGCATAGAAGCCGAGTAGGCATGGAAGCCGAGCAGGCATAGAAGCCGAACAGTCGTAGAGACTGAGTGGTCGTAGAGACTGAGTAGGCGTGGAAGCCGAGTGAGCACAGATCCTGAATGGGCGTAGAAGCCGCTGCATATCGTGCCAGAATGGGCGTAGAAGCCGCTTGAGCACAGATCCTGAATGGGCGTAGAAGCCGCTGCATATCGTGCCAGAATGGGCGTAGAAGCCGCTTGAGCACAGATCCTGAATGGGCGTAGAAGCCGCTGCATACCGTGCTGATGTGGACGCCTTAGCCGGAATTACGGCTTTTAAAGATATAACCAAATCTCTTGCAGAGATTTGCCATCATCTTATGCATTAAATGTGGAGGCGTGTTTCGAAGGTCTGCAGGCCTTCTGTGCACCCATCGCAGAGACGTGTCTTGAGAGAAACTGTCATCGCTCTGTGCAATTAGATATGGAGACGTGCCTCAAATCCCGTACGAAGTACAGCTTTTGACGTGGCAGGCGGTTTGTCTGCTGCGGAGCGTAAAATAGCTCATGTTTGCCTGTGTAAAACAGGGCGGCGTATTCCCTTGTATGCAAAAGAGCAGTTTATGCTGAGGGGACTCCAGTAAATGACGGTTTGGTGATGTTTTACCAAATCCTCTGCATTAAATGGTGAGATCCGCCATCATACTGTGGGACGCGTCCCGAGAGGTCTGCCATCGTTTCCAGCCGTCGTCTGGGTAGCCGTGCATCACCTTTTGTCAGGAGTCAGAGGTCAAATTCACTGCGTGACTTGACAGGTTTATTTTGGGGAAGATGAAGCGTTCCTCGTACGCTATAATGCTGCTTTGAGAGCGGATGAGTTTTACGCCATGGAGGCGATGAAGAACTCTGTTCACGCTGGAGCGGCCTGGACGTACTACACTTATGCGGATGGTCCTTTGAGCTTTATTCTTCACGCTGTATTTTAGCGGAGAAAACTCTGTTGTACGCCTGATGGCTCTGAAGGCCTCTGCTTACGCTGCTCTGTATCAAGAGGCTGCGTAGCTCTTCCCAGCGTATTTTTCATGCTTCTACAAGACCCCCTTCAGAGCTTTTAAATTCCTTGGAATTTGAAACGCTTTGAACGAAGCATGAACGGCTGTCACGCCCCAGTCCCAAAATATCGTGGGACCGAACGCGTGGCAAAGGCCAGCAGTATGCACCAATGGACCAACTCAATATAATGGATCCATCAGGGCATACTTAAGCTGTAAAACAAGTCCACGACAATCACGGCATGACTAATCTCATCCACACAAGATATAAAATATGATCCACAGAAAAAATAAGAAATGAAAATCATCAGCAAGTCTCACAAAGTACTCCGGGGAATAACCCGATAAATATCTAGTATAATGGTTCAACAGACCAGAAAGTAAATGACTGGAATAAATAATAATAGCTGAGCGTGATCATGGATGCTCAAGAGAAGTCTTCAGCTAAGACCTCGTCCTCGGATGGTGGTACAGCTCCTGGATCAGCTCCTGCTCCGGTCCCGTATACCTCGGGATAAATCTCGTCCTCAAATCCTGGGGACAAAATCCGGATCCAGGTCCTCAGGGGACATAGCAAGGTACAAGAAAGCTCATGCCAAAATGAATAAATAAACAGTGCAGCAAATAAATGACTAAATGAAGCAATAGGGTAAATATGTAACCAATCTAAGTGAAATGCAAGTGAGAGCAACACTAAAACTCAGGCTGAGCCACTACAAGCTCTGTGTCGGGGAGCCGGTAGCGGTAATAACCGGTAGTGGGTCTAGCTCTGCTACGAGAGTCTACGACCTCTCAATAATAGAAGATATATATATGTAAATAGCCTGCAGCATGTGTGTCTCTCCCCACCCAATGTAACCACGCGTATCATGACCATAACGTCTCATGCCCATGTCAAGCGCGATCATAGCTAATGCACAAGTCAATAAAGTATCTAAGAATATAATGTCCATGTCCTGTATCCTATACAGAATTACCACGAATATCTCAGGAAAATCCTGTCTCATGATAGTGTCAAGTGTCCTGGGCCATAGGGTACTTGATAAGACAAGTACGAGAGTCTAAAGTGTCACGGATGTCCATCTCTAGATGATCGTACCCAACACTGCGTTCAGTGTCGGCACCCGACTGGTAATCGGACGCTAAGTACGTCACACGATCCTAGGTTAAGCATGTAAAGTAATATATATATAAAACAAGAAAAATAGATAACTAAGCTGCAGAGTTTGGCAAGGTACACTTGCCTGATGTCCGAATACCAACAACTGTCCCTGTATCGGTGGATCCGGTAGGTACTACTCCAAAAGCTGTAATAAACATCACCACTAGTCTCAGAAGATGTCAAAAGCTAAAAATGCCTGTCCTTACGTCCAATTTGGACACAGGAGCAAAAAGGTCATTTCCGATTAAAGCGGGGTCCCCATGTGGGCCACTTCGCACCGAAAAGCGTGTCAGGGTCAAAGGTCTCCAAATTCCGTAAACTCAGTGTTTACAAGTCAGGAACGATGACACGAACCCAACGGAACTTCCAGAATTGGATTCCGATGAGCCGATCTCAAAATCACCCGTCAAGTGGAGCCTGTGGGGCCCACGATACGTGATTTTGTCAACTTTTTCGGAATCGGACCAAACTTGGGTCACAGGACCAGCGTATTGCTACGAGTCCGATGGCGCAAGTTTCGTCTCGATCCGACGTGTGTACACAAAGTTACAGCGTGTTCCAGAAAGGACGGATACGGGGTGTCGTCGGCGGATACGCGTTGATTCCGGGGTGCACACACCTCCGAATCGACTTCTGCGAAATCTCACACGACCGTATCAACATTGCGCACAGTTCGGTAAAGACCGCGTGTGACCAAGTCGTCCCGATTGGCGGGGCGAACTCAGTTCTGGGGTGAAACAGAGCGTTGTTTTTTCTATTTTTGGATCGCGGTGTGCGATCACCACAGGACGCGATGCACCGAGCGGGTTGCACGGGCACCGAGGGGGTTATGCAGTCTACGCGTAGCAATTTACGGAATCGAATATGGAGTTGCGAGGTGACAGGAATCGGTACCTGAACAGGGCTCCGTGAATGCTGAATTCCAAGTGTCCGAAAGTCAATTCGACGCGAGCCGAATCCTGATCGGGTCTGCTGTGAGTCCGAGTGAGGGCTCTGGTCGGGACAGTCGAGGGCTTTGCCGGAGGGGTCAGCCTCGAGGTCGGGTTAGGGCAGCGGCTTCGCGCGGCCGGGTCGGTGCGTCTCGCACGCTGGGGAGGTTCGGCGTCTCTCGGCGCCGCGAGTCTCGAGCGGCGGCCGGTTCTCGGGTCGAGGGCCGAGGGTCTGGAGACGGCCTGCCGCGAATGAAGGAGGAGACTGCGGTATCGATGAGTCGGGTGGCGGCGAAGGGGACGATCGGCAAGGAGGAGTTCGAGTGGCTGGGAGGCGGCTCGTGGACGGGGTTGGGTCTGGATGGGTCGGCTGAGAAATCCGAGGGGAGGCGGCGGCAGGTTCTCGGCAAGGGGAGTCGGAGGATAAAAGGGGCGGCCTGGATCCCTAGGCGTTGGCTTTATAGATGCTACTGTAGCTCCGCGGCTAGGGTTTCAAGGGATTCGGGTAGGGTTGGTTTGGTTCGGGCTTCGTTGGGTTCGGTTCACAATCCTATAGCTTTTGGTCCTCGTTACATTGCTCCGGTGTCCAATAAATTCACCGAAAAATGCCATGCGTCCGGTTCTCCATAATACACAATAAATTTTTTACTTCTAAAATTTTTTAACACCCATAAACTGCCCGTAAAATTCTTTAACTCATAAATACCTCGGTTCTTCATACAAAATCCCGAAAACATCCGGAAAAATTTTAAAAAAATTATCTGAAAAATAGGGTGTTTATAATCTTCCCTCCTTAAAAGGATTGCGTCCTCGCAATAAAAGAATAAGCTATCAAAGAAGAATTATGGAATTACAAGATGGCCTAGTTTACAACTGCCTCCTCGAACAAGTGGGGGTATCGCTGGCGCATACTATCTTCTCGTTCCCAAGTCGATTCTCCAGGAGAATGATGTTTCCATGCTACACGGACCAGTCTGATTGTCTGTCCCCGCAATGTCTTCTCACTGACGTCGAGGATGCCAACTGGTTGTTCTTCATATCTCAAGCTTGGGCCCACTGCAATCTCTGAATGATCGACTACGTGACTTGGGTCGGTCACGTACCTTCGCAGCTGGGAGACGTGGAATACGTCATGTACTCCCTCTAAGGATGGAGGTAATGCAAGACGATAGGCCACCTCACCAACGCGCTCTAGAATGTCAAATGGCCCAATATACCTTGGGCTCAGCTTGCCTCTGCTCCCGAATCTGATAGTACCACGAGTGGGCAAAATCCTCAAGAATACGTGATCTCCTTCTTTGAACTCTAGGGGACGTCTATGCGTATCTGCCCAATGCTTCTGTCTGTCCTGGGCTGCTCGTAGATGATTCTGAATCTGCTTCACCTTTTCCACTGTTTGCGTTACTAATTCTGGACCCAGTATTTGACGTTCACCAACGTCACTCCAACATATAGGCGATCTGTACTTCCTTCCGTATAAAGCTTCAAATGGTGCCATCTGAATGCTGGCCTGATAACTGTTATTGTAGGAGAACTCCACTAAGTGCAGATGATCTTCCCAAGATCCTCCAAAGTCTAGCATACATGATCTCAACATGTCCTCCAAGATCTGAATGGTGCGCTCAGATTGTCCATCTGTCTGCGAGTGGTATGCCGTGCTGAATTTGAGTCTGGTGCCTAGGCTCTCTTGCATGCTTCTCCAGAAATAAGATGTAAATCTCGAATCTCGATCCGATACGATACTAACAGGCACTCCATGTAACTTGACAATTTGTCGCATATACATGTCGGCTAGTACCTCTGTGGACTGTCCAACTCTAAATGGCAAGAAGTGTGCCGATTTAGTGAGTCGATCCACTATCACCCATACTGCATCTCTGCCGCTGGGGCTCCTTGGGAATCCTGTGACAAAATCCATCGTGATGTGCTCCCATTTCCATTCCGGTATCGGGAGCGGCTGTAACATACCTGCAGTCCTCTGATGCTCTGCCTTCACCTGCTGGCAGACTAAGCATTTGGCCACAAATCTTGCGATCTCTCTCTTCATTCCATGCCACCAGTAATACTGTCTCAAGTCTCGATACATCTTGGTTCCTCCTGGGTGAACAGAGTACATAGAGCTATGTGCTTCAGTCATTAACTCCTGTCTCAATTCTCCATTTGGAACATACAGGCAATTTCCAAACCTCAATGTCCCGTCTTCGTGAATGCGAAGTCCTGTCTGTATGCCGGCTTCTGTCCTTTCTTTGAGTCTTCGGA
The DNA here is from genome assembly GCA_036927795.1 of Iris macrosiphon. Lineage (NCBI taxonomy): Eukaryota > Viridiplantae > Streptophyta > Magnoliopsida > Asparagales > Iridaceae > Iris > Iris macrosiphon. The sequence continues at coordinate 55,571,382 of JAYESA010000005.1, forward strand.
ATCTAGCATCGGTGGGCAATGCCTCCTTAATCTTCTCCACGAGTGATGACTGAATCTCAAGGTTAGCCATTAATCCATTCTGTCCTGGTACGACGACCTCTATCTGCAGCTCCTGTAAATCCCTCAATAACTCTGGCTGCATTGTCAAGAAATACGCCGTAGGCTTCCTGCTGAGTGCGTCTGCAATAACATTCGCCTTTCCCGGATGATACTGCAGATCTATGTCAAAATCTACCATCAATTCAAGCCAGCGTCTCTGCCTCATGTTGAGCTCCTTCTGAGTATATACATACTTCAGACTCTTGTGATCAGTAAAGATTTCTACCCTCTCTCCATAAAGATAGTGCCTCCATATCTTTAATGCAAATATCACTGCTGCTAGCTCCAGATCATGTGTCGGGTAGTTCCTTTCATGGTCCTTTAATTGTCTTGACGCATAAGCAATGACTTTGCCGTGTTGCATCAAAACACATCCTAGTCCACTGCCTGATGCATCACTGTAAACAACAAAACCTCCTGACCCTGAAGGAAGAGTCAAGACCGGTGCTGTTGTTAATCTTCTCTTCAGTTCTTCAAAAGCCTTCTGGCAGTCTTCTGTCCATATAAACTCCTGGTCCTTTCGTGTCAGCTTCATCATCGGTTCTGCAATCCTTGAGAAATTCTCTACAAACCTTCGGTAATATCCCGCAAGTCCAAGAAAACTTCTCACCTCTGCGACTGATGTAGGTGTAGGCCAAGTCTCTATTGCCGCAACTTTCTCTGGATCTACTGAAAGTCCTTCTCCTGATATGATGTGCCCCAAGAAAGGTACTTTGTCCATACAGAACTCACACTTACTAAGCTTGGCATATAACTTCTTCTGCCTCAAGGTCTCTAACACGATTCTAAGATGTTCCTCGTGCTCTTCATGGTTCTTGGAATATATGAGAATGTCGTCGATGAATACAACTACAAATTTATCCAAGAACTGATGAAAGACTCTGTTCATTAAGCTCATAAATACTGCTGGTGCGTTGGTTAAACCAAACGGCATCACCAAGAACTCATAATGCCCATACTTCGTCCTGAAAGCTGTCTTCGGGATGTCTTCTTTCCTCACCTTGATCTGATAATAGCCAGATCTAAGGTCAATCTTCGAGAATACCCTTGCACCACTCAATTGATTGAAGAGATCATCAATGCGTGGTAAGGGATACCTGTTCTTGATGGTTACAGCATTTAGTGCCCTGTAATCAATGCACAATCGTACTGTTCCATCCTTCTTCGGCACAAATAATATGGGTGCTCCCCAAGGTGAAACGCTGGGCCGAATGAATCCCTTCTCCAAAAGATCATCAACCTGTTCCTTCAATTCCACTAACTCCTTAGGTGCTAGCCGATATACTGATGAAGTGATAGGCTCTGCTCCTGGAGTTAAGTCTATTGTGAATTCTATTTCCCGATCAGGCGGTAAACCTGGAAGATCATCAGGAAATACATCCACAAATTCTGATATGACTCTTGGGTAACCTGTCTCCCCTTCTACAGATAGTACCCTAAGAGTAGGCTGAACTCCTTGCTCTACTGCTCCTCGAGGAAACTCAAATTCTGGATGTCCTGGCGGTCTAAATATAACCCGCCCAAGTCGGCAATCAAGAGTCGCATGGTACTGACTTAACCAGTCTATACCAAGTACGACATCATAGTCAGGCATGGAAAAGATCAGAAATTGAGCTCGCATCTCTCGTCCACAAACTACTACAGAACATGATCTACAGATGTCACTAACCGGAATAATTCTACCTCCCGTAAGAATTCTCTTCATCTTCGGAAGGGGTGCGGTAGCTACTCTATGGGTGGCTACAAAGCTAGCTGCTATAAATGAATGCGATGCTCCAGAATCAAATAATGCTACAGCTGGTAATGAAGCTACTAAAATAGTACCTGCGATGACCTCGCCTGCTGTAGCCTCCTGCTCAACAGCTAATGGGAATGTCTGTCCTCGTCCCTGAGCTGGACCTCTCTGCTGCTGCTGCTGCTGCTGCTGGAATAGGGCTGCCTGTGGTGCCAGGGGTGGTCTCTGCTGGTTCCCTCCGGGGGCTGGTGGTCTGACCCCACCAACTCCTGTCTGTTGGGCTCCTGCTGCTGGATAAGCTGGTCGTGGTGCAGGCAATGCTAGTCTTGGTGCTCCGTCTCGACGTTCGAAATAGTCCCTGGAAAAGTGCTGGTTGGATCCGCAGCTCAAACATAGTCCCAACTTACGCCTGCATTCCTTCTCAATGTGTCCTACCTTGCCGTAGTGGTGACAAGTAGGAAGAGGTCTGTCCCTATGTGCTGCTCTATCTGGCATACCCCTCTGGGTTCGCTTTGCTGAATCCCCATGTGCTGGCCTGAAAGGTGCTGATGTGATAGGCCTCTTCAGGGTAGACTCCCTTCTAGTGACGCGCTCCAAGCGTCGGGCTGCTGCAAGGACATCGGTATAAGATATAGGTGATACCGATCCAATCACTCTCTGAAGCTCGAACTTTAAGCCGTCAAAGAACTTTTCTGCTTTCTCTTCTTCCGTTGAAATCAATATCGGGGCAAAGTGACTCAGGCGAATAAATTCTGCATTGTACTCCTCCACTGACATGCTGCCTTGGATAAGGCGGTTGAACCTGTCTCTGAGCTCTGACCGTGCGACTGTCGGGATGTACATCTCTTGGAAGAGTCTAGAGAACTCTTCCCATGTGACTCTGTCCTGTCCAAGTCTCCTCTCTTCTACTAGCCACCAGTGATGCGCATTATCAGTTAACTGCATTCTAACTGCAGTCATCCACTTCTCTCTTGGAAGTTCAGCGGCTTCCAACTGATGCTGAATGTTTGTGAGCCACTCATGAACTTCCGTTGGCCCTTCTTTACCAGAAAATGTGCGAGGTTTGAGGTGACAGAAATCAGTGATAGATCCCGTCGCTGTTCGCCTCGTTGGGGGATTTGCCTGCTCCAATGCGGATACCAGACTGGTCCTTAGATACTCGGCCTCCTACCGATGGGCCTCCTGCTGAATCTGTTGCTGTGCTTGCATCATAGCATACATCATCTGGAACATCTGTTGCCCATCCATGGCTTGTCCTGACGGGAATACTGGCATCTGGGGAGTGAACTGTGGTGGAGGTGGGATGTCATCTCTCCGGAACCTTGGATTAGGCTGACCGGTTTGATCACTCTGCGATGCTTGTCCTCCATCCCCTGGTGTCACTCCGTCTCCATAAGTAACCACAGCATCGTGTGGCGTATCCAAAGGAATATCATCTCTGTTCCCGGAATCCATTGCTCTGCAATCAAAATATAAACTGTAAGAACGCACAGAGGAATCAATACAGGATGCAGTTCAAGTAAAGATTTCAAGTCGATATAGAGTTCAACGATGGGTTAAATGATGGATGAGAACCTAGAACTTATCCTATCCTTAGGGCAGGCTGGTTCGGTCCCTAAGTTGAAACCGAACAATTTAGTCGTGGACCTGCATGGGCCACCATAAAAACCATGTCATGCCCCAGTCCCAAAATCTCGTGGGACCGGACGCGTGGCAAAGGCCAGCAGTACGCACTAATGGACCAACTCAATATAATGGATCCATCAGGGCATACTTAAGCTGTAAAACAAGTCCACGACAATCATGGCACGACTAATCTCATCCACACAAGATATAAAATATGATCCACAAAAAAAATAAGAAATAAAAATCATCAGCAAGTCTCACAAAGTACTCCGGGGAACAACCCGATAAATATCTAGTACAATGGTTCAACAGACCAGAAAGTAAATGACTGGAATAAATAATAATAGCTGAGCGTGATCATGGATGCTCAAGAGAAGTCTTCAGCTAAGATCTCGTCCTCGGATGGCGGTACAGCTCCTGGATCAGCTCCTGCTCCGGTCCCATATACCTCGGGATAAATCTCGTCCTCAAATCCTGGGGACAAAATCCGGATCCAGGTCCTCAGGGGACATAGCAAGGTACAAGAAAGCTCATGCCAAAATGAATAAATAAATAGTGCAGCAAATAAATGACTAAATGAAGCAATAGGGTAAATATGTAACCAATCTAAGTGAAATGCAAGTGAGAGCAACACTAAAACTCAGGCTGAGCCACTACAAGCTCTGTGTCGGGGAGCCGGTAGCGGTAATAACCGGTAGTGGGTCTAGCTCTGCTACGAGAGTCTACGACCTCTCAATAATAGAAGATATATATATGTAAACAGCCTGCAGCATGTGTGTCTCTCCCCACCCAATGTAACCACGCGTATCATGACCATAACGTCTCATGCCCATGTCAAGCGCGATCATAGCTAATGCACAAGTCAATAAAGTATCTAAGAATATAATGTCCATGTCCTGTATCCTATACAGAATCACCACGAATATCTCAAGAAAATTCTGTCTCATAAATAGTGTCAAGTGTCCTGGGCCATAGGGTACTTGATAAGACAAGTACGAGAGTCTAAAGTGTCACGGATGTCCATCTCTAGATGACCGTACCCAACACTGCGTTCAGTGTCGGCACCCGACTGGTAATCGGACGCTAAGTATGTCACACGGTCCTAGGTTAAGCATGTACAGTAATATATATATAAAGCAAGAAAAATAGATAACTAAGCTGCAGAGTTTGGCAAGGTACACTTGCCTGATGTCCGAATACCAACAACTGTCCCTGTATCGGTGGATCCGGTAGGTACTACTCCAAAAGCTGTAATAAACATCACCACTAGTCTCAGAAGATGTCAAAAGCTAGAAATGCCTGTCCTTACGTCCAATTTGGACACAGGGGCAAAAAGGTTATTTTCGGATTAAAGCGGGGTCCCCATGTGGGCCACTTCGCACCGAAAAGCGTATCAGGGTCAAAGGTCTCCAAATTCTGCAAACTCAGTGTTTACAAGTCAGGAACGATGACACGAACCCAACGGAACTTTCAGAATTGGATTCCGATGAGCCGATCTCAAAATCACCCGTCAAGTGGAGCTTGTGGGGCCCACGATACGTGATTTTGTCAACTTTCTCGGAATTGGACCAAACTTGGGTCACAGGACCAGCGTATTGCTACGAGTCCGATGGCGCAAATTTCGTCTCGATCCGATGTGTGTACACAAAGTTACAGCGTGTTCTAGAAAGGACGGATACCGGGTGTCGTCGGCGGATACGCGTTGATTCCGGGGTGCACACACCTCCGAATCGACTTCTGCGAAATCTTACACGACCGTATCAACGTTGCGCACAGTTCGGTAAAGACCGCGTGCGACCAAGTCATCCCGATTGGCGGGGCAAACTCAGTTCCGGGGTGAAACAGAGCGTTATTTTTCCTGTTTTTGGATCGCGGTGTGCGATCACCACAGGACGCGATGCACCGAGCGGGTTGCACGGGCACCGAGGGGGTTATGCAGTCTACGCGTAGCAATTTACGGAATCGAATATGGAGTTGCGAGGTGACAGGAATCGGTACCTGAACAGGGCTCCGTGAATGCTGAATTCCAAGTGTCCGAAAGTCAATTCGACGCGAGCCGAATCCTGATCGGGTCTGCTGTGAGTCCGAGTGAGGGCTCTGGTCGGGACAGTCGAGGGCTTTGCCGGAGGGGTCATCCTCGAGGTCGGGTTAGGGCAGCGGCTTCGCGCGGCCGGGTCGGTGCGTCTCGCACGCTGGGGAGGTTCGGCGTCTCTCGGCGCCGCGAGTCTCGAGCGGCGGCCGGTTCTCGGGTCGAGGGCCGAGGGTCTGAAGACGGCCTGCCGCGAATGAAGGAGGAGACTGCGGTATCGACGAGTCGGGTGGCGGCGAAGGGGACGATCGACAGGGAGGAGTTCGAGTGGCTGGGAGGCGGCTAGTGGACGGGGTTGGGTCTGGATGGGTCGGCTGAGAAATCCGAGGGGAGGCGGTTGCAGGTTCTCGGCAAGGGGAGTCGGCGGATGAAAGGGGCGGTCTGGATCCCTAGGCGTTGGCTTTATAGATGCTACTGTAGCTCCGCGGCTAGGGTTTCAAGGGATTCGGGTAGGGTTGGTTTGGTTCGGGCTTCGTTGGGTTCGGTTCACAATCCTATAGCTTTTGGTCCTCGTTACCTTGCTCCGGTGTCCAATAAATTCACCGAAAAATGCCATGCGTCCGGTTCTCCATAATACACAATAAATTTTTTACTTCCAGAATTTTTTAACACCCATAAACTGCCCGTAAAATTGTTTAACTCAAACACCTCGGTTCTTCATCCAAAATCCCGAAAACATCCGAAAAAATTTAAAAAAAAATTATCTGAAAAATAGGGTCTTTACAACGGCCCCTCGTGACTCGAAACGTTTCTGAATGGAGCGTTGAAACGGTCGGTGCAGACTTTATGGCGGATTTATGGGGGACCGCTGTGATCTCTTTTGCCTATAAAAGGCTGGAGGAGTTAGCCTGTTCTTCCCACATCTTCATCACCACGCAGAGATGATCACTGGAGTTCGCCGGGTCGATTTGAGAAAGAAGGAGATCATGTTCTTCCAGCGTGTAAGGAGCCAAAAAAGACGGCATCTTCGAGCAAGTGTCCACTGCAACGATGGATCATGGAAGGATATCTTAGCCTCCCTTGCTCGGGATAATCAGCAACTTTGTATGGCGTTGCCCCAGGAGAGAGGAAGGGTCGTATTTGACCACGCAGCTTGCAAGCTGTATCTCTTCTCCTTAGATCCCCGCGGACGAGATTAGACAAACCGTAATCTATCGTCCCCGATCGAGCTGGGTGGAAGACCCCTCAGCTGGATCGGCCATGGCGAATGGAGGATCTTCTTGTTCATTACTGTGGAAGTAAATGAACCGCAATGGAAGAAGAGAAAAACCTTCACCGGTGCGAGAACCTGTCCGAACAGATTCAGGGTGTGGTTTTCCGACGACGATGACGAGGAAGCCCTTTATAGACGGGATTTCTCTCATATGTAATCATAAAAATGAAAAAAAAACCCTTGTAGATTGGATTTCCCTTATATATAATCATGATTTTGATTTTTTAATAAAATCGTCTTTCTTCTCCATATGATCATCTTGCCATACGTTGCTGTGAAGTCTGAATATTTGCAGCTTCAACACGTCTGAATCTGTACGCCGACTCTGTAGAAAGAGTGCTAGGTCCTGTCCTTTACGCATAGCGAGTAGTCCATAGAACGCTGTAGAGCATTTTGAACATTTTTAGAACTGTCCTGTTGCTAGGACTGAGGAATCGCGTAGAGCTCTGAACTTCTGGTGAACAGAATTTTTTGTTCAGTCTTCGTCTTCAAGAGTGACTTCCCGAAAATCCCTTGGAATAAGGTCGAGGAAATCCTGTCAAAACTGAGTTGCCATCTTTTGATAGACGAGATATTCAGACTGGAGTCTGGATGAACCTCCAATTGACCCGAGAAGAGTAATTTCTTAATGTTTGAACTCTTGTATATTTCGGGTACTTAGGATATGTTGAGGCCAAGGAGGAGTATCTTCTGTGTGAACTCCTGTAATTGACCGTCTTGGGGACTGTTCGAATATACGGAAAATCGTGGAGCGAGAAATCATCAGTCTGTAGCCTTCGGGCGTAAAATACCGTCGAGCGTGAAATCGTAGACTTGTAGTTCCTGTGCGTGAAGTCATGGGTTTGTGGCCTCTCGAGCATAAAAGCTACTGAGCACAAAGGCATCCGGGCCAAAAACCTGACTTGTAGCTGTCGAACGTAAAGTTGTAGATTCGTAGCCGTCGAGCGTAGGAAGCTCCTTTAGCGTAGAACTGTTTATCTGTAGCTCCTGAAAAGAAAATTTCTTCGAGCGTGAAGTCTTGCGGATCTGTTGCTTCTGAGCGTAAACTGAGCGCCACCGAGCGTGAGATCATCGATTTGGTATCTGCTGAGCATAAAGTCGTAGATTTGTGGCCTCTCGAGCGTAAAAGCTACTTATCACAAAGGCATCCGGGCATAAAACCATAGACTTATAGCTTGCGAGCGTAAAACCGTAGATCTGTTGCTGTCGAGCGTAGAAAGCTCCTTCAGCGTAGGACCTGCTGAACCGTCTTTGCACGAAAAACTTTTTCGAATTTGCTGACTGTCCGTCTTTCAAGGTTAGTGGGCTGACGTGGCATCCAATCATAATCCATTATTTAATTTTGCGAGATTTGGTTAGGGTCTCGAGGAGTCCATCTGAGGATTCGAGGAGTCGGCCCGAACTCTATATATATCCCAAGTTTTCTGAGAGAGAAACTTTTTATCCGTCTTCTGCGAAAGAGAGCTTTCGACTGTTCGAGTTTTTCTTCGTTCTCTCTCCGAGCATCTCGAGTCTTCAGAAAATGGCGTCGAAACAGACCTCCTCCGCCAAGGGAAAGGGTATAGGTTCCTCTTCTCATTCTTTCGCCCCAGCGAGGGAGTCTTTGGTCGGTCAAGGCGAACTTCCTTCTGAGCGAAGTGTCCTGCCGACGAGCAGTGCACCCGGTCTTAGAGGTAAAGCCTTCGGGGTGACAAAAATGACGAAAAATCCTTCGCACACGTTGAACGTGACCGCGCTAGGTTGTCTTCTGTGCTGATAGCCTCTCTTTGAGGAAGATGATGCACGAAGGCATTTTCATCTTTTACGCCCACATTTCTAATGTGTCAGCGTAAAGACTCCATATTTTCGTAGTTCTGAGCGTAAAAGCTCTGGCTACCGAAAATTGGGGTATATCATAAAATTTGAATTTTACGCTTGTGGGGGGACCTCCGGCGTAAAATTGCCAGATTTGCACAATCCTGCGTAGAGCACAGACTGTTGTTTCTTTCGGTCCGTATGTTCGTGCAAGACTTATGATGACGTATTTTCCTTGCACTTTTGTAGTTGACTTGGGTGAGTCTCCACTGGCCGAGGTGATGGGCTCCGCTGCTGGGATGCTGCACTCGAACTACCTGGAGGATCTGTCCCATGTGGCATTCCCTATCTCCGGACCCCAGTACCCTGAAGGAAGGAGGATCTTAATATCGGCTCAGGGCAAGCGAATGCTGCTGAGCATGATCAACGGGGAGCCTCTGACTTATGTAGACGGGGAGCCGTACGTAAAGCCGGCTTTCTTTTTTGGGGACATGATCGACAAACAGTCCCAGACGAAGCCTAAGAGGGAGCCCTGGGTCTTCCCAGCCGGGAATTTGGTTTTGTACCTACCAACGATGCCGAGGGATTATCCCATCTCGGCCTTCTTCCACGCGATGCATCCTAGGAAGATGTCGTGGACGCTGACTCCTGATCTTCACGGCAAGCCGGGGAAGATTTTTCATCTGAAAGGAGCTGACCAGGGGTCATTCGTCAGTCGCCCCTTCGGCGTTGTGACGTTGTTCAGAGGACTGTGCCCGGGCAGTATTCCAAGTAAAGATAGCTTGGTGATCCAGCCGGTCCAATTGCCGACCTTCTGCAACGACTTCATGGGTCGAGGTGGGGTATATCCCAAGGAGAATCCTCGGTGCAATGGGTGGATCGCCCCAACGAACTCCCGATGGAGATGCCTAGTTGACTGGGCCTTGACGCACTTCCGGAGAGAGTTGGAGGGCATTGGACTATATGCCGCTGTGAGTGCGACGAGCGTCGGGTTGCCTCTGAACCCTAATTTGTTCCTGGCGCTGATGGAGCGGAACATTCCGCTCACCGGGACCTTTGCCACTCCACTGGGGGAATTAGGATTGGCGCTCCACGAGATAGCAGTTGTCTCGAGACTGCCGATGGGGGATACTCCATATGAAGAGTATGTTCTCACCAACCGGGAGTTGGGGGATTTGGACCCTCGGGTGGCGAAAGTATATCAGGAGCTGATGTATCAATACTTCGCGTGTACCGCCTTTTATAACGAGCCTTCTGATTTGGCTCATACCACCAAGTGGATGTCCTACCTCTTCTTCCACCGAGCCAGGGCCGCCAGGTCGGAGAAAGCCTCGGGTGGCAAGAATGAGCCCGTGAACTGTTTGGGCTTGCTTAGTGCCCAGGTTGTGGAGACTCTTATGGAGGAGGCTGAAGCTCCAGATCAGATTCTTGTTGAGGGGGAAGGAAAGTACCCGGAAGGCACTAAGGCCTGTAGTTACTTGAGGCGCTGTCGCAGGCCTTTGACTAAGGAAGCCCAGCTGGCTGGTTTCCTCTCCATATGGCTGCGCCGAGTAGTGGTGCCAGGTACCGCGTCCGCGGACCGCATTCACCGGAACATCCTATGGTCGGCAGTGCGCCTGGTGTTTGGGGCAAGACTGGGCTTGCTTCCTGCCATGGTGTGTCGTATACAGGCTGGCTTGAGGGCCATAACTGACGGGTTGCTCGTCGATGAAGCTCGACGTGAGAGTTTTCCCAGGGTGGAATTACCATACCTATACTTGACGGGATGGTTGATTCTCCACAATCCCCGGGTGATGTCTCCTGGGTCCGGTAGCAGCTCGGGGGGTATATTCTTGCTGAATTATAAGGATTTCTCCTGGAATGTGAGCACAGTTTTAGACTGCCGGCTGGTGTTGAACCTCAGCCACGGTTGGAAGCTCCTCTGTACTGCTCCCTCCGTGCATCGCAATCAATCAGGGGTGCGGCTTGAGGATTTAGGTGGAGAGAAGACCGACCTTTTCTCGAAAGCTTTTAACTGGTTGGTCTGTATTAGACCCTCCCATCTGCTGTACAGGAGCGAAGATCACTGCTTCTTCGAGCCCTACTTGCCTAGTCGGTTCGCCAGGCAGTTTGGGTACGATCAGTTGCATGTGGGCAATGCCGTTACCAGCTTTAGGTCCAGGGGCGGACTCATTAATGGAGCTAGAGGGTGGCGATATTTCATCATGGGTTGTACGAGGGCCACCTTCATTGTGCCGGTCGTTACAACCTCCACGGAGCTTCGCATTCTCCATTCTTACGCCCAGTTTTACGTGGCGATTAACACCTTCTATCGTGATTTTGACGCGCGTGGAAGCTTCCGGGTGCCTTCTCCCAAGCCTGGGGGAAGAGTTGACGTCCCTTCGGTTTCTTCGGACGAAGGTGAGGAGTCTAGTACTCCGGACGAGCCTCTGGTGTCGGTGTCGAGGTGCGAAGTGCCTCTGCCTGCGGGGGCTTTGGTAGTCCCTTCTGGGAAGCGACGGGCTTCTGCTCTGAAGGAAGTTTCTCTTCGCAAGAGGAGGAAGGAGACGGTTGCTCGTCCTCTCCGCATTCCTGGTATTGCGGCTCCTGGGAGTGAGCCTGCCTCTCCCTACATCGGGGATGATTCTTTGGCTGGAGGTTCCTCGCCTTCTAGAGAGGGACCTCCTACAGTTCCGGTCGTCGATGCCGGAGAATCCTCGTTAGAGGTGGCTGTGGCGGCTACTGCTCCAGGTAGCGGAGCGAGATTGCCTGTGTGGCCGAGGCAGATGGGAGAATCTTTCCCGAGGCCAGCAGCGGGCATGACTCCTGCCGCGTCAGTGAGCGCGTCTGGCGAGATTCCTGCCGATGAACTTCGACCACGTCTTGGTGGAGGCCTGACAGAACTCTCGGCGATGTCGGTCGGCCCACCTCCTTCTCCAGGCATGACGATTCGCATTGCGTCATTAAGGCGTGGTTTAGCTATATCGACTGCAGATGCGTCGTATATGCCGTTGGCTCCGGGTAAATGTCGTCTTTATGCCTCCCTTCAGAAAGATTGTCATCATACTGATATTGACTTTCTTGTCTTCTTCTCATGGGATAGCGCCCACGGGGAGTATAGCGTTGAAGCGCATTCTGGTTCTGCTCGGTCTTCTGACGAGGAGGCATTCGACTTTGATGAGGAAGTGGCTTCGGGGGCCAGTACGCCCGGAGTAGTTTCATCACCTCGAGAGGAGGATGAACACGTCGTCGTGACCTTGCCTCTTGTGAGTGTGGTGACGACTTCGACCGCCGTTACCGCACCTTCTTCGATTGCGCCATGTGTCGATGCGACCGCTGTGGCCACCTCGTCCGCAATCATCCCTGGAGAGGGACTTGCTGACATTGCGGGCGCTCCCGGCGTTCAGTCGGATCTAGTTGCGTTGACCGAGCAACATACCAGCCTTTTCTACACCGGTTTGAGAACGATGGTATCAATGGTGTTAGCGAAGAGTCTGGATTTTGAGCGCCTGAGGAAGACTTCTCTCGCTTCGATCGGGGTCATCAGGGAGCTCGGTGATCCCGGGGTAGTTGACGCCCTGGAGGCGGTGGTTAATGGGTTAGAGCAACCTATTAACGAACATTTGCGGCTGACTCGGGGCCTCCATACTGATGTTCAGGCTCGGTTTGACCTCATGACTGCGCGGCTTGCTACGAAGCTGGAAAGCCTAGACAACTCTATCCAGAAGCATAAGCTGGAGGTGGATAGGAGAAAAGTTATCGTGGAAGAGGCTCTTGCTGTTGAGACGCACTGTCATTCTGAGCATGAAGGGAATGCAGCGAGGGTCTCCATGTTGAAGGAAGAACTCGCTCGGGCAGAGGAGTGGGCTTCCCAGTCATTGGCGGGTCTGGAGGTAGCGTTTGGCCGACTGAGCACAGCGCGACGGGAGTTGGACCGTGCAGAAGCTGCTCGCACGGGCTGTCTTCGGACAAAGGCTGATCTGACCCTCACGGACACTCCCGAGGCACGGCTGGAGCAGGCTCGTACCGACGCCTTGGTTCTTAGGAATGAGAGGATAGCTGCGCTGGAGCGGCTGATTCACAATCTGACTCACCCGCCATCATGATGTATCTTTTCCCCTTTTTGCTGGCCCAGATGTAATTCTGCCTCCCTCCCGGGAATAAATAAAGGCGACAATTTTTTGACTTTTGTGGACCCATCATTTCGGAATATAAATGACAGGTTTTGGTGAGAGTGATATCAGAGGTAGTATAGACATGATAGACTACCGATAAACTTCTTAGTAGGACACATCTATTTAGAGGTCATACGGACATGATAGAGCGTAACCCTACCAATTGCGTTTTGGAAGTAGTTTTGTCAGAATCGAGATCCTTGCTATGTCCCACCCGAGCAGAGAAGATTAAGCATAGTACATTTTCAGGAATTTGCCGTTGATAGGAGCCATTAACAGGTCTCCATTAGGCTGGGCTATCCTGTATGCGCCGTTCGAGAACGTTGTCTCGATCACATAAGGGCCTTCCCACTTGGGCTGGAATTTGCCTTTACTTCTGTGGGTAAGAATCATCGGCCTTCTTACGGCTAGAACTAGCTCGCCGACCTTGAACACTCTTTCCTTCACTTTATGATTAAAAGTTTTGGAAATGTGTGCTTGGTAGAGCGCGATGCGCTGTTGAGCTTGTAGGCGTTTCTCGTCTAATCCTTCAAGCTCTTGGAGCCTTAACAGGTCATTCTTTTCTCGAGTCAACTCACTAGTCACTGCTATCCTGAGCGACGGGATCTGGATTTCGATGGGAAGAACTGCCTCGCTCCCGTAGACCAGTGAAAAGGGGGTACAACCTGTAGGTGTTCGTACCGTTATGCGGTATGCCCAGAGACATTCGCCCAGCTTCTCGTTCCAGTCTCTTTTGTTTGAAGAGACAAACTTCTTCAGGAGTTTGATAATGGTTTTGTTGAAAGCTTCCGCCAAACCATTAGCAGCTGGATAATATGCCGTAGAGGCAATATTATGTATTCGACTTTTATCGCAAAATCGATGAAACGCTTGGCTGATGAACTGAGGCCCATTGTCATGGATTATCCTTCGAGGAATCCCAAAGCGATAAATGATGTGGTGCTTGATGAAGCTGATCATGTCAGACGCTTTTACCTCAGCTAGAGGGATCGCCTCTGCCCATTTGGAGAAGTAGTCCGTGATGGCCAGTATAAACCGGTGGCCTCTGGAGGAAGACGGGTGAATGGGACCGACGATATCCATACCCCATGCTTCGAAGGGCCAGGATACGACCGTAGGATGTAGATATTCAGACGGTTGGTATATGAAGTCTGCATGAACCTGACAGGCTCTGCATTGTCTTGCATAGCTGATCGCGTCTGTGATCATAGTGGGCCAGTAGTAGCCCATTCTCCTGATACGATCCTGTAGCTTAGGACCGTGCTGATGCGCTCCGCATACGCCATCGTGAGCTTCTCGGATAATCTGCTGTGCTTCGTCGTCTGAGAGACATCTTAATAGCAGTCCGTCGTAGGTCCGACGATATAGGCAGTGTGAAGATGCATCGAAATAGAAGCGTAATGATCGTCTCTTGACGGATACTGCTTCTTTGGGGTCCTCTGGCAAGATTTCGTATGCGACAAAATCTATGAAGGGACTTCTCTAGTCTCTTCCGGGGGGATCTGTGTTCACAGCGTGGCTGCGTTCTATGTGAAGGTTTTTCTTCACGCAGAATAAATCTCTGTTAAGAAAGATCACCGAATCTTGCCTTCTTATAGGGGTAGCTAAGTTCGCAGCTAGACTGGCCAGGGCATCAGCTTCCAGATTCTGAGATCGAGGTACATGCTCTAGGAAGAACCCTTTGAACGTCATGGCTATCTCGATTGTCGCTCGGTGATAGGGGATGAGGTCTGGATTCCGGACTTCGTATATTCCTCTGACTTGATTGACGATAAGCAGAGAATCACCGAAAGCTTACAGGGATTCGACCCCCAGCTCTTCAGCGACTTGGAGCCCGATCAACAGGGCATTGTATTCCGCCACATTGTTGGAGCATGGTTCATTAAGAGAGTATGCCTGGTAGATGACGAGTTTATCAGGAGTGACCAGGACGATTCCTACCCCTGAAACCACGTTTCCCTGGGGACCAGTCCTGGAGGCGCCGTCAAAGAACAGTTGCCATGTGTCACTTTCCATTGCGGAATTACACTCTGCAACTTCGTCAGGAATGTCTTCGTATAACTTGGAGGACTCCGGGATCGGATGAGCAGCCAGGAAGTCGGCCAGCGCTTGGCCTTTGATGGACTTCTGCGGGACGTACACCATGTCATATGGTGTTAACAACATCGCCCAGGTTGCGAGTCGGGAATTAAGAATACTTGGCTTGCTCATCAGTACTCGAAGAGGGTTGATCCTGGAGATGATATGAATAGTCTGGCCGGTGACGTAGTGCTGCATCTTTTGGATAGCGAACATCAGAGCCAGACATTCTTTCTCCACTGGGTTGTACTGGTGTTCGGCTCCGACCATCATCCTGCTGAGGTAGTAGATAGCCTGCTCATGCCCCACGTCGTTCTTCTGCGCTAGAAGAGCTCCTAGCGAATGATCCATTTCTCGGACGTACAGCAAGAATGGTTTCCCCATGATGGGGGGCACCAGAACTGGCGGACTGGTGAGGTAGCGTTTGATCTCCCCGAATGCTTGCTGACAGGTTTCGTCCCATACGAAGGATACACCTTTCTTCATGAGGTACGAAAAAGGCTGGCATCTTCTTGAGAGGTTGGATATGAACCTCCGGATATAAGCCAGACGGCCTTGAAATCCCCAGAGTTCCCTCAGATTGCGGGGTGGTCGCATTTCTACGATGGCCTGGACTTTGTCAGGGTCCACCTGGATGCCTTTGGCGGTGATAACAAATTCCAGGAATTTGCCACTAGATACGCCCAGGAAGGACTTCGTAGGGTTTATCTTGAGTTGATGTCGGCGCATTAACTCGAATACCGTCCTTAGGTCCTGAATATGATCATCCTTGAGGCGGCTCTTGACGGCTATGTCATCTACGTAACATTCTACTGTTTTGCGTAAATGTTCATGGAATATGCCGCTCATAGCCCGTTGGTATGTAGCCCCGGCGTTCTTCAATCCGAAGGGCATGACCGTATAGCAATACACTCCCAACGGGGTACGGAAGGCAGTGTGCTTCTCGTCTTCAGGATGCATCTTGATCTGATTGTATCCTGAGAACCCGTCCATGAAAGACATGCATTCAAAACCGCAGGTATTGTCGATCATGATGTCCGTGATGGGAAGAGGAAATTCATCCTTGGGGCAGGCCACATTCAGATCTCGGTAATCGATGCAGATACGTACCTTCCCATTTTTCTTTATGACTGGGACAACGTTGGCGACCCAGTCGGGATATTGTTCTTCCCGGATGAACCCACATGCTATCAGCTTTTTTACTTCAGCTTCAATGGCGTCCATCATGTCCGGTCGGAACCGGCGTTGGTGCTGCTTCACAGGCTTTGAGTCAGTCAATATGTTGAGTTTGTGAGTAGCCACCTTCGGGTCTAGGCCCGGCATGTCTCCATAATCCCATGCAAAGACGTCGACGTATTCCTTTATCAGCTGTATGATTTCTTCCCTTTCGGCTGGTGGAAGATTGTCACTGATAAATATCGGCTTTGGCGAAAGCTCACCCCCAACATCGATTTAGATAACTTCGTCTTTGGTTGGAGGTTCCCTCTGTTCGAAGCAGAATTCCCACTGTGTATCCATTTGTTGAGCCCAAGAGTCATTCTCAAAAGGCTCAGAATCTCGTTCCTCTGCTTCTGAGGGATCTGTCATCACCATATTTGCTGATAGTGCTTGTTCGGGAGCACTAGGTGAGTCGGGGGGTGACGAGCCGTCCCAGGAGGAGGAAAAGATGTCCTCATCCGATGTGGAAGCCGTAAGGGAGGTGGCATACCCTAACCCGAAACGAGTTTGTTGGTAGCGGGGGTCGCCGCGTGGCGGCGTTCGTCTGCCTCTTCCGTAGTTGAGGCCCGGCTTTTGCTTCAAGTTGTAGCCCATATTTTGCATGATCTTCAGCGCTTGAGGGCTGTATCGGTGAACCTGCATCTTCCCAGTATCGTCATCGAAAGAATCTTCCTGGATGGCTGGTTGATTGCGCATGCGGCCGAATACTATTGGATGCTGACTGCTGCAGGTAGGCGGGATTATGAAGATAGAATCTTCATGCGGTCCATACGTTGTGATGACGTTGGATGATGACGCTGCTTCCCAGATATGCGGATGGTAGGAGTTCATAGCTTCCAAGAACTTTTGTGCTATGGGTTCTACCTCGTCACGGGGAGTGGGTTCCTGATTTGGAATTTGAGCATTAATGTACTGGAAAAGAGGATGTTTATTGCCATCTGGAACTCCGTTCCTGGTCGTGTTTACATCGGTCGGCTGCTCGTCGCGCCGAAGGTTGATGACCAAAGGTGGAGGCTTCTGGTTCAGAGTAACCACTGGAGAATTGCTTCCTTTCCCTGAGCTGGATCTGTTCAGGTGAATAGCCATGGGCCCTATGGCTTTTGGACGAGTGGTTCATCCTTTCACTCTGATCGACAGCGGTAGTGCGGCAGAGGGTTCTCCTGGCTCCCGGTGGGATTCCTTCTCTGTCTTGCCCGCCACTTCTTCCGTGTGGTCCTGCGAGTACAACACGGTGTCGGAATAGTAGGACTCTACTCCTTTAAACGGGTTTAGGTCGGCCACCTCCGTTTGTACCATTCCTTGGGGGTCTACATATTTAAGACATTGATGTAGAGTTGAAGGAACGATGTTATGATCGTGGATCCACGGTCTTCCCAGCAAGATGTTGTAGGATACCTCTGAATCGATCACGTAACATATGGCCACCGATCTGAGGTTGCCAATCTGGATCCTCAGGCGAATCTTCCCCAACGGCTTACTTCTTCCGGCGTTGAATCCCACGATTGTAGTGGAGGTGTAAGCCAGTTCGCTGGTAGGAATCCTTAATGGTCTGAGCAGACTGTGCGGGATGATGCTGATCGATGATCCCGGATCTATGTAAATTCGATCAACCTCCATGGAACCGACATACCCGGTATAATAGAGGGGCCTGTCATGCCTGTTATGTTTTAACAGCATGTCATCTTGGGTGAAGGTGATATTTGGGACCACCTCCATCACATTGTGGCATTGAGGGCACGCCACTGGTTCTTCGTCGGGAGACTTGAGCTGGGTCAAGCATGCCTCCGCCTGCATCAGTGCTTCACTCAAGGCTAGACGAGTGTCTTGGGAGAGCCTGAGTAGCTCGAAGATGGAGAGCCTGGCCGGTGTATTAGCCAGTCGGGCTAGGATGTCGAAGTTATACGGCTTCTCAAAACCTTTGCTCGGAATATTTTTCACAGGTTTATCGAAGCGCACTTCTCTTTGTTTTCCTTTGTCCGCCGGCATCGGTTTTGAAGGGTTGGCTTCCGGTATGATGGGGCTTGGCCCTGCAGGTTTGGCAGCTGAAACGTCTGCCAGTATATCCTCCTGACTTGCTCCGTAGTCTTTGAGGTAGGCTCTCCCTGATCGGGTTGCAGCAAGTACCTTGTCTTCGTCTGATAGCGAAGAATTTGCGACCATATGGCATGGTTTACACTTTGAGCTCCTCCTAGACGCAGCTTTATTAGCTTTAGTCTCTTCCTCGAGCTCTGACACCAAATCTGGATGAACCCACATAATCTTGCCCTGACGGGTGGTCAGGGGTACCAGGTCATGATTTTGATCCCTAGCCGGAGGGAGATTGACGATGTCCATTATGGCTCGGGAAATGGGCGTGATACCGTCCATGACTTCTTAGGGAGGCAGATCGCCGAACCGCAGAGAGATCATGTTGGCTGTGACCGTTTTCTTGGTGTTGTGCAGGGTGATGGCCTTAGCATCGATCAACCCCTGGATCTTCCTTTTCAGTACGTAACACACCTTTGTTGGGTGGTGTACATATCTATGGAAGATGCAGTATTTGGGGTCATCGGTACTGCCGACCTCTTGGGGCCGCCTTAGCTCCGACAGGGTGATCTTGCCACTTTTGACGAGACACTCAAATATACTAGGGATATCGTCGTCGTCGAAAGAGTAGACCTCGACGGGCCTGGAAGTCCCGGGCTTTGTCTACGTGGTCGCTGCCGTCTTTTGTCTGGACGTATTGACCGTTAGAGCTTCTTTTCCCTTGGAGCTGCGAGGATGGTCGCCGCTGGGAGATGACCTTTTGCCTCTATCGGAGGCGGAGATCATGATGCCATTGTCGCACGCCTTGCGACTGTTGTCTTTGGCGGCCACTGCCGAGACGATGAACGTGGGCCACTCATGGAACTAATATGGTCATGTGAACACCGAGACTATAGGAAGAAGGTTCTTCCTGCAAATGTCTACTAACGCCGAGTCTGGAACTCCTGGAGGCATTTGTAAGGTGGCCTGACGAAAACGTTCGACGAAGGTGCGAACGTCTTCCTTTTCCCTTTGCTTGACTTCAATGAGGGAGGACATAGACATGTCCATTCCACCCTCGTAGAATCGTGTGAAGAATAACGCTTTGAAGTCCTCGAAGGAAGTAATGCAGTTGTCCGCCAAGCTACGGTACCACTGATAGGCTACTCCTGAGAGGCAGCCCTTGAACACCCGAGTGAGGAGGGCGTCGTCCCCTTGTAGCAACACCGTCATCATACTGAAATAGTTCATGTATTGACTTGGTGATGTTTTTCCTTCGAACAGAGCCATAGTCTGAGGTTTGTACTTCGGAGGAAAAGGGACTTCTTCCCAGATAGCTGGGTAAGGCTGGTTGATTTCCAGTTTCTTGAGCTGATCTTTGTGCTTCAAGGCATCAAACTGGGCTTTCAACTCCCGCACTGCCTGCATCGGATTCTCAGTTGGAAGCGGAGGGACTGCTGACTCTTGATCTAGAGCAGGTTCTTGGCTTGGGTTGGATGGTGGTAAGTCCACCCCCATACGTATCTGAGTTTGCGGGACCGACGCTTGAGCTATGGCAGTCGCGTGCTGAGTTAGCATCATCTGGTGCATGTTCTCCATTACGAATTGCATTTGCTTCAGAGACGTCTCTAGCACAGTGATGCGTTATTCCGCGTTTCTTGAAGCCTCCTCGCGTTCGTCTTCAATGGCGTAAGCTCCCACTTCCCTGGGTGTCATCGAAGGATTAGTATAGGTCGCCGCAGAAGTCGACTCTACACTCTCAGCATCTGATCTGGGAGATTGGCGACCCCCAGAGACGGAATCAGACGATTACGGAGCTGGTTGCTGTGACCTTGCCCGAGTACTTTGGAATATCCCAGCTTCAGTGCTCCAGAGGAGGTCTTCGAATCTTCTTTGGCTCGGAGGACCAGAGGGATGACGTCTTGAGCTCGACCTTCTTCTGGGTATGCGTGAAGCCATGTTCATGGACGCATACGCGTGCTCTTCTTCCGAAAAAGACTGAGAGTAGCTCAATCGGTCGAAGACCAACCGTTTTGCTTTAGAACAGCAGCAGTCAATCACAATCTTATGACTATTACAACATTGCTCTCTAGGGGGCGTAATAGACATGTTGGAAGGTCCCCTCTCCTTACGCTTCTGGATTAGGCATTCGCGTAGGTCAGGAGTAGCAACCTGAGCTTGCTTTACGCCGCGGGAGTTCGCCTGGCGTAATTTGGAGATTCGCTCAGACTGGCGTAAAGCTGAAGAGGTCCTCAGTCGGCCATCGGCTTCTAGCATAATCCGGAGGGTAGGCAGATTGTTCTCTTGCTGGCGTAAAGGCCGAGAGGCTGAATATTCGCCTGCTTGCTTCCCCTTGCGGAGATCACCGCGCTCATCTGTTTTACCGCAGAAGTCAGATGTTGTTTCGCGCGTGGAGCGTGATCTGTTCTTCCGATTTGGCATTGAGGCACCATCGAAAGTTTTGTCTGTACCGCGCATAGCGGGAGACTGATTCCTACACGTAGAGCGCAGTGGATACTTCTGGGTTAGCGCAGAGGCCTTGCCCGAAGTTTTGTCTGTACCGCGCGTAGCGGGAGACTGGTTCCTACGCGTAGAGCGCAGTGGATACTTCTGGGTTAGCGCAGAGGCCTTATCCGTAGTTTTGTCTGTACCGCGCGTAGCGGGAGACTGAATTTTATGTACAGGGCACGGAGGGAGCGATGCTACCACCTCATTGGTCGGAGAGATCAGAGAGATCGGAGAGTCCACAGGAATGGTTGAGGATGTCTTGGGCATCCACACTTTGCGCAGCTTCCTGTTGTCTTGGACGAAGAGAGAGTGAGAGCTACCCCTGGTTCGAAGCATGTCTTCGTAAGCAGACTAGTCGAAATGAACGACCAGCGTCTTCTTCACGGTTCCTATAGATACCGCATCGCGTTGAGCAATTACTTCCTCGTCAGAAGAGAAAGACGTCCCCAGCAGAGTTGCCATCTTGTTTGTGGTATTAAACGAAAGAATGAAAGTGTATTTCAATGATGGGGTTTGTGCGAAACCCGCGCCCTTTGGTTTACAAACAAACTTGTACAATGTAATCCTATACGAGGATGTGGGAGTATAATTTATTTAATCTGGGTATAAATTGCTATAGGTGTCTGATCTGCGGTCGATCACTTTAGCCCTTGGACCACGCGATGTTGAAGAAGTGCCGTGGAAGACAGGTAGCAGCTTCGAAGGTTGTAGGAGAGGGTGGATGCACGATGCCGAAGTCGTCGATCCCCGCTCTTTGCCTGAGCTCCGGGCTCTCTCTCTCTCTCTCTCTCTCTCTCTCTCTCTCTCTACTCCTCCTTGTTCGATCTTGGATCTGATATTGGTATTCTTGACCAAATTTTCTGACCTTGTTCCCCATTGACAGGGGCCTCTATTTATAGAGTCTTTGGTGACAGTGACCACTCCGTTGGTGTAGCAACCGAGGAGTGGAAAGTACAGCACCCTTTTACACAACGGTTAAAGTAACCAATGCCTACGTATAGATGATCTTTTGACTGAGCGGGTGGCGTGGGTCCAACTAAGGGGACACAACATGTATGGTTGCTACTAAGATCATGGCGTAAAAGCCACGTGGGTAGATATCCATTGTGTAGAAGAGGTTGGCGTAGAAGACAAATGTCCGTCACCATAGCATAGAAGCCAAGTAGGCAT
Source organism: Iris macrosiphon (assembly GCA_036927795.1). Taxonomy (NCBI): domain Eukaryota; kingdom Viridiplantae; phylum Streptophyta; class Magnoliopsida; order Asparagales; family Iridaceae; genus Iris; species Iris macrosiphon. The sequence goes on from JAYESA010000005.1 coordinate 55,593,071, forward strand.
AAAAGCCGAACAGGCATAGAAGCCGAGTAGGCATGGAAACCGAGCAGGCATAGAAGCCGAACAGTCGTAGAGACTGAGTGGTCGTAGAGACTGAGTAGGCATGGAAGCCGAGTGAGCACAGATCCTGAATGGGCGTAGAAGCTGCTGCATATCGTGCCAGAATGGGCGTAGAAGCCACTTGAGCACAGATCCTGAATGGGCGTAGAAGCCGCTGCATATCATGCCAGAATGGGCGTAGAAGCCGCTTGAGCACAGATCCTGAATGGGCATAGAAGCCGCTGCATACCGTGCTGATGTGGACGCCTTAGCCGAAATTACGGCTTTTGAAGATATAACCAAATCTCTTGCAGAGATTTGCCATCATCTTATGCATTAAATGTGGAGGCGTGTTTCGAAGGTCTGCAGGCCTTCTGTGCACCCGTCGCAGAGACGTGTCTTGAGAGAAACTGTCACCGCTCTGTGCAATTAGACGTGGAGATGTGCCTCGAATCCCGTACGAAGTGCAGCTTTTGACGTGGCAGGCGGTTTGTCTGCTGCGGAGCATAAAATAGCTCATGTTTGCCTGTGTAAAATAGGGCGGCGTATTCCCTTGTATGCAAAAGAGCGGTTTATGCTGAGGGGACTCCAGTAAACGACGGTTTGGTGATGTTTTACCAAATCCTCTGTATTAAATGGTGAGATCCGCCATCATACTGTGGGACGCGTCCCGAGAGGTCTGCCATCGTTTTCAGCCGTCGTCTGGGTAGCCGTGCATCACCTTTTGTCAGGAGTCAGAGGTCAGATTCACTGCGTGACTTGACAGGTTCATTTCGGAGAAGATGAAGCGTTCCTCGTACGCTATAATGCTGCTTTGAGAGCGGATGAGTTTTACGCCATGGAGGCGATGAAGAACTCTGTTCACGCTGGAGCGGCCTGGACGTACTGCACTTATGCGGATGGTCCTTTGAGCTTTATTCTTCACGCTGTATTTTCGCGAAGAAAACTCTGTTGTACGCCTGATGGCTCTGAAGGCCTCTGCTTACGCTGCTCTGTATCAAGAGGCTGCGTAGCTCTTCCCAGCGTATTTTTCATGCTTCTACAGTCATCTTCATTGAAGGAGAAAGTCCCTTTTAGCCTTCGGGCTCCCGATGCCTGAGTTTTACAATCTTCCGGGAAGATGGTCATCGTTGCATCATCTTCGGACTCAGAGGGAATTCTACCCCCAGTTTTGGATGCTGCCCTATTTTGTCGAGGTAGACTACCCCCATCATGTCGTGGCGTTTGTCCAGAAGTTGATTTAGAAGGACCTGCCTCTGGTATTATAAGATCAGACTCTGGAGGTTTAGAGTTTGCAAGAGATGCAATATACCCCAACCCAAAATGAGTTCGTTGACAGTAAGGATCACCATGCAACGGTGTTCGTCTACCTTTTCCATAGTTGAGGCCTTGTTTCAACTTTAAATTATAACCCATGTTTTGTATAATCCTTAAATCCTATGGGCTATATTTGTGGATTTGCATTTTTCTACCATCGGACTCGTGAGAGTCTTCTTGTACAATCGGTCTGTTCCGCATTCGACCGAAGATTATTCGATGCTGATCGTTGCGAGTCGGTGGAATAATAAAGACAGATTCTTCATGTGGCCCATATATCATGACGATATTAGATCTTGACGCATCTTCCCATATGATCTCTCCATGCTTGGAAGTTAGGGGCGCCAAATCTTGATTTTGATCCCTGTCTTTGCGTTTCTGGATCAAGAAATCCCGCAGATCAGGGAGATGACTAGAATAAGAAGAAGGCTTATTCCGCCTTTTTACATCAGTTGGAGCACGGATATTGGGAATCATAACTCTCTCCCTGCCATACGAATACAGCAGTTCAGCCATGTGAGTAGCACATGATCCATAAGGAGCGTATCTATCCACAAACTGGGCCTTCTTTAGGTTGAAGGGCTTCTCCTGGCGTAATCTGGATTTTTGCTCAGGTTGGCATAAAACTGAGGAAGTCTACAAACGGCCATCAGCATCTCGCGTAATATGAAGAGCGGGCAGATTCTTCTCTTGATGGCTTAAAAGCCGAGAGGTCGGAAAATCTGCCACTTGTTTTCCCTTACGGTGATTGCAGGGACCATCTGCCTCCTTATAGGCGGGAGATGGATTTTTACGCACGGGGCGCGTTTGGAATTTTTGAATTGACCCTGAGGCATTATCAAAATTTTTGTCTGCCACGTCACAGACGGGAGATTGAGTTTTACGCGCAGGGCGCGGAGTAGACTTCTGGATTGGCACTAAGGCATTGCCAGAAGTTTCATCTGCCACGTCACGGACGGGAGACTAAATTTTATGCGCGGGGCACAAAGTAGACTTCTGGATTAGCACTAAGGCATTTTCAGAAGCTCTGTCTGCCACGTCACAGACGGGAGACTGAGTTTACGCGCAGGACGCAGAATAGACTTCTGGATTGGCACTGAGACATTGCCAGAAGCTTTGTCTGCCACGTCACAGACGGGAGACAAAGTTTTATGTGCGGGGCATGCAAGTTGTGATGCTACAACCTTGTTGGTCGTAGAGAGAGAGCCCGCAAGAATGGTGGAGGATGTCCGGGGCATCCATACTTTACGCAATTTCCTGCTGTCCTGAACAGATAGGGAACGAGAGCTACCCCCTGCTCGAAGCATGTCTTCATAAGCAGATTGGTCGAATTGGATGACCAAGGTCTTCTTCGTTGATCTCACGGATATAGTATCGTATTGAGCAATGGTTTTCTCATCAGATGAGAAAGTTGTCCCCAGCAGAGTCACCATCTTGTGTTTGATAATAAACGAAAGAAATAAAAGCAGGTTTATACGAAACCCTTTCTTTGGTTTACAAACAAGAAAAAGAAAGTACAATTGATCCTATACGAGGATATTAAGTACAAAAATTTGATTCTGGAGAAATATTGCTATAAGAGTCTGATCTGCGGTCGATCACTTTATCCCTTGGACCACACGATGATGAAGAAGTGCTGTAGAAGAAGGAGAAGCTTCAAAGATCGCAAGAAGGATTGGATGCTCGATGCCAAAGTCGTCAATCACTACTCTCTATTTGTGCTCTGGACTCTTCTCTCTCAAAAATCGATTTTCGACCCTGGACCTCCGTGGCCGGAGGTCTCTATTTATAGGGTTTGGTCACTGTTGGCATAAAAACCGAACAGCGGAGAAAACTACACCTTTTACATGGCGGTTATAATAACTGTTACCCACGTATAAATGATCCCCTGACTCTACGTGTGACGCGTATCCCATTACGAGGTAACACGTATAACTGCTTTGAAGATCACAGCATGCAAGCCACGTATGTAACTGCCCATCGCATAGAGATGATTGGCATAGAAGCCAAATAACTGTATCGTTGGCGTAGAAGCCAAATAGCTGTTCTGATGGCGTAAGAGCCGAGTAGTTGTCATACTGGCGTATAAGCCAAGTAGGCGTAGAAGCCTGATGCTGCATGGATAGGTAGCCAGCGTAAGGACAGCCGATTATCCTTGCTTGACTCTAGACCAAATAGCCTTATCACGCGCCTTTGCAAATATAGCCTGAGTTGGCATATTCCGAGGAGATAGCATACGGCGTGCTCCTATAGTTGAAAATAGCCAGTCGGCATAATTCAAGGAGATAGCGTACAGCGTGCTCCTATAGCTGAAAATAGCCTGATGGCGTAATATGCAGAAATGGTGATGTGGACGTATTAGCCCTAATTATAGCTCACCCAATGCTTGGAAATAGAATAAAATCTCGTGCATTAAATGCAAAGATCTGCCTCCATCTCGCGCATTAACTGCAGAGATGTGCCTCGAGTTCTGTACGAAGAGCAGCTTTTGACGTGGCGGTTCGTTTCGTCTCTTCCTGAGCGTAAAAGCTCCTGCTTGCCTGTGTAAAGTAGGCAGCGTATTTCCTTGAATGCGTAAAAGCAATTTGTATCAAGGAAATGTCACTAAACGACGGTCTGGGTCTCTGTGCAGAATCATTATTACAGCCGTCCTCTTGATCGTCGTGCGGTACTCTCTGTTAGGGGTCAGGTTCATTGTACTGTCTGACAGGTTCATTCGAGGAATACAAAGAGTTCCTCGTACAACTCCACGCTGCATTAATAGGCAGGCGTATTTCACGCTCTAAGGGGGGGTAGCCACCTTTTACGCCATAAAAATGGCCTTGAAAGTGACGCTTTACGCGGATTATTCTTTGAGCTCTATATTGTATGCTAAATAGCATTAAAGCTCTGTTGTACGCCCATGGCTCTGAAGTCATACTTTACGTTGCACAGCACTGAAACTCTGCTTTACGCGGGCTTCATGCATATTGTGTATAATTCTGCAGCGTATTTTTTATGCTTCTACAATCATATAATCTTGCTAATATTTTCACGTCCCCAGCTAGCACGATGGATTCCAATAATGACTCCTCATGACAGGTATCTATGATACTAGCCCATGTATCCACAGTATCAGAATCAAGCATACACTACAACTAGAATCATAGTAATAATCAACATAATAAAAATTGTCAGAGAATATACTCGCCTGAAGTCCTGAGCAAGGTGTGTCCCTCGATGCCCAAGCTGGCATCACACAAACCTATATATGGTATGTTGTATCAATACAAGGTTTAGAATAAAAAAATAAGTTAAATTGATGCAATGCTAGGTCATACAGTTATTTCCAAGTCAAATCGTCTAATTCTAGGTTGCAAAAGTCTAACACTAAGACACTAGGTCGATACTCTATGAAATCAAGCTATACTAGTTAATTTATGATACTAAAAAACACTCAAAAAGTCGTATCCTAAGATATGTAAGTTTAATATAGGAAAATAGTAGTTTAGATATACATATAAGCCAATACACATATTATCTATAACAAATTAAATAAAAATATGATACATTGGCCTTGCATCAACGCGTATCACACCTATCTCGATGTCCAAACCCAATACCTTGGGTATCGACCCAATACCTTGATATTACCTTGGTATCCCAAGGTAATTCAAAACCTCAACAAATAGCTACTATAAATATAGCCAATACCTATTTAATCCCCCAATACTAATTACTAACTATCAAATATGTAATAGACTAATACATACTAACACTATAATATATATCAATACCATTATAGAACTAACTATAATATAATACATACATATCTACATACTAACATATAGCTTAATATAACTAACTAACTACTATATAACAAGTATATATATAACTAGTTATATGATACCATCTAGAGTGAAGTTATGTGCTGACGTGGGACTTATGTCATTTAATGTGTTCACGTCTTTTGAGGCATTCAGAAAATCCTCTTTGTCAAAATTCCGTGTTAGAGACGATCCTGTTGCTAGGATACCATGTCAGGTCCACCTGCGGCCAAAGGTGCTTCGGCTGATTGGGACGCATGCATGTCGCTTTATTGGGCCGTAGGATGATTCTGCGGCCCAGTCTTTTCTGAGCTTTACTTTGGGGCACATTATTGTTGGACGCATGGATGCATATTTTCTATGCTTCTACAGTTAGGCTCACATTGCTCTGTCTGTTTGAACTTGGATCTGCAGTCTTTTCGGTAGTGTCCTTTTTTGCCACAGTTGAAGTAAGTCACATCTGACTTGGGCTTTGGGTTAAACGAAGTCGATTTCACCTTCAGATGGTTGAAGTCCTTCTTCTTATTGTAAGAAGCCTTTTGCTTACCCTTGGAGTTACCAGCATGCACCAAGTTGGCCTTGGCCAACTATTTGGGTAGCGTGTTCATCTTGTTTTAAGCCCTAAACTCATCTTCAAAGTGGATCCAATTCAGTTCTAATTCATAAGGAGATCAAAGTTGACCTCCATCTTCTTCCGGTGCATATTCGAGATAAAGTTGCTCCATATAGGCAGGAGCTTGGCGACAATACCCTCCCCCCCACGATAAAAGCATCGACCATGAGCATTCCATCATCCTCAAGGTTTTGACGTAATTTGAAAAATTCCTTGGTTTGAGGCAACATCGTCTTGTCGTTCTCAAATCGTATCTTCCAGACATTTTCGATCACATGGATCTTGTTCTGGCTATCATCAGCCTTGTAATGGTTTTTCAGTGACTCCTAGATGACCTTTGCATGGTCCGTCTTGCTATATGACTCCGTCAGGGTATCATTCATGGATTTCAGAATCAGCAACTATAGAAGCATAGAAAAGATGCAGTCATGCGACCGACATCCATGCGCCCCTAAATAAAAAATTCAACAGATGGATTGCAAGGACACCATGCGGCCGAGAAAAGGGTCACCCAGGCAATCCAAACAAGCGTCCTGACAACTGGCCGCAGGTCGACCTAACATGACATTCTGACAACAAAGATGGCGCCTAACACAGAATCCTGACAAAAAGGACATTTTTGATCGCCTCGAAGGATGAGAACACACTAAGAGGCAAAAGTCCCAAGGATGGTGCAGAACCACGTGGACAACCCGACAAAAAGATCTTATGCGTCTCTAGCCTATGCGTCCCAGACTCCATGCGTTCCATGCGACTCTGGCTTATGCGTTCCAGACTCCATGCGGTCCATGTGTCTCTGGCCTCGTGCGTTCCATACTCCGTGCGTCCCGTGAGTCTTTGACCACATGTGTCCCAGATTCCACGTTGACCAAGTCTTGTTGTTTTAACTGAGTGGTCCTCTCTAACAGAATAGCGGCCACGTGTCCATTTGACCAAGTCGTGCCTACACAGTTGAGAACCACCCAGATACTCAGCAAAACAATAAAATTCTAACAAATATTCACGTGGCAGCGGAGCCCGGATTCCAGTGCATAGCTGTAGCACCCTTCCATTGAGAGGGGACACATGGCAAACCTCGCCATCCATGCGTCCCAAAATCCATGCAGCCACAAATATAAATATAAATAGCTGGGTGCTACCCCCTTGCAAGAGGCTGGCTAGCTATCTGTGAATCAATACTCAAGGGAGAGAGAAGGGCTTCCGCATCGGATCGTCCACGGAGTAAAGAGAGTTGCTATACTACTAACCCTCCATCATCACCCCCCCCAGAAAATAAATTTGTACTTAGATTGTCTCATAGGACCCTTCTTTGTACTTAGTTTGTTAAATCAAATCTAATTCTCCCACTTCTCATTTTGATATTAAATGGAAAATACGGTGGCGACTCTGCTGGGGACTTTCTCCTCTGTTTATACGGCTTGGGACCCATATGTACAAAGTCCTTGACTGAACTAACTCAAACTCGCTGTATTAGAACTAGTGCCTGGGCTGGTAGAGGTGCTAGTGTAGTCATTCTCTCAAGTGCTGCCAGAAATTCTCGCCTCTGCTCCGCCGCTTGCTGCCTCTGCTCTACAGCTAGTGCAGCCGCCTGCTGTCTCTGTTCCTGCATCATCATTTGAAAGAATTAGAACAGCTGTGTCTGGCCATCCTGTGGTGTCGATGAAGCTGGAAAAGTCTCATTAGGTGAAGCAAAAAGATCAGATGGAACCAGATTGTGAGTCTGTCCATCCGGCCCCGGAAGTCTAGGAGTCATTGAGGCCTCTCCTCGAGTTTGGCCGTTGACTCCTGAAGGTGTGTCACCTCTGGTGGCTGTACATCCACTACGCAAATCCATCTCTCTGCAAGAGGTGGACGATACGATTAGAAGGAGTACAGGAATCAAACAGGATGCAGGCATTTAGATAGGAAGTTGAAAGGAAAGATGAGTTTTAGTCAGGCGTGGATGAGATCATATACCCTATTCCTATACGCAGGCTTGTTCGGTACAATAACATAACCGAGACAATATATTTGCAGACCTGCATGGGCCACCACTAAAAATATGTCACGTCCCAGTCCCAAAATACGTAGGACTAGGAATGTGCAACATGCCAGCCGTAAGTATACGATAACTCCAATGTGTTGGAAGATCGTAACACATACGTACGTTGTACATGAATGTCAAATCCATAAGTGGTAATATACTGTCAACACAAGTCACATGCAATCTATATCTCATCCACAACATAAATAAAGAAATAGGAAATAAATAACCGAGTCTCAAATATGAAGTATCAAAGAATAATAGTCGGGTGGAAACAAATCCACTGCCAATCGACTATACTAAAAACTAAATGAGAGAAGAGATCAAACTCTAATATAAGATAAATCTCAATAAAGGAAATAGCAACTAGAATATCCATCAGCTGCGATAAATTAGGGGTACTTTGAAGGTAAGACCTCCTCAGTCTGGTATGAAGCGTCAGGTCCGGGTCCGTACTCCTGTGGATAGTCCTGCCCGTTTATACCTGGAAAGGGACCAGGTCCTCAGAGGGACGTAACAAGATATATAGAAGCATGCCAATAAAGTATTGAAAATAAACATCCAAAAGGTTCGTCTAACCGCCTATGTGAATGCACTTTGAGAACAACTTTCCAACACGTAGGCTATCTGGCCAAAATGGGATTGGTATGATTCTCTTAGAGAATCCGGGGCCTACAAAGTATGACGTCTTTTGAACGTCAGAGGCTGCCTGTAGATAATAATATAGGGATCATCATGACCGCGCATCTCCGGCGGAGCATACGGGTTACACAAGGAAAGTGCAAAGGAGCCCAAACGCCTTACTTGTTGTCCTACCCACCCCATTCTCTAAGCATGTCATATCTATGATACGATGATACCTCTAATAACTGCCATGGCTTCTAATAATGCAAATTCTATCAGCAGTTATCCCTATCCGTCGTACGTCCCATACGTACAAGTGTCCAGCCAAATACGCAAGTCTGTGTCCTACATGAGACTCACACTCGTGTAACAATTGTGTCATGGCCAATGAAACATAAGAATGTCTCATGATAATGGGGTAGCCTCATAAAGCTGGGTCAACATGCATAATATATAATAAAAATAAAGTACGACAACACCGTCGTTGCACCCAAGTTATTCTTGGTCGCACAGTTTATATAGCAGTTAAAATATATGAACTAAATAACAGAAATAAAATGCATGCACCATATGAAATATAAATTATAGTACAATGGCAAGGTATACTTGCCTGGCAAGCAATCTGCGTAGTGTAAGCGTCAAGACGTCAAGTACACAGGATCAGAAACTATGGCCTCCGAATAAACGTCTCCGGATGCTGAAATAAACATCACAAAAGTTTCTAAAATCAGCGAGATAGCTAGAAAATACTACCCTTTTGTCCAATTTGGACACAGAGGCAAAACGGTAATTTTGGGTCAAAGTAGGGTCCACATGTGGCCCACTTTGCACTGAAATGCGTGCCAGAGGTAAAGGTCTCTAAATTGGATAAATTATAGGTCAAACAAATTATAAACGTCAATACGAACTCAATGGTATGTCCAATTTTGGATTCCGGTGAGCCGAACACAAATTCGCCTTTAAAGTCAACCGTGGGGCCCGCAAATAGGCAGCTTGGTCAATTATCTCAGAATTGCGTGAAACTTGGATCACAGGACCAGCGTGATACCACGAATCCAATGGAGCAAGTTTTGTCGTATTTCGACGAGCATACAAAAAATGGTGTGGTATTTTGCAAAAGTCGTGAAACGGGGCCTTTTTACGGATACGAGTTGATTCCGACGCGCACACACGTCCAAATCAGTTTCTTTGAAAGTTCACACGTCAGGATATACCATATGCGTCTTTCGGTGCAATTGGTACGCGACGAGACGGTACCGTTTGGCGGGGCGCGCTCCGTATCGCAAATTCTAATATTTTAAAAACAAGTTTTTTTCAGTTTTTAACCTAATTTATCTCTGATTCTAGCACAAAATAAAATAAACTAATTAACAGAGAATGATCTTGCTTATATAGACTTTACATAGCAAAAAGTAAATTTAAATTTGGAGGTCTATGGTGAAAGATATCAGTCTCTAAACATAGGTCATTGAAACAGTTTATAACAGTTTAAAATTTATGATTTTTTCTCAACTTGGCTTCGATTTTTACCTAGTGTTTAACGCTTTTTGATTGAAACTAATTAATGGGGTTTAGAGGGGGATAGGTTGCGATCATACCAGTGAAGACGGATCAGAAATTAGTTTAGAGACGAGACAGGAAATTACGCGTAAAAGATGGGTCATCGCTGCCTGTGATGCTGCAGTTGACCGCGCGGGCGTGGCCGGCCGGCGTTCTCCTTTGGCGGTGCGAAGGTCCAGGCGTATCTCCGGTGGTGCGGGGTTGGGGGTGTAGATGTCAGATTATTAGGTTAGGGTTAGGGTTTCGAATAAGGGGGTATATATATAGGCAGAGCAGGGGTTGGAGATGAGAAGGGGGGTCACGGGTCACCTGGCCGCTAGCGGGTTGGGTTAGCAGCTGCTGCGGGTTAGCTTAGGGCTTAGGCTTAAGGAGTTAAGGATTAGGCTTAAGGTTTAGGGTTTAGTTAAGGGATTTAATAATTTTCTAATTAAGTAAGAAATAATGTAATTAAATTCAATGATTAATTAAATAAATATAATATTTAAATTTGGGGGTTTTATATTCTACCCAACTTATAAAAATTTTGTCCTCGAAATTAAAACTAAGCCACGATTGAAAATCAAGAATGGTGTATGGTAAAAATGAATAAAGTAAATTCATACTTTGATCTACGAACAGATACGAAAAATGTTTGCGCATGTCATCCTCAGCGCTCACCAAGTGGATTCTCCTGGCGCGCAATGCCTCCATGCTACGCGGACCAAGGGAATAGACTGGTTCCTTAACACTTTCTCTCGACGATCAAGGATCCCACGGGTTGCTCTTGGTATGTCAAGCTTGGCCCAATGGTGATCTCAGAGTGGTCGAGAACATGACTGCTATCTGCCACATATCGCCTAAGTTGCGACACGTGGAATATATCATGTACTCCCTCGAGTGAAGGTGGTAGTGCAAGTCGATACGCCACTTCTCCCACTCGCTCTAGCACGTCAAATGGTCCAATATAGCTTGGGGCTCAACTTACCATGCCCTCTGAATCGAATAGTGCCTCTAGTAGGTGATATCCTTAAGAAGACATGATCGCCTTCTTTAAACTCCAAGGGACGACGGTGAAGGTCTGCCCACTGCTTTCTTCATGTCTTGCGCTGCTCGCAAGTGCTCTTGTATCTTCTTCACAGTCTCTACGGTGTTGACTACAAACTCTGGTCCAGAATCTGACGTTCTCCCACGTCACTCCAACATACAGGAGACCTACACTTTCTTCCATACAATGATTCAAATGGAGCCATCTGGATGCTCGCTTGATAGCTATTATTGTAAGAAAACTCCACAAGATATAGGTGGTCCTCCCATGATCCTCCAAAGTCTAACATACAAGCCCTAAACATATCCTCCAGTGTCTGAATAGTACGTTCGGACTGCCCATCTGTCTACAGGTGATAAGATGTACTGAACTTCAGACGAGTCCCAAGACTCTCATGCATGCTTCTCCAAAAGTGAGATGTGAAACGTGAATCCCTGTCTGACACAATGCTGACCCAAATATCGTGCAACCTCACGATCTGCCTCATGTATAAGTCAACCAAAGATTCTATAGACTGGAAAACTCCAAAAGAAAAGAAATGTGCGGACTTGGTGAATCGATCCACTATTACCCTTATAGCATCTCGCCTACTTGGACTCTTTGGGAAACCCGTGACAAAGTCCATAGTGATGTGCTCCCACTTCCACTCAGGAATCGAAACTGATTACAGTAGCCCTGCTGTTCTCTGATGTTCCGCCTTTACCTGCTGACATACTAGATATTTGGCCACAAAGCGAGCTATCTCTCTTTTCATCCCATGCCACCAAAAGTGTTGATGCAAGTCATGGTACATCTTGGTGCCTACAGGATGAATAGAATATATCGAACTATGAGCTTCTGCCATCAGCTCCTGTCGAATATCTCCATTAGGAACATATAGACGATCACCACATCATAATATCCCGTCACCATGAATGCGTAATCCCGTCAGCTCTTCGGCCTCTGTCCTTTCTTTCAATCTCCTGAACCTGGCGTCCGTAGGCAAAGCTGCCTTGATCCTCTCTACTAGTGATGACTGTACTTGTAAATTGACTAGTGTCCAATCTGCTCTGGGTAATATCACTTCTATGCCAATCTCTTGCAAGTCCTCCAATAACTCCCTCTGCGTCGTCAAGAAGTAAGCTGCTGGTTTCCGGCTTAACGCGTCTGCTACTACGTTAGCCTTATCTGGGTGATAATGCAGCTCTATCTCAAAATCCTTCATCAACTCAAGCCACCAACGTTGCCTCATATTTAACTCCTTCTGCATGAAGACATACCTGAGGCTTTTGTGGTCTGTATAGATCTCCACTCATTCCCCATATAGGTAATGTCTCCATAGCTTCAGAGCAAAAACAACGGCTGCAAGCTCCAAGTTATGAGTTGGATAATTCTTCTCATGTACTCGTAACTATCTAGATGCATATGCAATCATCTTTCCATGCTATATTAATACGCATCCCAAGCCTTTCTCCGATGCGTCACTGTAAATCACGTAACCTCCTGATCCTGATGGAATAGTCAATACTGGTGTTGTGGTCAGTCGCTTCTTTAACTCCTCGAAAGCAGCTTGGCACTCGTCGGTCCATACGAACTCTTGTTCCTTGCACGTCAACCGAGTCATAGGTGATGCTATCCTTGAGAAGTTCTCCACGAACCGTCGGTAATATCCCACAAGTCCAAGAAAACTCCTCACCTTCGATGCTGATTTAGGAACGAGCCATGTCTCGACTGCCGAGATTTTCTCTGGATCAATAGAAATACCATTTCCCGTAACGATATGCCCAAGAAACGAGACTCTGTCCAAGAAAAACTCACATTTACTGAGCTTCGCATATAACCGCTCTTCCCTCAAGGTCTCTAGGACAATCTGCAGGTGCTTCTCGTGCTCCTCGTGGCTCTTCGAATAGACAAGTATGTCATCTATGAAGACGACCATGAACTTGTCTAAATACTGATGGAATACTCGATTTATTAAGTCCATAAAGATAGCTGGAGCATTGGTCAATCCAAATAGTATGGCCAGAAACTCGTAGTGTCCATATCTTGTCCTGAATGCGGTCTTCGGGATATCCTACTTTCGTACCTTCACTTGGTGATATCCCGATCTTAAGTCTATCTTCGAGAATACCTTGGCTCCACTAAGCTGATCAAATAAGTCATCAATACGTGGCAATGGATATTTATTCTTCACAGTCACGGCATTTAAGGCTCTGTAGTCGATGCACATACGCACTGACCCATCCTTCTTTGGCAGGGTGATGCACTTGGCTGGATGAAACCTTTCTCCTCTAATTCTTTGAACTGTGCCTTCAGCTCATCCATCTCTTTCTTCGCCAATCTGTAAACATGCGACGCTATGGGTGCTACTCTCAGTGTCAATTCAATCGAGAATTCTACGTCTCTGTCAGGAGGCAGTCCTGGCAATTCCTCTGGGAAGACGTCTTGGAACTCTGAAATGATAGGTAATAAATGACGTCGTCCATTGCAAGCTGGACACCATCAAGGGCTTCTGTGGATCCCCGTGCAAACTCAAGTTCTGGCTGGCCTGGTACCTTAAAAAGATGCTTCCTCCAAAACAGTCGAAGAAAGCGTGGTACTTGCTTAGCCAGTCCATCCCAAGCACAATATCAAAATTTGGCATATGAAGGACTAAGAGTCGGGCATTTATCTCTTTGCCACGAATTACTACAGGACAAGATCTATAAATTCGACTAACAGGTACAACTCCTCCTCCGGTGAGAATGCTAACACAACTAGGTAAAGGTGTAGTGGCAATATTGTGCTTGGCAATAAAATTAGAAGATATGAACGAGTGGGTGGCTCCCGTTTCAAATAATATCATAGCAAAAAAAATAAAAACAAGAGTAATACCTGCTATAACATCAATCTCATGTTCCATGTCATCCACTTCTAGTGCAAAAGCTTGTCCATTCCTTTGTGGTAGTCCATGTCTGGCCCTCGTGAACTGGTCCTCCTACGTAGGTAGCGGTGGTCCTCGCTGAAATCCTCCGGCTGATGGGGATCGAGGTGCTCCTGGTCTTGTCATCTGCTGAACTGGCTTCGGTGCTGGAAGTGCTTGCCTCTGTATTGGCGATAAAAGCGTCAATGCCTGCTGCATTGGACAGTCTCTCGCCATATGTTGTCCGGAACCACACCTCATACATTGTCCCAAGCGAGTCCGACAGTCTCTCAAAATGTGCCCGCACTTCCTACAATAATTGCAGTAGGGATTCTCTGGAATCTAGTATGGTCCTGCTCTGTGCTGTTGCTGTACCAAAGGACATCTGATGGGCTCTCCTTGCTGTCCTTGCTGATCCCTGTTGTGCCTTTAGTTGACCTCCTTTTTCCTTGCTGATGGTCTCTTGTAACCTAGCTTATGTTAATACTTTGGCATAAAAGATCCGGGACTGTGAGCTAGTGTAGTGTTGAAGCTCCTGAGTCAGCCCGCGGTGAGACCTCTTAGCCTTCTCCAAATCATTAGTTATCAGGGCAGCACCATATTTACTAAGGCGACTAAACTTTGCATCATACTCGTCAACTGTCTTGTTTTCCTGCTCCAGATGGAGGAACTGATTGTACAACCCATCCCTTGCAGTGTCCGAAAGTACTTTCTCTCAAAGCACTCCAAGAATTGTTCCCAAGTCTGACGCGTACCCAACTGGCGCACCATTGATTCCCACCAGTGATAAGCGTTACAATCTAGCTGGGTCTTTATGCCTGTCATCCATAGATCTGTAAAAAGTTGTGATGCTTCTAACAACTTTTCGGTGTGGGTAATCCAGTTTGTGGTCTCCTCTGGGCTCTCAGTGCCTTTATATGGCTTGGACCCATCTGTACAAAGTACTCGACTGAACCAACTCGAGCTCACGGTACTGGAACTAGTGCCTGGGATGGTACAGGTGCTAGTGTAGCCATTCTCTCAAGTGCTGCCAGAAATTTTTGCCTCTGCTCCGTCGCTTGCTGCCTCTGCTCTACAGCTAGTGCGGCCGCCTGCTGTCTCTGTTCTTGCATCATCATTTAGAAGAATTTGAACAGTTGTGTCTGGCCATCCTGTGGTGTCGATGAAGCTAGAAAAGTCCCATTAGGTGAAGTGAAAAGATCATACGGAACCAGATTGTGAGTCTGTCCATCCGGCCCCGGAAGTCTAGGAGTTGTTGAGGCCTCTCCTCGAGTTTGGCCGTTGACTCCTGAAGGTGTGTCACCTCCGGTGGTTGTACATCCACTACGCAAATCCATCTCTCTGCAAGAGGTGGACGATACGATTAGAAGGAGTACAAGAATTAAACAGGATGCAGGCATTTAGATAGGAAGTTGAAAGGGAAGATGAGTTTTAGTCAAGCGTGGATGAGATCTTATACCCTATTCCTATACGTAGGCTTGTTTGGTACAGTAACATAACCGAGATAATATATTCGCAGACCTGCATGGGCCACCACTAAAAATATGTCATGCCCCAGTCCGAAAATACGTAGGACTAGGAATGCGCAACATGCCAGCCGTAAGTATACGATAACTCCAATGTGTTGGAAGATCGTAACACAAACGTACGCTGTACATGAATATCAAATCCATAAGTGGTAATATACTGTCAACACAAGTCACATGCAGTCTATATCTCATCCACAACATAAATAAAGAAATAAAAATAAATAACTGAGTCTCAAATATGAAGTATCAAAGAATGATAGTCGGGTGGAAACAAATCCACTACCAATCGACTATACTAAAAACTAAATGATAGAAGAGATCAAACTCTAATATAAGATAAATGTCAATAAAGAAAATAGCAACTAGAATATTCATCAGCTGCGATGAATCAGGGGTACTCTGAAGGTAAGACCTCCTCAGTCTGGTATGAAGCGTCAGGTCCGGGTCCGTACTCCTGTGGATAGTCCTGCCCATCTATACCTGAAAAGGGACCAGGTCCTCAGAGGGACGTAACAAGATACATAGAAGCATGCCAATAAAGTACTGAAAATAAATATCAAAAAGGGTCGTCTACCCGCCTATGTGAATGTACTTTGAGAACAACTTTCCAATACGTAGGCTATCTGGCCAAAATGGGATTGGCATAATTCTCTCGGAGAATCAGGGGCCTACAAAGCATAACGTCTTTTGAACGTCAGAGGCCGCCTGTAGATAATAATATAGGGGTCATCATGACCGTGCATCTCCGGGGGAGCGTACGGGTTACACAAGGAAAGTGCAAAGGAGCCCAAATGCCTTACTTGTTGTCCTCCCCACCCCATGCTCTAAGCATGTCGTATCCATGACACGATGATACCTCTAATAACTGCCAAGACTTCTAATAATGCAAATTCTATCAGCAGTTATCCCTATCCGTCGTACGTCCCATACATACCAGTAGCCAACCGAATACGCAAGTCCGTATCCTACATGAGACTCACACTCGTGTAACAACTGTGTCATGGCCGATGAAATATAAGAATGCCTCAAGATAATAGGGTGGTCTCATAAAGCTAGGTCTGTCATGCCCCAATCTCCCGCAAGCTCAATAGTTCATGCTGAACGTGAATCACCATGTTGTAGCGCTCCTGCAGGACAATCGTTCTTATCGAGACATGATGCCGTACGAGCCTGGAGTTGCACTCACACAAGGCGATGTTGCCAAACATCAAATTTATCATCGAAACGACCAAGTTGCAATGAAAGTCAAGTATTGTGTACCAAGCACACATCAGAGTATATGCAGCGAAGCTCTCGATAGGGTCCAAATAAAATGCCACAAAGACGATGTAATACTCTTGCTCTTTTCTCTAGCCCACAAAGATACTTACCGTTCATACATCATGTCCTGTATATCCAAGCAGTGCCGCTACAGCCGCGTACCTGAAATAATGTCCACAAATGTGGATTAGTATACAGCCATACTGGTAAGCGGGGTAACTCACTCGTCTAAGTCGATACTAAGTAGAATAGTGAATGCAAACAGTTATATGGTGATCTTTCTAGTTAAATCCTAGATTTGTTTCATGGCATAGGATATGACATATCAAGGAAAGCTGTAAAGCAAGTTAAATATGCAAGCATTCAACTCAAGCAAATATACAAGATATTCAACTCAAAAGGAAACTAGCATGCAAACCGTCCTACTCAAACCAAAGCAACTCGAGAACCTATCGAAATATTTCCAAGCCTCAATATCCTTCCTCAATCCAAACCACAATCCAATCTCGATATGCATACTCTTGCCGAGGCAAGGTGGCCGTCGCCTACGCGAAAAGCACAAACAAAACCAAAGTAAAGCAAACCAACTCTTACCTATATGAAGTCACTGGCCAATCCATAAAGGACGTTGATCGGACTGATCAAGTGCAGTTCTACTCAAAACAACGCTAAGTAGCGAGCCCGCCTGAATCGCATTAAACCTCCGGCACCGCGCCCGAGGCACGTTACCAATTTGTCTCCCCATGGCCGAACGGTCCCGGTGCCCCGGAGCCTTCCCGTTCGAGGAGACCAAACCTTGTGCGACACAGGTTGTCCGTGACATGCAGACACCAAGTAGGTATGACGAGAGGATCGAACATTCTTGCCCCACCAAGCGATCCTAGACTCATCCAACCAAAATCCAACCAAATATCCATTACCATTCTCCAACATATAGCTCAAGGCACAAATCTTAAGTTATTTCCATAGGCACAATGTCGCTTCTCAACATAGTATTTCCAATTGGTACAACACCCTTCGCTCAGAACAATCCCATGGCACAATGCCCCAATAGTGGCACAATGCCCTCGCCTATGTAGTTGTTCGATTTTAAACCACAAACGCACGCTTTGTATGATAAATCGCCCAAGTGATACTCGTGCGCAGATGCAAGCTGGCTCGCTCGCTCGTCCGAATTCCCGATATTCCAACAAGATATATATTTCCAACTGTCCAAGCATAATTCCAATTATTTCTTCAACTACCCCAAATATAATCCAATTCTAGTTCCACTATTCATGCGAAAACCAATCAAGCCACAAACCTATCCAAGCAAACGACGTACACTTTATGCACGCCTCAGTATAGTAATTTTTAAGTTCCAGTCCAAGTTTTCAAGCCTTTACGCATTTTCCTTATTATTAGGCATAAAGGAGTAGAGGAGAAGGGACAGAGCCCACTCACTAAGTCTGATTCCGTTAAGCATCATGTCCTGCCGATACGCATGATCTGATACAAAGCATGATCTACTCAACTGGTATGACCGTACGAGCAGGTCGTGCTCTCCAAATCATCCGACCGATCAGACTAAGGAAGACAACATTATCGTTCCAATCCAGCTATCCCAGTACTGCTCTGAACGAACATCTTGTTTCTATTGAACTCCGCTAGCGATCTGCACATGAAACCAACTCAAATCAATACTTGTTCCCAAATCCAATAAATTGAAATATAACCAGCTATTGCCTCATTCAATCCGACTCAGCGTAACGTACCGTGTGGTTGTGGGGCATTATATAATATACCACTTAGAATCAGGTTCGTTCTCAAACCATACTAGTATCCATCCTCACTAGTATTCCGCTTGCCCAATTCATAACTGTGCTCCATGCAACTCACTTTCTCTTTATCCAGACTCAGCATCTCACTCACGCTGAACGCTCGCATAAATTCCATATTCCCACATCCTCCTTGCAGCTCAATACGAATTTCTCATTTTGCTTAGTTTTGGATCATACACATATTTAAGGCGTCCCTGAAATACATGTATTTTAGCCAAGTTTAGCGATAGCAAATTTGGACAAGTTACAAGGGTATCTTTATGTCCGAGGCATTCATTTTACTTCATTCCCAATTAAACCAATCCTGACTTTCATTCCAGCATATTCGCACAAGCGCTATCCTCAATTATGATAATTTTCCACTGACGATCTTCCCATCTGACTCAAATCAATTCGTGTTCCAACTCAATCCATCCAACTATTTTTGAATCCACACTACCACCATGTTCTGCATGTACTGTCTCCAAATATTATCTCTTGCACCGAACGATCATCACAACTGATACTACCCCAGCTAGGCGACTTACCCAAATATAAAACTTTGCCTTTTGGATCAGCTCAGCCAAACACCTCTTCCTCAATCTCAATACTTCACTAGGTGAACATCTATATTGAGGTTCATGTGATCCATGAAGATTTTACCGCCATACCAAAGGGATAGTGTCGCCATGATTTCAATGTGGACACACTCGCCATAATTTCTAAGTTGCGCATGGAATAGTTCTTCGCGTTGCTTCTACTGCCTCGAAGCACAGGATATCACCTTTGCCTTCTGTACAAGCACGCATCCCAGACTAAGTTTCGATGCATCTTATAAATCTGAGGTACATCTGTCCATTCCAATATTACAAGGATTTGATCTAAATGAGCCGCTGCTTTTAGTTTCACAGTCGTCAATTCATATGAATGTTATTCCCTTCCAGGGCACGATGAGTCAGAGGCGATGCTATCTTCAAAAAATCTGTGACTCCGATCTCATCAGTTGACTTAGGCCATTCCCACCATCACTTCGATCTTCTGGCTGCATCTTCAGCTGAAGGCTATCCCAAGGATATCTCAAAAACAACACTCAGTCAATAGGCCAATCTCCAACACACACTACTCACATCTGCCCTCGACGCATTCTTAAATGTGCCGCTGCAAGGGTCATTCTATGGGTCTACAATATTCATCTCTGATTTGGCGGTCAAGTCGCTAGGGTCAGCTGTCCCGAAGCTACGCTCGATAAATATAAGTCATCACGATGGGAAGTTACTACGAACCATGCTATATCTTCTCTACAAATCCGAGCCATAATCCAATCATTTTATCTGAATGAACTTCCGAATCCGAACACTTCATGCACTACCTCTTGACGATCTGTCAACCAAACGCCGCTTAACCACCTAGAGTCTTTCTATCTATCCAAGCCACAATTTGAGAACTGCGCTCGTTGAAACCGTCTTCCATCAATCCTCCATTCTGCCCTGAATCCATCAAATTTTCTGAACTGTCATGTTCAACTTCTCGCACTACTACTTGCAATTATTCTCGAAAACAAAAACTTGCTCCAAATTCTTATCCGTATGCTAGCTTCATAGTGCACGTCCAACTTGCTCTAGCAGTACAGTAATTTGCTCCAATATTGCTCTCTAGTTTAGCTATCTTCAAAACTCTATCTGCCACAATCCTTGCTCTCATTTCATTCCTTAGCCCATCTTGATTCTCTATGTTTCGATTAGTCCACACACTCTCGATGACTCGTGCATCAGTTCCAACATAAATCTCAAATCCATATTGCCTTTACTTGTTGCCTCAATCCGCCTCAGTACTGCAAGTGTTAACTTCCAATCTGACTTAACATCAACTACACTTGCCTCATGCCCGTTTATGACTTCCGAAGAATCTGTCTACCATTGTTGCACTATTTTGCCAAGTTTTCACTTCCGCTAAACCTGAGTCAAACTTTTCGAGCACCAATATCCAAAATTCTTTAAGTTTCGTGTAAAATCCATCGTATTGCCTCTCCAAACCAGATTGTGTTTCATTGCTCAACCAACATCTCCAATGTATTTCCATTATTTCGTAGTCCGTGCTCGCTATCCTTCGATTCACCCATCGCTTCGCTCAAGCGTATCCCAACCGTTCGTTCCTTATGCTCAACTCTCTCTTTGTATTCATGAATGCTCCACCAAACTTCCAAATCATGCAAGCGAAATCTGATATTCAGCTTTCTATCTGATTATCTCAACTTGTTTCTAATACTTGGTTTGCCTCAATTCTTCAAATTTCTAAACACTATTTCTATTGCTTGTTCCGATCTTGTCCATCTCTTGAGTCCAACGATACTTTCATTTGCACAAGTCCGTTCTCGCTTGCTCAACTCAACATTCGCTTGCTCTATTTTTATTCTTCCCAACTTAACTGATGTGCACCAACCAACTTATATTCCTGTTACCCGTGTCCGTTGAGGCAATTTCTTTGAGGTCTATCCAACATATTCTAATGCCAAGTTCACTATATGGTATAAAATATACCACTCCGAATCAAGTTACTACTTGCATCATAATTTCTTTGTACTGATTCAAGATCCGTTTGAACCATCCCTTATGCGTGTTCCTGTCATTTCCAACTCAAGTCTGACACAAAATTCAGCTAACGCTTTAACCATCCAACTCTTATGTCAATCTGGCTATGCAACTTGTGTCATGTTACATTCTTAATACTTCCAGCTATTTCTCAAACTGTTCGATACTTTCGCTACACGAGCAACCCGTACAACGATCTTTTTCAAGTAATCCAACCCAATACCCAACTGTTCCTTATATTTGCTGTACAAGCAACTCGTGCAACACTCTTGATATTCCCAAGCCGAACTAAAACCTTCTTAACCAATGCACCACACGAGCAACTCGTGCAACATTCTCTGTGATATACCCAGCCAAAAATTAAACTCTATCCAACACATTCGTTACACGAGCAACTCGTGCAATGATCCATTCTCAATCGATGCTTCTACTCACAATATACCGCATAACCAATCTCGCCTGCCAACCAACTGATCCACTGATGCAATCAGAAACTCCCTGAACGACAAGCCAAGCCAACACAATGATACCTCTCTCAACTTACTACACAAATACAATGCCACCCAACTTGATGCACGAATACAACAACGCCTAACGATGATAAGCGATCTACCAAAAATTAACAAAAGCAATGCAACCAAGAATAACATGCAGCCACATATAGAAGCATGAAATATGCTGGGGAATTGTCTGTGTACTATACAGTAAAAACCCCTAACATACATGAGGTCCGCGTAAAATATGGCCTCAGAGCCATTTGGCGTAAAGTAGAGCTTCAGAGCAGTCCACGTAAAACTGGGCTTCAGAGCTGTTTGGCGTAAAGTAGAGCGTCAGAGCTGTCTGCGTAAAGCAGTGCTTCAAGACTGTTTCAGCATAAAAGGTTGCTTTACCTTCCAACGTAAAGCTTAAAATACGTTTGTCTTTAATGCAGCGTAAAGTTGTACAAGGAACTCTTCGTATTCCTCGGATGAATTTGTCAGACAGAATAGTGAACCTGACTCCTGACAAAAGTACTGCACGACGATCGAGAGGACGGCTGTGATGATGATTTTGCACAGAGACCCAGACTGTCGTTTAGTGACATATCCTTGATACAAGTCATTTTTACGCATTCAAGGAATACGCTGCCTATTCTACACAGGCAGAGATGAGTTTTTACGCTCAAGATGAGACAAAATCAGATGCCACGTCAAAAGCTATTTTTCGTACAAAGCTCGAGGCATATCTCTGCATTTAATGCACGAGATTGAGACATATCTCAGCATTAAATGTACGAGATTTGGTTCTATCCTTTATAATTTTGTCATGACTGGGAGAGCTAAAACTAGGGCTAATATGCTTACATCACCATCCTGACATTTTATGCCAACCAGGCTATTTTCAACCATAGGAATACACCGTATGCTATCTCCTCGAAATACGCCAACCAGGCTATTTTCAACTATAGGATTATGCCGTATGCTATCTCCTCGAAATACGCCAACTCAGGCTATATTTGCAAAGGTACGTGATAAGGTTATTTGGCCTAGAATATGCTCAAGATCTCAGTCAGGAAGGATAATTAGCTATTTTTACGCTGGTTATCTATTATTCATGCAGGAACAAGACAGCTATTTGGCTTTTACGCCAATAAGACAGCTATTTGGCTTTTACGCCAATAAGACAGCTATTTGGCTTTTACGCCAACAAGACAACTATTTGGCTTTTACGCCAACCATCTCTACGCGAAGGGCAGTTACCTACGTGGCTTGCATGCCATGATCTTCGAGAAGCAGTTATACGCATTACCTTATAATGGAACACGTGTCATACGCAGATTCAGAGGGTCATTCGAACGTGGGTAGCAGTTATTATAACCGTCGTATAAAAGATGTAACTTTCTTCACAGTTTGGCTTTTACGCCGACTGGACAATTATTTAGCTGATCTCTATAAATAGAGACCCTTGGTCACAGGGTAAAGGGGGCCAAAAAACACACACACAGAGACGGAGAGGAAAAAAGATCAGAGATCAAGATATCATAGAGAGAGAGCACAGACAGAGAGTATTGATTAACAACTTTGGCAACGAGAATTCAATCCCTCCTGCAATCTTTGAAGCTTCTTCTTCTTCTACAGCACTTCTTCATCATCGTGTGGTCCAAGGGACAAAGTGATCGACCGCAGATCAGACTCCTATAGCAATTTTTCCCCAAAATTATTTTTATTGTACTTAACGTCCTCGTATAGGATTAATTGTACTCTTTTTCTTGTTTGTAAACAAAAAAGGTTTCGTATAAATCCTCTATTTGTTTTATCTCAAACAAAACGGCGACTCACCAGGTAACTTTTTAAAATCTATCATGTTTATATTACCTCTGATAGTGTTTTGTATACCAGGAAAGTTTAATAGCCTGAGTTTGTAAACCAAAAGAGTTTCATACAAACCATCTATTTGTTTTATCATCAAACACAAGATGGCGACTCTGCTGGGGACAACTTTCTCATCTGAGGAGAAAGCAATTGCTCAACACGATGCTGTATCCGTCGGATCGACGAAGAAGACTTTGGTCGTCCAATTCGACCAATCTGCTTATGAAGACATGCTTCATGCATGGGGTGGCTCTCATTCCTCCTCTGTCCAGAATAACAGGAAGCTGCGTAAAGTGTAGATGGCTAAGACGTCCTCTACCCTTCCTACAAGCTCTCTCTCTCTCTCTGATCAACAAGGTTGTGACGACACAGCCAACATGTCCTGTGCGTAAAAATTTATCTCCCGTCTGTGATGTGGCAGACAAAACTTCTGGAAATGCCCCAGTGCCAATCCAGAAGTCTAGAACACTCCCTGCGCGTAAAACTTCGTCTCCCGTCTGTGACATGGCAGACAAAACTTCTGGCAATGCCCCAGTGCTAATCCAGAAGTCTAGAATGCGCTATGCGCATAAAATTTTGTCTCCCGTCTGTTACGTGGCAGACAGAATTTCTGACAAGGTCTCAGCGCCAATTCGGAAATTTCAAACACGCCATGCGCGTAAAAATACATATCCCATCTATGATGAGGCAGATGGCCCCTTTGATCACATCAAGGAAAAATAAGTGGCGAGTCTCCCAACCTCTAGGCTTTTACGCCCACAAGAGAAGAAAGTTCCCACTCTTCAGATTACGCGGACTTTCCCTGTTTTCCGTGAACCTGTACAAAATTCCAAATTATGCCAGGACAGATTTGTCCGGGTAAAGAATACTCGTTTCATGGGAAGGTACGCTCCTCAGAAAGAAGATGGGTCGTATGCTACTCACATGGGTGAACTGCTGTATTCCTATGGCAGGGAAAGGGTTCTGGTCCCTAATCTCCGCGTTCCCACTGATGTAAAAAGGCAGGATAAGCCTTCTTCTTCTTCTTCCATTAATTCTCCTGATTTGCGTGATTTTTTGATCCAGAAATGCAAAGACAGGGGTCAAAATCAAGATTTAGTGCCCCTAACTACCAAGCGTGGGAAGATCGTGTGGGAAGTAGCGTCAACATCTAATGTCGTCACGACATATGGGCCACATGAAGAATTTGTCTTTATTGTTCCACTAACTCGCAACGATCAGCGGCAAATAGTCTTCGGTCGAATGCGGGATAGACCGATTGTACAAGAAGAATCTCACGAGTCTAATATTGGGAAAATACAAATCCACAGATATAGCCCACAGGCTTTAAAGATTATGCAAAACATGGGTTATGATTTGAAGTTGGAGCCAGGCCTCAACTATGGAAAAGGCAGACGAATACTGTTGTATGGTGATCCTTACTGTCAACGAACTCGTTTTGGGTTAGGGTATACCGCATATATTGCAAACTCCAAACCTCCAGAGTCTGATCCTGTAATACCAGAGGCAGGTCCTTCTAAATCAACTTCTGTGGACAAAGGCAAACAAAAAGAAGAAGAAGAAGAACCAGACAACGACATGTCTGGGGGTAGTCTCCCTCGATAAAACAGAGCAGCATCCAAAGCTGGGGGTAGAATTCCCTCTGAGTCCGAAGATGATGCAACTATGACCATCTTCCCTGAAGACTGTACGACTCAGGTATCGGAAGCCTGAAAGCCAAAGGGGACTTTCTCCTTCAATGATGATGACATCATTAAAATCTTTAATATATTGATGAAGGAAAACAAGCTTCGGCTACCCAACATCAGAAACCCTGAAAGGGCTGGCAAGGTCGATAACCTAGAATATTGTCTCTTTCATCGGTACATTCATCACCCCACAAAGGCATGCTATGTACTAAAAAGGAAAATCCAGGATCTGATCGACGCCAAAGTCATCACTTTGCATTTATAGCAAGGAAACAGTCACGGCAAATTGATCTCACTCCCACGTGGCAATTTGCTCCTTCAAAAAGTGTCGGATGATGAGTCCCTAAAACTCTCCCCAGCGGAGCAACCTTCAGGTCTATCCCCACTCAGCAAATCACTCCCCAGTGAATTTTTCGGACATGAGTTCACGTCCATATTATCTCTGAACTGTTGTCCAAATATTTTTTCCCCAGCTGAGTTTGTCATGTCCATATTACCTTTGAGCAAACCTTCCGGGTTCGGCTATCGATTATCATGTCCATATTACCTCTGATATCGGTTGTCATCCCAACTTAGCACCCTTACTTAACTCTAAGTACGCCAGTGGTGTTAAGTCCACAAAAACTGCCACGTCCATATTACCTCTGGCAGGGCTTGTCTTAAATCTATTACTTGCACTCTCGTGTACAAGAAGTAATAGGTCCAAAAATAAAAAATTCCTCGGTAGGATGCCCGCAATGGAGATGAATAATTCAATTCTCCACATTACCTCTCAACAGAAATATGTCTCTCCACTATCCCCACAGAGTCATATTTTACAGCGTCCATATTACCTCCGTCAGGACTTGTCTCAAACCTATTACTTGCACTAACGTGCGCAAAAAAGTGATGGGTCCACAAAAAAATCCCCCAGCAGAATGTCTTTACTACCCACAAAATCTATCACGTCCATATTTCCTCTGATAGGGCTTGTTTCGAACTTATTATTTGCACTCAACATGCGCAACAAATAATAGGTCCACCAAAAATCTCCCAGTGGGATGTCCTCAACAAACACGGTATTGTACTACATCCATATTACCTCTGGTACGATATCCGAAGTTCACACAAACAATCGTAAGGAAATGGAGGGCCCTTATGTGATTGAAACAACATTCTCAAATGGCGCTTACAGACTAGCCAATCCTAATGGAGATTTGATAAAAACTCCTATCAACGACAAATTCTCGAAGATGTACTATGCTTGATCTCCTTTGCTTAACGGAGTATGATGAAGATTCTATTCTGACGATACTACTTACAAATGTTAGCTGTATCATATTCTATCAGATTCATATGACCTCTGAATAGATCTGCTTAACTAATTTGTAAACCTATCATGTTCATATTACCTCTGATAGAATTTTGTATACAAATTTAGTTGGGTTATATTCTATTAGGTTCATATTACCTCTGAATATATTTACATTCAGCCAAGCCTTACCGAAAGTATATCATGTTCATATTACCTCTGATATCACTTTCATCTAAGCCTATCATTTATATTTTAAAGTGATGGGTCCACAAAGTCAGAAAGTGTATCTTTATTATCTCTGAGAAAATAAGGATCAAAAAGTAAGAAGTACATCATTGGGGAGGAGCAGTTAAATCGTGGATCTGTTGCGCCAAAGCAGCCATCCTCTCATTCCTGGAGTTCAAAATGTTGATGCGAGCCTGTTCCAGCCTTGCTTCGTCATTGCTCAAGGAAGATAGTTTGGACTGAGAATCAACAAAACTTGTATGGATGACACCCACATGTGTCAAGTTCTGTTGAGCTGTTTTCACTTAGCCCTCTATACGACAACTTCCACATACGTCAACCTGACGAACTTAGCAGAAGGAGACGGACAGTGAATGTGTGATGATTTTATGCTTCTTAGTCAAAGTATTTCAGACTTAGCCAAGCCTGAAAACTTTGAAGGGGGTCTTGTAGAAGCATAAAATATGCTGGGGAATTGTCTGCGTACTATACAGTAAAAAACCCCAACATACATGAAGTCCGCGTAAAACCGGGCCTCAGAGCCGTTTGGCGTAAAGTAGAGCTTCAGAGCAGTCTGCGTAAAATTGGGCTTCAGAGCTGTTTGGCGTAAAGTAGAGCGTCAGAGCTGTCTGCTGTTTGTGGTATTAAACGAAAGAATGAAAGTATATTTCAATAACAGGGTTTATACGAGACCCGTGCCCTTTGGTTTACAAACAAACTTGTATAATTCGATCCTATACGAGGATGCGGGAGTACAATTTATTTAATCTGGGTATAAATTGCTATAGGTGTCTGATCTGCGGTCGATCACTTTAGCCCTTGGACTACACGATGTTGAAGAAGTGCCGTGGAAGACAGGATGCAGCTTCGGAGGTTGCGAAGGAGGGTGGATGCGCGATGTTGAAGGTCGTCGCTCCCTATTCCTTGCCTGAGCTCTGTATTCTTCTCTCTCTCTCTGTCTCTCCCTCTTGATCTTCGGTTCGGTGACCTTGTTCGATCCTTCTTTCAAAGTTTCGAGCTTTGATCTGATATTGGTATTCTTGGCCAAATTTTTCGACCTGGTTCGATCTTCCAAATTGTCGACCTTGTTCCCCATTGATAAGGGTCTCTATTTATAGAGTTTTGGTGACAGTGACCACTCCATCGGTGTAACAACCGAGGAGTGGAAAGTACAGCACCCTTTTACACAACGGTTAAAGTAACCAATGCCTACGTATAGATGATCTTTTGAATGAGCGTGTGACGCGGGTCCAACTAAGGGGACACAACGCGTATAATTGCTACTAAGACCATGGCATAAAAGCCACGTAGGTAGGTATCCATTATGTAGAAGAGGTTGGCGTAGAAGCCAAAATGTCTGTCACCTTGGCGTAGAAGCCAAATAGGCATAGAAGCCGAGTAGGCGTGGAAGCCGAGTAGTCGTAGAGACTGAGGGGGCGTGGAAGCCGAGCAGGCATAGAAGCCGAACAGGCATAGAAGCCGAGTAGGCGTGGAAGCCGAGCAGTCGTAGAGACTGAGGGGACGCGGAAGCCGTAGGAGCACAGATCCTGAATGGGCGTAGAAGCCGCTGCGTACCGTGCCAGGGTGCTAATGTGGACGTCTTTAGCCGGAATTACGGCTTTTGGAGATCAAATCTTTGGCAGAGATTTGCAATCATCCTGTGCATTAAATGCGGAGACGTGCCTTGAGGGGAAACTGTCACCGCTCTGTGCGTTTTGACGGAGGGACGTGCCTTGAGGGGACACTGTCACCGCTCTGTGTGCTTTGGCGGAGAGACGTGCCTCGAGGGGACACTGTCACCGCTCTGTGTGCTTTGGCGGAGAGACGTGCCTCGAGCCCTGTATTAAGCGCAGCTTTTGACGTGGCAGGCGGTTTGTCTTCTGCGGAGCGTAAAACAGCCCATGTTTGCCTGTGTAAAACAAGGCAGCGTGTTCTCTTTGCACGCGAAAGAGCGGTTTATGCCGGGGGTTTTTTAAAAATCGCCGGTTTGGTGATATTTTAACCAAATCCTCTGCATTAAATGCTGAGATCCGCCATCATACTATGGAGCGCATCCCGAGGGGTCTACCCCCGTTCCCAGCCGTCGTTTGGGTAGTTGTGCAGCACTTTTTGTCAGGAGTCAGAGGTCAGGTTTACTGCGTGACTGGACAATTTTTTTTCGGGAATATGAAGCGTTCCTCGTACGCTTTAACGCTGCTTTGAGAGCGGCTGGGTTTTACGCCATGGAGGCGATGAAGAACCCTGTTTTACGCTGGATGGCTCTGAAGGCCTCTGCCTACGCTGCTCTGTATCAAGACGCTGCGTAGATCTTCCAAGCATTTTTTTCATGATTCTACAAGACCCCCTTCAAAGCTTTTAAATTCCTCGGAATTTGAAACGCTTTGAATAAAGCATGAACGGCCCCTCGTAACTCAAAACGTTTCTGAATGGAGCGTTAAAACGGTCGATGCTGACTTTATGGCAGATTTATTGGAGACCGCTGTGATCTCTTTTGCCTATAAAAGGCTGGGGTGTGAACCTGTTTTCACCACATTCCCATTGTCATGCAGAGATGATCGCCGGAGTTCGTCGGATCGATCTGAGGAAGAAGGAGATCATGTTCTTCCAGCATGTAGGGAGCCGTAAAAGACGGCATCTTCGAGCAAGTGTCCACTGCAACGATGGATCATGGAAGGACCTCTTAGCCTCCCTTGCTTGGGATAATCAGCAACTTTGTATGGCGTTGCCCCAGGAGAGAGGAAGGGTCGTATTGGCCCACACAGTTTGTAGACTGTTTATTTCTTCCTGAGGCCCCCGCGGACGAGAGTCAAAAAGACTCATCCTGTCCCTGGCTTGAGCGGCGCACGGAGCATGGGATCTGCAAAATCTATGCAGGCCCAGTTCTGTATCCTTCCGCCGTTTGACCAATATGTCAGTCAGTTTCTGGTAAACCGACTGATTGCCGGAGAAGATGGATGAAGAATTGAGGCCCAGCGAGAGCCTGCCAGAACAGCTTCTGGGCGATCTTCAGACGACGAGGGGGTATCTCCTTTGTAGACGGAGTTTCCCTCAGATGTAATCATGCAAAATAGAGAAAAACCCTTGTAGATTGGATTTTCCTCATATGTAATCATGATTTTAATCTTTAATAAAATCGTCTTCTTCTCTATATGATCGTCTTGCCATACGTTGCTTGTGAAGTCTGAATATGTGCAGCTTCGACACGTCTGAATATTTACGCTGACTCTGATAGAAAGAGTATTAGGCCCTGTCCTTTATGCATAGCGGATAGTCCATAGAACGCTGCTGAGCACTTTGAACATTTAGAACTGTCCTGTTGCTAGGACTGCGTAGAATTTCTGAACTGTTGCCTCTTTGATGAGCGGAATTTTGTTTTGTTCAGAATTCGTCTTCAAGAATGATCTCTCGAAACTCCCTTGGAACAGGGTCGAGGTTTTTGGCTGTCAAACTGAGTTGCCACTTTGATAGACGAGATGTTCAGACTGGAATCTGGATGAACCTCCAGTTTTCTGGACCCGAGAGGAGTAATTTCTCAATGTTTGAACTCTGCATACTTCGGGTACTTGGGGATGCTTTGGGTCAAGAACAAGTATCTTCTGTGTGAACTCTTTGCACTTGACCGCCTTGGGGACTGTTTGGATATGCGGAAAGTCGTGGAGCGGGAAATCATGTCTATAGCCTCTTGAGCGTAAAACACCATCGAGCGTAAAATCGTAAACTTGTGGTTCCTGAGCGTGAAGTCGTAGGTTTGTTGCCTCTCGAGCATAGAATTCTACCGAGCACAAAGGCATCCGGGCAAGAAAAACCATAGACTTGTAGTTGTCGAACGTAAAGTCGTTAGATTCGTAGCTGTCGAGCGTAGAAAAGCTCCTTTTAGCATAGGACTGTAGATCTGTAGCCTGTGAGCGTAGAACACCATCGAGCGTGAAATCGTAGACCTGTGGTTCCTAAGCGTGAAGTCGTAGGTTTGTTGCCTCTCGAGCATAGAATGCTACCGAGCACAAAGGCATCCGGGCAAGAAAAACTATAGACTTGTAGTTGTCGAACGTAAAGCCGTTAGATTCGTAGCTGTCGAGCGTAGAAAAGCTCCTTTAGCATAGAACTGTTTGATTTGTAGCTCCTGAAAAGAAAAAAATTTCGAGCGTGAGGTTTGCGGATCTGTTGCTGCTGAGCGTAAACTGAGCGCCACCGAGCGTGAGATCGTCGATTTGGTATCTACTGAGCATAAAGTCGTGGGTTTGTGGCCTCTCGAGCATAAAAGCTACCGAGCACAAAGGCATCCGGGCGTAAAACCATAGACTTGTAGCTTACGAGCGTAAAACCATAGATCCGTTGCTGTCGAGCGTAGAAAGCTCATTTAGCGTAGAACCCGCTGAACCGTCTTGCACGAAAAAACCTTTTGAATTTGCTGACTGTCCGTCTTCCAAGGGTAGTGGGCTGACGTAGCATCCAATTATGATCAACTATTAATTGCGAAATTTGGTTAGGGTCTCGAGGGGTTCGTCCGAGGATTCGAGGAGTCGACCCGGACTGTATATATATCCCCAGCTTCTGGAAAGAAAAACTTTTCATCTGTCTTTTGCGAAAGAGAGCTTTCGACTGTTCGAGTTTTTCTTCGTTCCTTCTCCGAGCACTTCGAGTCTTCAGAAATGGCGTCGAAACAAACCCCCTCCGCTAAGGGAAAGAGCATAGGTTCTTCTTCTCATTCTTCTGTCCCGGCGAGGAAATCTCCGGTCGGGCAAGGTGAACTTCCCTCTGAGGGGAGCATCCCGCCGACGACTAGCGCTCCCGGCTTTAGAGGTAGAACTTTTTGGGATGACACAAACGACGAAAAATCCTTCGCACACGTTGAACGTGACTGCGCTAGGTCGTCTTCTATACTGATAGCCTCTTTTGAGGAAGATGACACACGGAGGCATTTTCATCTTTCACGCCCACATTTCTAATGTGTTAGCGTAAAGACTCCATATTTTCGCAGCTCTGGGCGTAAATAGCTCGGGCTACCAAAAATTGGCGTATTTCATAAATTTTAAATTTTACGTTCGTGGAGGAGACTTCCGGCGTAAGGTGACCAAATTTGTACAATCATGGCGTAAAGCACAGACTGTCGTTTCCTTGGTCCGTGTGTTTGTGCCAGACTTGTAATGACCTATCTTCTTTGTATTATCTTGCAGTTGATCTGGGTGAGTCCCCATTGGCTGAGGTGATGGGCTCCGCTGCGGGGATGCTGTACTCGAACTATCTGGAGGATCTGTCACATGTGGCATTTCCCATCTCTGGACCCCAGTATCCTGAGGGAAGGGAGCTCTTGATATCGGCCCAGGGTGAGCGAATGCTGTTGAGTATGATCAACAGGTGAACCCTTGGTACGTGTAGATGGGGAGCGGTACATAAGGCCGGCTTTCCTTTTTGGGGACATGATTGATAAACAGTCCCAGACGAAGCCCAAGAGGGAGCCTTGGGTTTTCTCTGCCGGGGATTTGGTCTTGTACCTGCCGACGATGCCGAGGGATTATCCCATCTCGGCCTTCTCCCATGCGACGCATCCCAGGAAGATGTCTTGGAAGCTGACTCCTGATCTTCACGGGAAGCCGGGGAAGATCTTTCATCTGAAAGGCGCTGACCAGGGGTCGTTTGTTAGTCGCCCTTCTGGCGTTATGACGATGTTCCGAGGACTGTGCCCGGGCAGTGTTCCAAGTGAAGATAGCTCGGTGATCCAGTCGGTCCAATTGCCGACCTTCTGCAACGACTTCATGGGTCGAAGTGGGGTATATCCCAAGGAGAATCCTCGGTGCAATGGGTGGATTGCCCCAACGAACTCCCGATGGAGATGCCTAGTTGACTGGGCCTTAAAGCACTTCCAGAGAGAGTTGGAGGGCATCGGACTATATGCCGCTGTGAGTGCGACGAGCGTCGGGCTGCCTCCGAACCCTAATTTGTTCCTGGCACTGATGGAGCGGTACATTCCGCTCACCGGGACCTTCGCCACTCTACTAGGGGAGTTGGGGTTGGCCCTTCATGAGATGGCAGTTGTCTCGAGACTGCCGATGGGGGATACCCCATATGAAGAGTACGTTCCCACCAACCGGGAGTTGGGAGATTTGGACCCTCGGGTGGCGGAAGTATATCAGGAGCTGATGTGTCAGTACTTCGCGTGCATCGCTTTTTATAACGAGCCTTCTGATTTGGCTCACACCACCAAGTGGATGTCTTACCTCTTCTTCCACCGAGCCAGGGCCGCCAGGTCGGAGAAAGCCTCAGGTGGTAAGAAAGAGCCCGTGAACTGCTTGGGCGTCCTCAGTGCCCAGGTTGTGGAGACTCTTATGGAGGAGGCTGAAGCTCCGGATCAGATTCTTGTGGAGGGGGTAGGAAAGTACCCGGAAGGCACTAAGGCCTGTAGTTACTTGAGGCGTTGCCGCAGGCCTTTGTCTAAGGAGGCCCAGCTGGCTGGTTTCCTCTCCATATGGCTGCGTCAAGTAGTGGTGCCGGGCACCGCGTCCGCGGACCGCATTTACCGCAACATTCTGTGGCCGGCAGTGCGCCTGGTGTTTGGGGCAAGACTGGGCTTGCTTCCTGCCATGGTGTGCCGTATACAGGCTGGCCTGAGGGCCATGACAGATGGGTTGCTCGTTGATGAAGCTCGGCGGGAGAGCTTCCCTAGGGTGGAATTACCATACTTATACTTGATGGGATGGTTAATTCTCCATAATTCCCGGGTTATGTCACCCGGTTCCGGTAGCAGCTCAGGGGGTATATTCCTATTGAATTACAGGGATTCCTCCTGGAATGTGAATACAGTTTTAGACTGTCGGCTGGTTTTGAACCTCAGCCATGGCTGGAAGATCCTTTGTACTCCCCCTCCTGTGCATCGCTACCAGTCAGGGCTGTGGCTCAAGGATTCAGGTCGAGGGAAGACCGTTCTTTCTCTGGAGGCGTTTAATTGGTTGGTCTGTATTAGACCTTCCCATCTGCTGTATAGGAGCGAAGACCATTGCTTCTTCGAGCCCTACCTGCCTAGTCGGTTCGCCAGGCAGTTCGGGTACGACCAGTTGCATGTGGGCAATGCCGTCACCAGCTTCAGGTCCAGGGGTGGACTCATTGATGGAGCTAGAGGGTGGCGATATTTTATCATGGGTTGTACGGGGGCAATTTTTATCGTGCCGGTCGTTACAACCTCCACGGAGCTGCGCATCCTTCACTCCTACGCCCAGTTTTATGTGGCGGTTAACACTTTCCACCGCGATTTTGACAGGCGTGGGAGCTTCAGGGTACCTTCTGCCAAGCCTTGGGGAAGGGTCGAAGTCCCCTCGGTTTCTTCTGATAAGGGGGAGGAATCTGGTACTCCGGATGAGCCTCTGGTGTCGTTGCCGAGGTGTGTAGTGCCTCTGCCGGCGGGGGCTCTGGTAGTCTCTTCCGGGAAGCGACGGGCTTCTGCTCCGAAGGAAGCTTCCCTTCGTAAGAGGAGGAGGGAGACGGTTGCTCGTCCTCTCCGTATTCCTGGTGTTGAGGTTCCTGGGAATGAGCCTGCATCTCCCTGTATCAGGGATGATTCTTTGGCCGGAGGTTCCTCGCCTTTCAGAGGGGGACCTTCTACAGTTCTGGCTGGCGGCGCCGGAGAGTCCTCGCTAGAGGCTGCTGTTGCTGCGGCTGCTCCAAGCAGCGGAGCGGGATTGCCTGCGTGGCCCCAACAGATGGGAGAATCTTCCCTGAGGTCAGTAGCGGGCGGAGTTACTCCTGCGTTAGCGAGCGCGCCTAGCGAGACTCCGGCTGATGAACCTCGACCGCGTCTCGGGGAAGGCTTGACCGAACTCTTGGCGATGTCGGTCGGCCCACCTCCTTCTCCAGGTATGACAGTTCGTATCGCGTCATTAAGGCGTGGCTTAGCTACATCTGCTGCAGATGCGTCGTATATGCCGTTGGTTCCGGGTAAATGTCGTTTCGATGTCTCCTCCTAGGAGGATTACCACTGTGTTTGACATTTTTGCTTTCTTGTCCTTTTTTCAGGAGATGACGTCCACGGGGAGCATGGCGTTGAAGCGCCTTCCGGCTTTGTTCTGGCTCCTGGCGGTGACGTGGAGGCGCCGGATTTTGAGGCAGGAGTGTCTTCGGGGGCTAGCTCGCCCGGGGAGGTTTCGTCGTCTCAAGGGGAGGACGAACCTGTTATCGTGACCTCGCCTGTTGCGAGTACGCCGATGACTTCGATTGTCGCCATCGCACCTTCTTCGGGCGTGCCACCTGTTGAGGCGGCGGTGGCTACCTCGTCTGCAATTGTGGCCGCTCCGGGCGCTCAGTCGGGTTTAGTCGCATTGATCGAGCAGCATTCCAGCCTCGTCTACACTAGCTTAAAAACGATGATACCGATGGTGTTGGCGAAGAACCTTGACTTTGAGCTCCTGAAGAAGACTTCTCAGCTTTCGATCGAGGTTGTCAGGGGGCTTGGCAATCCTGGAGTGGCTGACGCTCTGGAGGCGTGGTTAATGGTTTAGATCAACCCATTAACGAATACTTGCAGCGGACTGAGGGCAGCCTTGATGCTGATGTCCAGGCTCGGTACGACCTCATGTCTGAGCGGTTCGCTACAAAGCTTGAAAGCCTAGACAACTCTATCCAGACGCATAAGCTGGAGATGGATAGGAGAAGAGCTGTTGTGGAAGAAGCCCTTGCCGTTGAGATGCAGTGTCGATCCGAGCATGAAGGGAATGCGGCGAGGGTCTCCAAGCTGCGGGAAAAACTTGCTCGGGCAGAGGAGTGGGCTTCCCAGTCGTTGGCAGGTTTAGAGGTAGCGTCTGGTCGACTGAGCGAAGCACGACGGGATCTGGACCGTACGGAAGCTGCCCGTACGGGCTGTCTTCGGGCAAGGGCTAATCTGACCCTTACGCATACTCCGGAGGCACGGCTGGAGCAGGCTCGCGCCGATGCTTTGGCCCTTAGGAATGAGAGGATAGCTGCACTGGAGCGGCAGATTCATGGCCTGATTACTCCGCCATCTTGATGTACCCCTTTCTATGTAATTCTGCCTTCTTCGAGAATAAATAACAGCGACTCTTTTCTGACTGTTGTGGACCCATCATTTCAGAATATAAATGACAGGTTAGGTGAGAGTGATATCAGAGGTAGTATGGACGTGATAAACTCTCGATAAACTTCTTAGCGGGACATATCTATTCAGAGGTCATGCGGACATGATAGAGTGTAACCTAACTAATTATGTTTTTTGGAAGTAGTTTTGTCAGAATCGAGGTCCTTGCTATTTTCCTCTTTGAGCAGGAGAGATTAGGCATAGTACCTTTTCAGGAATTTGCCGTTGATAGGAACCATTAACAGATCTCCGTTGGGCTGGGCTATCTTGTAGGCGCCGTTTGAGAACGTTGTCTCGATCACATAAGGGCCTTCCCATTTGGGCTGGAACTTGCCTTTACTTCTGTGAGTTAGAATCATCGGCCTTCTCACGGCTAGAACTAGCTCGCCGACTTTGAACACTCTTTCCTTTACTTTATGATTGAAAGCTTTGGAAATGCGTGCTTGGTAGAGCGCGATGCGCTGCTGAGCTTGGAGGCGTTTCTCGTCTAATCCTTCCAGCTCTTGGAGCCTCAACAGGTCATTCTTTTCTCGAGTCAGCTCACTAGTCACGGCTATTCGGAGCGACGGGATCTGGATTTTGATAGGAAGGACCGCCTCGCTTCCGTAGACTAGTGAAAAGGGGGTACAACCTGTTGGTGTCCGTACCGTTGTGCGGTATGCCCAGAGACATTCGCCCAGCTTCTCGTTCCAGTCTCTTTTGTTTGAAGAAATAAACTTCTTCAGAGCTTGATAATGGTTTTGTTGAAGGCTTCCGCCAAACCATTAGCAGCTGGATAATATGCCGTAGAGGCAATGTTATGTATCCGGTTATTATCGCAAAACCGATGAAACGCTTGGCTGATGAACTGAGGTCCATTGTCGTGGATTATCCTTCGGGGAATCCCAAAGCGATAAATGACATGGTGCTTGATGAAGCTGATTACGTCAGACGCCTTTACTTCAGCCAGAGGGATTGCTTCGGCCCATTTGGAAAAGTAATCTGTGATGGCCAGTATGAACCGGTGGCCTCTGGAGGAAGACGGGTGAATGGGCCCAACGATATCCATACCCCAGGCTTCGAAGGGCCAGGATGCAATCGTAGGATGTAGATATTCAGACGGTTGATGTTTGAAGTCTGCATGGACCTGGCAGGCCCTGCATCATTTTGCATAGCTGATCGCGTCTGTGATCATAGTGGGCCAGTAATAGCCCATTCTCCTGATGCGGTCCTGCAGCTTAGGACCGGGCTGATGCGCTCCGCATACGCCGTCGTGAGCTTCACGGATAATCTGCTGTGCCTCGGCGCCAGCGAGACATCTTAACAGCAGTCCGTCGTAGGTCCGGCGATATAGGTATTGTGAAGATGCATCGAAGTAGAAGCGTAACGATCGTCTCTTGACGGATACTGCTTCTTTGGGGTCCTCTGGCAAGATTCCATATGCTACGAAATCTATGAAGGGACTCGTCCAATCTCTTGTAGGAGGATCGGCGTTTACAGCGTAGCTGCGTTCTAGGTGACAGCTGTTCTTCACACAGAATAAATCTCTGTTAAGAAGGATTACCGAATCCTGCCTTCTTATAGGGGTGGCTAAGTCTGCAGCTAGGCTGGCCAGGGCATCAGCTTCCAGATTCTGAGATCGAGGTACATGCTCTAGGAAGAACCCTTTGAACGTCATAGCTATCTCGACCGTTGCTTGGTGATAGGGGATGAGGTCTGGATTCCGGACTTCGTATATCCCCCTGACTTGGTTGACGATGAGCAGAGAATCGCCGAAAGCTTCCAGGGATTCCACCCCCAGCTCTTTAGCGACTTGGAGCCCGATTAGCAAGGCGTTGTATTCTGCCATATTGTTGGAGCAGGGCTCGCTAAGAGAATATGCTCGATAGATGACGAGCTGATCTGGAGTAACTAGGACGACTCCTACTCCTGAAACGACGTTTCCCTTAGGACCGACTCTGGAGGCGCCATCGGAGAATAGTTGCCATACGTCACTTTCTCTTGCAAAATTATATTTCGTAACTTCATCGGGGATGTCTTCGTATAGTTTGGAGGTCTCCGGGATTGGATGAGCTGCTAGGAAGTCGGCCAGTGCTTGGCCTTTGATGGACTTCTGTGGGACATAGACCATGTCATATGGCGTCAGTAGCATTGCCCAAGTTGCGAGTCGGGAGTTAAGGGCACTTGGCTTGCTCATCAGCACCCGGAGAGGGTTGATCCTGGAGATGATATGAATAGTCTGGCCGGCGACGTAGTGTCGCGTCTTCTGGACAGCGAACATCAGAGCCAAGCATTCCTTCTCCACTGGGTTGTACCGGTGTTCGGCCCCGACCATCATCCTGCTGAGGTAGTAGATAGCATGTTCATGACCCGCATCGTTCTTCTGTGCAAGGAGAGCTCCTAGCGAATGATCCATTGCCCGAACGTACAGCAAGAAGGGTTTTCCCATGACGGGAGACACCAGAACTGGTGGACTGGTTAGGTAGCGCTTGATATCCCCAAACGCTTGCTGGCAGGTTTCGTCCCATATGAAGGACACACCTTTCTTCATGAGGTGAGAGAAGGGCTGACATCTCCCCGAGAGGTTGGATATGAATCGCCGGATGTAAGCCAGACGTCCTTGGAACCCCCTGAGTTCCCTCAGATTACGGGGTGGTCGCATTGCTATGATCGCCTGGACTTTGTCAGGGTCTACTTCGATGCCTCTGGCGGTAATGACAAATCCCAGGAATTTGCCACTGGATACCCCCAGAAAGGACTTTGTAGGGTTCATCTTGAGTTGATGCTGGCGCATTAACTCGAATACCGCCCTCAGGTCTCGAACGTGATCACCTTTGAGGCGGCTTTTGACAGCTATGTCGTCCACGTAACATTCCACTGTCTTGCATAACTGCTCACAGAATATGTTACTCATAGCTCGTTGGTATGTAGCCCCGGCGTTCTTTAATCCGAAGGGCATGACCGTATAGCAATATACCCCCAGTGGTGTCCGGAAGGCAATGTGCTTTTCGTCTTCCGGATGCATCTTGATCTGATTGTATCCCGAGAAGCCGTCCATAAAAGACATATGCTCGAAGCCGCAGGTGTTGTCGATCATGATGTCCGTGATGGAAAGGGGGAATTCATCTTTGGGGCAGGCCGCATTCAGATCTCGGTAGTCGACGCAGATACGTACCTTCCCATTTTTCTTCATGACTGGGACAACGTTGGCGACCCAGTCGGGATATTGTTCTTCCCGAATGAAATCGCAGGTTATCAACTTCTTGACTTCGTCCTCGATGGCGTCCATCATATCCGGGCGAAACCGACGTTGGTGTTGTTTCACTGGCTTCGAATCGGTCGAAATATTGAGCTTATGAGTAGCTACCCTCGGGTCTAGGCCTGGCATATCCTCATAACCCCATGCAAAGACGTCGACATACTCCTTTATCAGCTGTATGATCTCTTCCTTTTCGACTGGGGGAAGATTGTTACTGACAAATATTGGCTTTGGTGAGAGCTCACCCCCAACATTGACTTGGATAACTTCATCCTTGGTGGGAGGTTCTCTCTGATCGAAGCGGAATTCCCACTGTGTATCCATTTGTTGAGCCCAGGGGTCGTTCTCGAATGTCTCCGTATCCTGATCCTCGATTTCTGAGGGGCTAGTCATCACCATATTCACTGATAGTGTTAGTTTGAGAACATCAGGTGAGTCGGAGGACGACGAGCTTCTCTGGGAAGGTGGAAAGGGGTCCTCATCTGGCTTGGAAGTTGCGAGGGAGGTGGCATACCCCAACTCGAGACGAGTCTGTCGATAGCGGGGGTCGCCGTGCGGCGGCGTCCGTCTACCTCTTCCGTAGTTGAGGCCTGGCTTCCGCTTCAAGTCGTAGCCCATGTTTTGCATGATCCTTTGCGCTTGCGGGCTGTATTGGCGAACCTGCACTTTCCCGGTATCGTCATCGAAAGGATCTTCCTGGACAGTCGGTCGATACCGCATGCGACCAAAGATTATTGAATGCTGACTGCTGCAGGTAGGCGGGACAATGAAGATAGAATCCTTATGTGGCCCATATGCTGTGACGACGTCGGATGGTGACGTTACTTCCCAGACATACGGACGGTAGGAGTTTATAGCTTCTAAGAACTTTTGAGCCATTGGTTCTACCTCGTCATGTGGAGTGGGTTCATGTTTCGGAATCTGAGTACCGACGTACCAAAAAAGAGGATGTTTATTATCATCTGGAACTCCGTTCCTGGTGGCATTTATATCAGTCGGCTGCTGGTTGCGCCGAAGGTTGATGACTATGGGTGGAGGCTTCCGGTTCAAAGTGATTACTAGAGGATCACCCCCTTCTTCTGACTTAGTCTTTCTCAGGTGGACAGCCGTAGGTTCTATGGCTTTTGGACGAGCGGTTTGTCCTTTCACTCTGATTGACAGTGGTAGTGTGGCAGAGGGCTCTTCGGCTCCCGGTGGGATTCCTTCTTCGCCACTCCTGGCACTTCTTCCGTGTGGTCATGGGAATACAACACGGCATCGGAATAGTAGGATTCTACTCCTTTAAACGGGTTTAGGTCAGCCACCTCCGTTTGTACGGTTCCTTGTGTGTCTACATATTTAAGGCATTGATGTAGGGTTGAAGGAACGATGTTGTGGTCGTGGATCCATGGTCTTCCTAGCAAAATGTTGTAGGATACCTCTGAATCGATGACGTAACATATGGCCACTGATCTAAGGTTGCCGATCTGGACTCTCAAGCGAATCTTCCCTAATGGTTTACTCCTTCCGGCGTTGAAACCCACGATTGTAGTGGTAGTGTAAGCCAGCTCGCTGGTAGGAATTCTCAGTGGCCCGAGCAGACTGCGAGGGATGATGCTAATCGACGATCCCGGATCTATGTGAATCCGGTCGACCTCCATGGAACCGACGTACCCGGTGTAATAGAGGGGCCTGTCATGTCTATTATGTTTTAATAGCATGTCGTCTTGAGTGAAAGTGATATTCGGGACCACCTCCATCACGCTGTGGCATTGAGGACATGCCACTGGTTCCTCGTCGGGGTACTTGAGCTGGGTCAAGTATACTTCCGCCTGCATTAGTGCTTCACTCAGGGCTAGACGAGTGTCGGGGGAGAGCCTGAGTAGCTCGAAGATGGACAACCTGGCTGGCGTATTCGCCAGTTGGGCCAGGATGTCAAATTTGTACGGCTTCTCTAAACCTTTGCTCGGAATGTTTTTCACAGGTTTGTCGAAGCGTACTTCTTTCTGTTTTGCCTTTTCCGCCGGAGTAGGTTTCGCAGAGCTGATGCTTGGCACGACGGGATCTTGCTCTGACGGTTTGGTAGCTGGAGCGTTAGCCGGCGCACCTTCCTGATTTGCTCCGTCGTTGTCGAGGTAGGCCCTCCCTGAACGGGTTGCGACAAGTACCTCGTCTCCGTCTGATGTAGAAGAAGTTGTGACCATGTAGCATGATCTGTATTTGGGATTCTTCTTGGGGGTAGCCCTGGTTGCCTTGGTCTCTTCCTCGAGATCCGACACCAAATCTTGGTGAACCCACATAATCTCACCCCGCCGGATAGTTAGGGGCACCAGGTTGTGACCTTGATCCCTAGCAGGGGGAAGGTTAACGAGGCTCATCGTTGCCCGGGAGATAGGTGTAACACCATCAGGGACCTTTTGGGGAGGCAAACTGCCAAAGTACAGATAGATCATGTTGGCCGTGAACGTTTTCTCGGTGTTGTGCAGAGTGATGGCCTTAGCATCGATCAACCCCTGGATCTTCCTTTTTAGTACATAGCACGCCTTTGTCGGGTGGTGTACGTATCTGTGGAAGATGCAGTATTTTGGGTCGTCAGTATTGCCGACCTCCTGGGGCCTCCTTAGTTCTGGGAGGGTGATCTTGCCACTTTTGACGAGACATTCGAAGATACTTGGGATATTGTCGTCGTCGAAAGAGTAGACTTCGACGGGCCTCGGAGCCCCCGGTTTCGCTTGGGCGATCACCGCAATCTTTGGCCTGGCCGTGT
The DNA here is from genome assembly GCA_036927795.1 of Iris macrosiphon. Classification (NCBI taxonomy): domain Eukaryota; kingdom Viridiplantae; phylum Streptophyta; class Magnoliopsida; order Asparagales; family Iridaceae; genus Iris; species Iris macrosiphon. The sequence continues at coordinate 55,634,752 of JAYESA010000005.1, forward strand.
TGATTGCTAGTGCTTCCTTCCCTTTGGGACTACGATGATGGTCGCTGCCAGGGGATGAACTCTTTCTTCTGTCAGAGGCGGAGATCATGATGCCATTGTCGCGCGCCTTGCGACTGTTGTCTTCGGCTGCTACCGCCGAGAGGATGAACGAGGGCCAATCATGGAACTGATATGGTCCTGTGAACACCGAGACCACGGGAAGAAGGTTCTTCCTGCAAATGTCCACCAATGCTGAGTCTGGAACTCCTGGAGGCATCTGTAAGGTGGCCTGACGAAAGCGTTCGATGAAGATGCGAACGTCTTCCTTTTCCTTCTGCTTGACTTCGATGAGAGAGGACATAGACATGTCCATTCCTCCCTCGTAAAATCGTGTGAAGAATAGAGCTTTGAAATCCTCGAAGGAAGTAATGCAGTTGTCCGCCAAGCTACGGTACCACTGATAGGCTACTCCAGAGAGGCAACCTTTGAACACCCGAGTGAGGAGGGCATCGTTCCCTTGTAGCAGCACCGTCATCATACTGAAATAGTTCATGTATTGGCTTGGTGATGTTTTTCCCTCGAACAGAGCCATCGCCTGAGGTTTGTATTTTGGAGGGAAAGGGACCTCTTCCCAGGTAGCTGGGTACGGCTGGTTGATTCCTAGTTTCTTGAGCTGGTCTTTGTGCTTCAAGGCATCGAACTGGGCTTTCAACTCCCGGACCGCCTGCATCGGATTTTCCGTTGGAAGCGGAGGAACTGCTGACTCTTGATCTAGAGCAGGTTCTTGGCTTGGGCTGGATGGTAGCAAGTCCACCCCCACATGTATCTGAGTTGGCGGAACCGATGCTTGAGCCATGGCGGTTGCGTGCTGAGTTAGCATCATCTGGTACATTTTCTCCATTACGGATTGCATTTGTTTCAGCGACGTCTCCAGGTCAGTGATGCGTTGTTCTGCGTCTCCTGATGGCGACGCTCCCTCGCGTTCGTCTTCGATGGCGTAAGCTCCCATTTCTCTGGGCGTCGTCGAAGGGTAAGTATAGGTCACTGCAGAAGTCAACTCTATACTCTCGGCATCTGATCTGGGAGATCGGCGACCCCTAGCGTCGGAATCAGACGAGTACGGAGCTGGTTGCTGTGACCTTGTACGGGTATTTTGGAATACCCCAGCTTCAGCGTTCCTGAGGAGGTCTTCGAATTTTCTCTGGCTCGAAGGTCCAGAGGGAAGATGCTTTAAGCTCGACCCTCTTCTAGGTATGCGTGAAGCCATGTTCACGGACGCATACGCGTGCTCCTTTTCCGGGAAAGATTGAGAGTAGTTCAATCGGTCGAAGACCGATCATTTTGCTTTAGAACAGTAGCAGTCAATCACAATCTTATGACTATTACAACATTGTTCCCTAGGGGGCTTAATAGACATGTTGGAAGGTCCCCTCTCCTTACGCTTCTGGATTAGGCCTTCGCGTAGGTCAGGAGTGGCAATTTGAGCTTATTTTGCGCCGTGGGACTTACCCAGGCGTGATTTGGAGATTCGCTCAGACAGGCGTAAAGCTGAAGAGGTGTTCAGTCGACCGTCGTCTTCCCGCGTAATCCGGAGGATAGGCAGATAGCTTCTTCGCTGGTGTAACGGCCGAGGAGTTGAGTACTCGCCTGCTTGCTTCCTCTTGCGTAGATCACGGCACTCATCTGGTTCGTCGTGGAGGTCAGATGTCGTCTTGCGCGTGGAGCGTGATCTGTTCTTCCGATTTGGCGTTGAGGCACCGTCGGAAGTTTTGTCTGTACCGCGCATAGCGGAAGACAGGTTTCTACGCGTGGAGCGCAGGGGATACTTCTGGGTCAGCGCTGAGACTTTGCCTGAAGTTTTGTTTGTACCGCGCGTAGCGGGAGACTGATTTCTATGCGTATAGCACAGTGGATACTCCTGGGTTAGCGCTGAGGCTTTACCAGAAGTTTTGTCTGTACCGCGCGTAGCGGGAGACTGATTTCTACGCGTATAGCGCAGTGGATACTCCTGGGTTAGCGCTGAGGCTTTACTAGAAGTTTTGTCTGTACCGCGCGTAGCGGGAGATTGAATTTTACGTGCGGGGCACGGAGGGAGCGATGCTACCACCTCATTGGTCGGAGAGATCGGAGAGTCCACAGGAACGGCGGAGGATGTCTTGGGCATCCACACTTTGCGTAGCTTCCTGTTGTCTTGGACGGAGAGAGAGTGAGAGCTACCCCCAGCCCGAAGCATGTCTTCGTAGGCAGACTGGTCGAAATGAACGACCAGTGTCTTCTTCACGGTTCCTACAGATACCGCATCGTGTTGAGCAATTACTTCCTCGTCAGAAGAGAAAGACGTCCCCAGCAGAGTCGCCATCTTGGTTGTGGTATTAAACGAAAGAATGAAAGTGTATTTCAATGACAGGGTTTATACGAGACCCGTGCCCTTTGGTTTACAAACAAACTTGTACAATTCGATCCTATACGAGGATGCGGGAGTACAATTTATTTAATCTGGGTATAAATTGCTATAGGTGTCTGATCTGCGGTCGATCACTTTAGCCCTTGGACTACACGATGTTGAAGAAGTGCCGTGGAAGACGGGATGCAGCTTCGGAGGTTGCGAAGGAGGGTGGATGCGCGATGCTGAAGGTCGTCGCTCCCTATTCCTTGCCTGAGCTCTGTATTCTTCTCTCTCTCTCTGTCTCTCCCTCTTGATCTCCGGTTCGGTGACCTTGTTCGATCCTTCTTTCAAAGTTTCGAGCTTTGATCTGATATTGGTATTCTTGGCCAAATTTTCCGACCTGGTTCGATCTTCCAAATTGTCGACCTTGTTCCCCATTGATAGGGGTCTCTATTTATAGAGTTTTGGTGACAGTGACCACTCCATCGGTGTAACAACCGAGGAGTGGAAAGTACAGCACCCTTTTACACAACGGTTAAAGTAACCAATCCCTACGTATAGATGATCTTTTGAATGAGCGTGTGACGCAGGTCCAACTAAGGGGACACAATGCGTACAATTGCTACTAAGACCACGGCGTAAAAGCCACGTAGGTAGGTATCAATTGTGTAGAAGAGGTTGGCGTAGAAGCCAAAATGTCTGTCACCTTGGCGTAGAAGCCAAATAGGCATAGAAGCCGAGTAGGCGTGGAAGCCGAGTAGTCGTAGAGACTGAGGGGGCGTAGAAGCCGAGCAGGCATAGAAGCCGAACAGGCATAGAAGCCGAGTAGGCGTGGAAGCCGAGCAGTCGTAGAGACTGAGGGGGCGCGGAAGCCGTAGGAGCACAGATCCTGAATGGGCGTAGAAGCCGCTGCGTACCGTGCCAGGGTGCTGATGTGGACGTCTTTAGCCGAAATTACGGCTTTTGGAGATCAAATCTTTGGCAGAGATTTGCCATCATCCTGTGCATTAAATGCGGAGACGTGCCTTGAGGGGAAACTGTCACCGCTCTGTGCATTTTGACGGAGGAACGTGCCTTGAGGGGACACTGTCACCGCTCTGTGTGCTTTGGCGGAGAGACGTGCCTCGAGGGGACACTGTCACCGCTCTGTGTGCTTTGGCGGAGAGACGTGCCTCGAGCCCTGTACGAAGCGCAGCTTTTGACGTGGCAGGCGGTTTGTCTTCTGCGGAGCGTAAAACAGCCCATGTTTGCCTGTGTAAAATAAGGCAGCGTGTTCTCTTTGCACGCGAAAGAGCCGTTTATGCTGGGGGTTTTTTAGAAAGCGCCGGTTTGGTGATATTTTAACCAAATCCTCTGCATTAAATGCTGAGATCCGCCATCATACTATGGAGCGCATCCCGAGGGGTCTACCCCCGTTCCCAGCCGTCGCTTGGGTAGCTGTGCAGCACTTTTTGTCAGGAGTCAGAGGTCAGGTTTACTGCGTGACTGGACAGTTTCTTTTCGGGAATATGAAGCATTCCTCGTACGCTTTAACGCTGCTTTGAGAGCGGCTGGGTTTTACGCCATGGAGGCGATGAAGAACCCTATTTTACGCTGGATGGCTCTGAAGGCCTCTGCCTACGCTGCTCTGTATCAAGACGCTGCGTAGATCTTCCAAGCATTTTTTTCATACTTCTACATCTGCGTAAAGCAGTGCAACAAGACTGTTTCAGCGTAAAAGGTTGCTTTACCTTCTAGCATAAAGCTTAAAATATGTTTGTCTTTAATGCAGCGTAAAGTTGTACGAGGAACTCTTCGTATTCCTCGGATGAATTTGTCAGACAGAACAGTGAACCTGACTCCTGACAAAAGTATTGCACGACAATCGAGATGACGGCTGTGATGATGATTTTGCACAGAGACCCAGACTGTCGTTTAGTGACATATCCTTGATACAAGTTATTTTTACGTATTCAAGGAATACGTATGCCTATTCTACACAGGCAGAGAGAAGTTTTTACGCTCAAGATGAGACAAAATCATACGCCACGTCAAAAGCTGTGTCTCGTACAGAGCTCGAGGCATATCTCGACATTTAATGCACGAGATTGAGGCATATCTCTGCATTAAATACACGAGATTTGGTTCTATCCTTTATAATTTTGTCATGACTGGGAGAGCTAAAACTAGGGCTAATATGCTTACATCACCATCCTGGCATTTTACGCCAACCAGGCTATTTTCAACCATAGGAGTACGCCGTATGCTATCTCCTCGAAATATGCCAACCAGGCTATTTTTAACTATAGGAGTACGCCGTATGCTATCTCCTCAAAATACGCCAACTCAGACTATATTTGCAAAGGTACGTGATAAGGCTATTTGGTCCAGAATACGCTCAAGACCTCAATCAGGAAGGATAATTGGCTATTTTTATGCTGGTTATCTATTATTCATGCAGCAATAAGACAGCTATTTGGCTTTTACGCCAACAAGACAGCTATTTGGCTTTTACGCCAACCATCTCTACGCGAGGGGCAGTTACCTACGTGGCTTGCATGCCACGATCTTCGAGAAGCAGTTATACGCGTTACCTTATAATGGGACACGTGTCATACATAGATTCAGAGGGTCATTCGAACGTGGGTAGCAGTTATTATAACCGCCGCGTAAAAGATGCAACTTTCTTCACAGTTTGGCTTTTACGTTGACTGGACAGTTATTTAGCTGATCTCTATAAATAGAGACCCTTGGTCACAGGGTAAAGGGGGCCAAAAAATACACACATAGAGACGAAGAGGGAAAAAGATCAGAGATCAAGAGATCATAGAGAGAGAGCACGGACAGAGAGTGTTGATTGACAACTTTGGCAACGAGAATTCAATCCCTCCTGCAATCTTTGAAGCTTCTTCTTCTTCTTCTACAGCACTTCTTCATCATCGTGTGGTCCAAGGGACAAAGTGATCGACCATAGATCAGACTCCTATAGCAATTTTTCCCCAGAATTATTTTTATTGTACTTAACATCCTCGTATAGGATTAATTGTACTATTTTCTTGTTTGTAAACAAAAAAGGTTTCGTATAAACCCTCTATTTGTTTTATCTCAAACAAAATGGCGACTCGCCAGGTGAATTTTCAAAACTTATCATGTTCATATTACCTCTGATAGTGTTTTGTATACCAGGAGAGTTTAATAGCCTGAGTTTGTAAACCAAAAGAGTTTCGTACAAACCCTCTATTTGTTTTATCATCAAACACACCACAACTAGCAATATATAGACTTATTGCATAAAACATTCAATGCGGCACCGAGTAGAGCCAAGAGCTAAATGACACAAGGAAGCTATTTAGAGTTTGTGATAAAGCGAAGGACCAAGTCCGAGGAAATGAACCGGGTGCTCTGATACCAATATGTCACGCCCCAATATCCCGCAAGCTCAATAGTCCCCGCTGAACGTGAATTACCACGTTGCAGCGCTCCCACAGGACAATCATTCTCATTGAGACGTGATGCCTTACGAGCCTGGAGTTGCGCTCGCACAAGGCGATATTGCCAAACATCAAAGTTATCATCGAAACGACCAAGTTGCAACGAAATTCAAGTATTGTGTACCAAGCACACATCAGAGTATACGCAGCGAAGCTCTCGATAGGATCCAAATGAAATGCCACAAAGGTGATGCCACAAAGGCGATGTAATACTCTTTCTCTTTTCTCTAGCCCACAAAGGTACTTACCGTTCATACATCATGTCCCGTATATCCAAGCAGTATCGCTACACCTGTGTACCTAAAATAATGCCCACAAAGGTACTTACCGTTCATACATCATGTCCCATATATCCAAGCAGTGCCGCTACACCTGTGTAACTGAAATAATGTCCACAAACGTGGATAAGTACACAGTCGTACTGGTGAGCGGGGTAACCCACTCGTCTAAGCCGTCACTAAGTATAATAGTGAATGCAAACAGTTATATGGTGATCTTTCTAGTTGAATCCTAGATTCGTTTCATGGCATAGGGTATGACATATTAAGGAAAGCTGTAAAGCAATTAAGCATGCAAGCATTCAACTCAACCAAATATACAAGATATCCAACTCAAAAGGAAACTAGCATGCAAACCGTCCTACTCAAACCCAAGCAACTCGAGAACCTATCGAACCATTTCTAAGCCTCAATATCCATCCTCAATCCAAACCACAATCCAATCTCGATATGCACACTCTTGTCGAGGCAAGGTGGCCGTCGCCTACGCGAAAAGTACAAACCAAACCAAAGTAAAGCAAACCAACTCTTATCTATATGAAGTCACTGGCCAAGCTATAAAGGATGTTGATCGGACTGATCAGTGCAGTTCTACTCGAAACAGCGCTAAGCAGTGAGCCCGCCTGAATTGCATTAAACCGCCAGCACCACGCCTGAGGCACGTTACCAATTTGTCTCCCCCATGGTCGAACGGTCCCGGTGCCCTGGAGCCTTCCCGTTCGAGGAGACCAAACCCCGTACGACACAGGTTGTCCGTGACATGCAGACACCAAGTAGGTATAACGAGAGGATCAAACATTCTCACCCCACCAAGCGATCCTAGACTCATCCAACCAAAATCCAACTAATATCCATAACCATTCTCCAACATATAGCTCAAGGCACAAATCTCAAGTTATTCCCATAGGCATAATATCGCTTCTCGACACAGTGTTTCTAATTGGTACAACACCCCTAGCTCAGAACAATCCCATGGCACAATGCCCCAACAGTGGCACAATACCCTCGCCTATGCAGTTGTTCGGTTTCGAACCACAACTGCACGCTTTGTATAACAAAGCGCCCAAGTGATACTCGTGTACGGATGCACGCTCACTCGCTCGCTCGCCCGAATTTTCGATATTCCAACAAGATATATATTTCCAACTGTCCAAGCATAATTTCAATTATTTCTCCAGCTGCCCCAAATGTAATCCAACTCTAGTTCCACTATCCACGCGAAAACCAATCAAGCCACGAACCTATCCAAGCAAACGACGTACACTCTATGCACGCCTCAGTGTAGTGATTTTCAAGTCCCAGTCCAAGTGTTCAAGCCTTTACGTATTTTTCATATTATTAGGCATGAAGGAGTAGAGGAGAAGGGACAGAGCCCAATCACTAAGTCTGATTCCGTTAAGCATCCTGCCCTGCCGATAGGGCCGATCCCTTGAACCCATGGTCCGATGCAAAGCACGATCTACTCAACTGGTATGACCGTGCTAGCAGGTCGTGGTCTCCAAATTATCCGACCGATCGGACTAAGGAAGACGACATTATCGCTCCAATCCAGTTATTCCAGTACTGCTCTGAACGAACATCTTGTTTCCATCGAACTCCGCTAGCGATCTGCACATGAAATCAACTCAAATCAATACTCGTTCCCAAATCCAATAAATTAAAATGTAACCAACTATTACCTCATTCAATCCGACTCAGCGTTACGCATCGTACGGTTGCGGGGCGTTACAAGGTCAACATGCATAATATATAATAAAAATAAAGTACGACACCACCGTCGTTGCATCCAAGTTATTCTTGGTCGCGCAGTTTATATAGCAGTTAAAATATATGAACTATATAACAGAAATAAAATACATGCACCATATGGAATATAAATTACAGTACAATGGCAAGGTATACTTGTCTGGCAAGCAATCTCCGTAGTGTAAGCGTCCAGACGTCACATACACAAGATCAGAAACTATGGCCTCTAAATAAACGTCTCTGGATGCTGAAATAAACTTCACCAACATTTTCGGAATCAGCGAGATAGTTAGAAAACACTACCCTTTCGTCCAATTTGAATACAGGGATAAAACGGTAATTTTGGGTCAAAGCGGGGTCACATGTGGCCTACTTTGCACCGAAATGTGTGCCAGAGGTAAAACTCTCTAAATGGGATAAATTATAGGTCAAATAAATTCTAAACGTTAATGCGAACTCAACGGTATGTCCAATTTTGAATTCCGGTGAACCGAATAGATATTCGCCCTTAAAGTCAACCGTGGGGCCCGCAAATAGGCGGCTTGGTCAACTATCTCAAAATTGGTGAAACTTGGGTCACAGGACCAGCGTGATACCACGAATCCAATGGAGCAAGTTTTGTCGTATTCCGACGAGCGTATACAAAATGGTGTATTATTTTACAAAAGTCACGATACGGGATCTTTTTACGGATACGGGTTGATTTTGACACGCACACACGTCCAAATCATTTTTTGCGAAAGTCCATACGTCAGGACATACCATACGCGCCTTTCGGTGTAATTAGTATGCGACGAGATGGTCCCGTTTGGTGGGGTGCGCTCCGTATCGCAAATTCTAATATTTTAAAAACAAGATTTTCTCAGTTTTCAACCTAATTTATCTCTTATTCTAACACAAAATAAAATAAACTAATTAACAGGGAATGATCTTGGTTATATAGACTTTACATAGCAAAAAGTAGATTTAAATTTGGAGGTCTATGGTAGAAGATATCAGTCTCTAAACATAGGTCATTGAAACAGTTTATAACAGTTTAAAATATATAGTTTTTCTCAACTTGGCTTCGATTTTTACCTAGTGTTTAACGTTGTTCGATTGAAACTAATTAACGAGGTTTAGATGGGGATAGGTTGTGATCATACCGGTGAAGACGGATCAAAAATTGGTCGAGAGACGAGACAGAAACGACGCGTGAAACAGGGGTCGTCGCTGCCTATAGTGCTGCGGTTGACCGCGTTGGCGTGGCCGGCCGGCGTTCTTCGGTGGCGGTGCGAAGGTCCAGACATCTCTCCAGCGGCCCGGGGTTGGGGGTATGGATGTCAGATGATTAGGTTAGGGTTAGGATTTCGAATAAGCGGGTATATATATATAGGCGGAGCGAGGGTTGGAGATGAGAAGGGGGGGCGCGGGTCACCTGGCCGCTGGCGGGTTGGGTTAGCAGCTGTTGCGGGTTAGCTTAGGGCTTAGGCTTAAGGAGTTAAGGATTAGGCTTAAGGTTTAGGGTTTAGTTAAGGGCTTTAATAATTTTCTAATTAACTAAGAAATAATGTAATTAAATTCAATGATTAATTAAATAAATATAATATTTAAATTTGGGGATTTTACACACGGCGTCGCGAAGGCGATTACCTGGAAGGCTGACGATGGCACCCACGGAAGGCGTCTTCCAATGCACCCGCTCATAGAAGAAGCTGTCAACCCCTTGGGGTAGTTCATCCTCAGAACCCCTGGGGGTGGTCCAAGCTGGGGGTAGTGTCCCCCTGGAAGTACGTGACAACACGGCGTTCCGAGGAGACTACGATTCTCAAGGAACGGACGCCGAGATTCCGGAGGATAGCTACTCCCACCAGGACGACACAATCTTCTACGTTGGAGGTAGTATCCCCTACGAATCCGAGGAAGACATAACAGCTCCCGCCCTCCTTGAAGACCACTCACTACAAGGGTATGAAACAGAGAGCACAGCATCCACTGCCCCATCCATTTCTTCCCGTGTGAGGACGGTGTACATGGCCGGAGATGTCACCCTCACTTTTCAACTAGGGATAGTTTGGTAATTTGGCCTAGTGATTTAATTTTGAAAATATTATATTAATATTAAGTGCTAAAATATTATTTAAGGGTTGTGTTAGTTATTATTTATTATAGTGACATATATTTATTTAGAGCCTTGTACCATTTATTTTTAGTTAGAGGCCTAGCCTATTAATTAGACGACACTTGTAGGTCCAACTAGAATTGTCATGACAATTAGTGAGCCCAACATGGACCCAAGCCCAATAGTCCATTCCACTAATTAATTAAGGAAAATTAGTTTAATTAAGAAAAACTAGTAATTTACACAATTTTTAATAATTTGGAGTATGTGTTTAGAGTGTCTCCATTGTGGATGCTCTAACAATCATATTTGTATCCATTTATAATCCAAGTTTTGGTGTTAATATAAAAATATGACGCTGCCTCTCTCTCCCCTCATGCACTGCCGCCGCATCTTCCTCCTCAACCACCGCCACCAGGGTACGAGCATGCGTTCGTGCCAACAGTCTGCATCATTTTAATAGGTACCAAATTGTTGGAACGCGGTGTGACCCAAAGCAGAGTTGGCCCATGAGGTGCGGTATTGGATTTGGCCCATATGTCATAAAAGAGAATTCACATGTAAGGCCTGAACCAATTCTAATTATATGCACCTCATGATCCCGCCTCCTACTGGATGTGGGACTAAATTACCAACTCCAGTATCATCATCCCTTTGAAGGCTCACCCACACCACCATTGTGTGTCAACCACAACGTCTTGCTCCACCTTGGACCCACTAGACCAACCTTTGAAGTCAATTCGTGTAGTTGATATCCATATTCCATCTTGAGAAGTGCCCATATAATTATACGCATGAACGTCCAATACCATCTGCCTCAAACTAACGTCTTGCTCCACATTGGGCCCACTAGACCCATCTTTGAAGCAAATTCATGTAGTTGATGTTCATATTCCATCTTGAGAAGAGTCCGTATAATTATACGCATGAACGTTCAATACAATCTGTCTCAAACCAATTATCAATTAGAACCGTCCAAACAAGTCCCATAACTTTGGGCTCTAATACCAATTGTTGAGAACGCGATGTGATTCGAACCAGATTTAGCCCATAAGGTTTGATATTGGATTGGATTCTTGTCTTAAAAAAAATTCATATAAGATCTGAACTAATTCAATTATTTGTATTTCATGATCTCACCTCCTACTCGATGTGAAACTAAATTATCAATTCTATTGTCATTCCATTTGAACTCTCATCCGAAAATGAGACACAAATGACGTTTTACTTATAGCTTTAACAAGAGCCTGTGAGCACTGCACTGCATTGCATATCCAAAACCAATGTGAGGATATTTCTTTCCCAGACTAATAATCTCAGATATCCCAAAAGAAAAATCATAAAAAAACGATTACTCTCTAATCAAAGACTAGCTAGCTAGATTCCTCTACTTCGCGAAACACAACCGTCCAAAACTATACATTCTTCGAAACCTTAGTAGTTAAAAACGAACGCTTTTCAAAACACCAGCTTTCGTCGAAACGGTTTCACACTTTTCCCACCAGCCACGTCAGCTAGGCCACGGATCGTCTCCTCCACGAGCTCCTTGAACACCAGCCGCTCGATGTTCAGAACGATCGCATCCGACGTCTCAGCTGACGTGTCCCCCCACCCGTGGTCCCCGCCGCCCAAGTCCTTCCGTATCGCCCCGCACGTGACCTCGTCCAGGTTGTCGACCGCCGCCGCGACAAACTCCCGCGTCCGCCGCACCTCCAGCCACACCTCCCGGACCAGCTGCTCGCCGCCTCCGCCGAACGCCGTCCTCCGCCGCGTCGAGAACGCCTCCCACGCCGACACGTGGCGCCTCCTGACCAGAATCGCCGCCACCGCGTCGAACATCAGCCTCCGGTGCAGCACGGCGGACTCCGACGCGTCCGTCGAGCCGTGCCGCTTCTCAAGCAGGCTGCGCACTTCGTCGAGACCGTCGCGGCGGTCGGAGAGGCGCACGATGTCGCAGACGTAGCCGAAGTCGCGCGCGTCCGACTCCGGCACGTCGAATCCGACCGCTACGGCTGACGGGGAGGACCACCGCTCCTCCTCCTCCTCCCAAATTGACCTCTTCGCGCTCGGCGAAGCGGAGCTCTCCTCGCCGAGGAAAGACGAGTCCAGCACCGAGACCGGACTCGGCTGCTGCTGCTCCAGCGAAGTAAACGCCGCGATGCTCCGCAGCAGCTCGTCGCACCTCTCCAGAAGCTTCGGTGGCGGCGACCGGATCCTGATCTCCATCGGAGAAACGTCGGCCGTCGATCTCTGATTCCTGACCGAGGCCTTCTTCGGACTCGGCTTGGGTGGCGGTGACCGAACCCTCTGGTTCGGGTTCCGGATCCCCTTACCGAGTTCGGATCTCCTCGCCGGTTTAGGATCCGGCTTCAGAACGACGATCGGAGGGTTCCGAAAAGTCTTGACATTGTTATTATTCTGGATGCTTCGGGAATGGAGGAGTCCTCTGAGCTGCGAGGCTTCGAGGATCAACTTCAGAGTCTCCAGATCCTTCGCCGGCTCGTCGATCCCACGCGATCGGAGCTTGTTCGGATCCGGGAAGAAGTCGTGAGAGTCAAAGAAGCTCTTCCTCGTCGCCGCCGACCTCGGCGGCGGCGGCGGCGGCGGAGGTCTGGATCTGGATTGGACAACCAGATCCGGAGGCTTCTGGAAGACGATGCGATCGACCGACCGGTACGGATCTCTCGAAGCTCTCGACTCGGAAGCCGATCGCCGGAGCTCCGGGAGCGCGTCGACGCCCATGAGCCTCGCCACGACGCTCGGCGGCCTCCGGCTCCTCCCGACCTCCGGTCCTGAAGCCGGCGGCGGGATAGGGCGGTGCTCCCTCGGCCGGAGCCGGCTGTCGAGGGAGAGCCGAGGGGCCTCCCGGAGCTTCCAGGAGTCGAGCGCCGGAGTCTCCTCCGGCCAGTTCTCCGGCGAGGAAGGGAACGCCGCCGAGAGCTCCGACCTCTCCGAGGGGGAGGTGGATCCGGAGAAATGGAGGCGCCTGGGAGAGTAGATCCGCTGGTGGCGGTCGAAGAGCTGGAGGAAGCCGGCCATGCAGCCCATCTGCTTCTCGAGCTGCCTCTTCTCGTCGGAGATCGGCGTGAGCGCCGCCGGCGCCATTCTTTCCGGCGAGGTTCGTCCAAACCCTAATTTGATTCTTAGGTTTTTTTTGGTTTGTTGACTGGGTCGTTTACTCGGACAGTCTGTTGCTGTCATGGTTTGTTAATATAGAGAGGAGCATTGAGTCAGGAATATATAATTAAATTATTAGTTAGTCATAAGTAATTAATTACCGACTAAGTAGTAATTTAAGGTTTTTATTATGTCATGCCCGTTGAATGCATGCATTAGCTTCTTGGGATACGTACAGAATGTGGATGGGTTTGGTTTGGAGAGGAACCACTTGATGCATCCATCTCACAGATTGGTTAATAAGATGTTGCTTCCAATGCAATGTGGGTGTTGCTTCACTGTCCATCTATTGGTTGAGAACATAACTCAATATTATTCTTTGTTTTTTGAACTATATTTTTTATGTGATTAGGACATTTTCTTGTTTTTTGTGATTACTGTGACAAAATAAATAATTTTTATTATTATCATTTTTGGTTTTAAAAATCAGAAAGATATAGATATTAGTATTATTATTAGTATTGGGACAAGCAAGTACTTAGAGCATCTGCAATTCTATTGTTTTGTAATGTGTTGTGATTTCTATTGACACGAGATATCAGTCAATATTTTTTTTAAGTGACAAAATTATATTCACGAAAGACAATTAACTAGAAAAGTCTTATCTAATACAAAAGTATTGAAAGTATTTTTTTAACTTCTAAGAAAGTTTTTCATTTTTTTTTCTTGTTTTCAAAATATTTTTTATACATAACAACCAATTTCACAATATCTTTTATAATTTTGTCATATATGCTTTATAATTTATTTGACAATTGTATTAGAGAAATATTTTTAAATAAAATATTACCCTTCTTGTGTGGCAACAACTTTTTTCCAAAGTCAAAATAGGGTTGGAGATGCTTTAAAGCATCATTACTAGATGGAGCTCAAAAAATGTATCGTGAGATCCAAATTTATAACAAAAAATTAAATCTAGAAAGGACTGGATCTGTATGGAAATAGTAGAAAATAGTAAAATAACCTTTGGTCCCAAAGCCTGTCTGGCCAAAAATTAATGTGGTAAAAAAAAATGACTTTTTGATATTATCCCTTGCTAGATGCAATATATTAATATTACCCCCTGTTGTTTCATAAGTTGATATTACTTTCCTGAAAGTGTCACTTTTGACTTTATAGTGACACATTTAAAACTCTTTAATGACACTTTTAGGAGGGTAATATCAACTTATGACACAGTAGGGGGTAATATCAATAGCATGCATCTAGTAGGGGATAATATCAAAAAACACAAAAAATAATGTGAAATCTATAATCTAAAAAATGGGACTCCAAATTGAGTTTTACTATTCTACAAAACGAATTCTTACATTTTGAATGTAGAAACAGAGAATTGCATATACAACATCGAAGTTAACTGAAATTGCTTTGAGAGCAATGAAGTTTCTAAAATTACGATGACAACAACAAAATGTCCATTAAAAGGGCGTTTATAGGTTTTGGTTAGAAAACATAGCAGTGGACATAACTCCATTCCTTCCTTTGGCATTTATCCCATACCAATTTATAATTAACCCGTGAACATTTATCATTAATATCGGATAACCACAATTAGCATAGAAAAGGACGTTTCTGTCACATATCCGTCCATTTAAAGGGCTTTTTTATGTATGTTTTTTTCTTCTTCTGAGAATCTTTTTTTTTCTTCTTTTTTTTCGTTTTTTTCCTCTTTCTGAGAATATTTTTTTTTTTTGTTAGAGTTTTTAGTTAAGCAGTGAGAAATATATTTAGTATTTTTACAATTTGCTATTTTTTTCTTTTTTTTTCGATTTGCTATTTTTTAAATCTATCGGAGCGCTGTAAAAATTTAAAAAAACAAAGAAACGTCCTTTTATAAAAGGATGTTTCTTACACAATATTAATTATTTGCGGACGGGATTAGCGGGAGAGTTAAGGAGAGGAGTTAAGAGGAGGCGGAACAGTTAAGGGGAGGAGTTAAGAGGAGACGGAACAGTTAAGGGGAGGTGTCATAGTCGTATCCTAAAATACGGTATCATTTCATAAATTCTGGATTATTTTAAAGTATTCATAATAATAATATATTCTCAAATGAATTGTAAGAAAGAAATTATTAAATAATTTCTTTTAAAGTAATTTTCATTTGAGGTTTGGTTTAATTTTTATATTGAATTTAATGGTGAAATGTAATTTTCTTCCTTCTTAAAAAAAATATATGTAGATATATCTACATATATTCTACAATAAATATGTTCTAGTTAGAATTTAGGGCTATTTGATTTTACCTCCTATTAGATTAGGTATATTCATATTACCCCATGTTAGATCAAAAGTTAAAAAAATTCCTGAAAGTGTCGTTAAAAACTCATTAACGACACTTTCAAAACTTTTAACGACACTTTCAAAAAATTTAACGACACTTTCAGGGGGTATTCTCAACTTTTGATCTAACAAGGGGGCAATATTGATATACCTAATCTAACAGGGGGTAAAATCAAATAGAATTTATATATGGTAAAACAAGTGATTTTTCTACTTCAGCCCTCAAGGAAACCTTACAATTGCATAACCTACATTTCTTTTTCATTTAGGTCCTTCAAAAAAATTATGCAATTGTATAAATTGTTAGGACACCTAACAAGATATGTGTCAATTATATTGAAGGGGAGAGGGATTAGTGGCAGTTTGCATTCCAATGGGGGTAGGAAGGTCATTTTAGGGTCAATGTCATCATGATGTTTGCAAAAAAAAAAATCAAGGCACAACCTTATTTCACCTCCTCTCTCCTGCGGCTCCAACGAAACTCCCTTTCCTTTCACCCCCACTCTCCATCCCCCCCCCCTCTCTCTCTCTCTCTCCTTCTTCATCTTATTCTATTGTTGTTGTTGCTGCTATAGCTGTGGCTGCTGTTGCGGTTGTTGTTGTCCCGCCGCTTGCCGCCGGCCGTCCCTCGTCGCCGACGGCTCCTCGCCCTTCACCACCACCAAAATAATCATCATCATCAATCACCACCACTATTTGTCCGTCATTGCAAGTTTTGAACGTTGAAATAACAAACAAAGTAGTACAAAGAGATCCTAAGCAGAAAATCTAAGTACAATATTTTGATCTGGGTAGTGACGATGGAGCTTGGGCGCGACAACGTCTCCTTTACTCCGTTGACGATTTGATAAGGGAATGAGGATGCCCTCTTCTGTTTTTCTTGCTCTTGAGCTTGTGTACACGTATGTAGCTGGCCGGGAAGGGTTGTAGTGTATGTTACCCTTGCTATTTATAGCCATCCTGTTGACGGGCTATATGTGCCGCATATGCCTCTGTTTGGTGGCCGCATATGACTCCTTCAACAGAATACGGTTTTAACTACAGTCGTATGCCACGGACATGCTGCTACGTGGTCTTGGTTACGATACGTTGTTGAAGAGATCTCGGGGTTGTTGCGTGCGTGACTAGGTAAGCTGGACACGTAGTCAGCACTGTTTGTGCGAGAAACCATCTTCGGTTGTAGAGGAAAGATCTTGCAAGTCAAGAGCCGCATAACGTCTTGGCCACATATCATTATGGCTGCATACGTGCTCTCGTTTGGCCTTGGTCGGATGGACACTCTGGCCGCATGATGACGAGGTCGCATGGGTATATAGCCGCATGCAAGCTCTCGTCTGGCCTTGGTCGGATGGACACTCTGGCCGCATGATGACGAGGTCGCATGGGCATGTAGCCGCATATGAATGGGGACGTGCATGGCACGTCTGTCGAGGCCATCAATGAGTTGATGTGACCTTTTATCTTTTCCTGAGCCATCATCTTCACAAATCTCGAAGCGTCTCAGTGTGATGAGTGATGTGTCAGAGTCTGACAGTCATCGAATGCTGTGTCAGGGGGGTTTTATGAGGCCTCCCTGCTCTGTGGTTGTGTCACGCCCCAGTCCCAAAATATCGAGGGACTAGACACGTGGCAACGGCCAGCAGTACGCATCGATGGATAACCCAATTTAATGGAGCCATCAGGGCGTACTTAAGCTGTAAATAAGGTCTACTACAACAAGTCACACTAATCTCATTCATAAAGATAAAGAAATAACTGCATAATGAAATGGAAATAAGTAGCAACAATAATCACAGCAAGTCAGTCGGAGAAACAATCCGACTTAAGTCTGAATAACTGGCTCTATAGGCCAGGAACAAAAGAGGTAAACATGAAATAGTACTGAGTACTGGAACAGGCACTCAGGAGAAGTCCTCGGCAGTCACCTCGTCTTCAGTGTTCGATTCTATTCCAGCAGTAGCTTCAGCTCCGGTTCCGTATACCTTGGGGTACTGCTCCTCTGCTAAACCTAGGGACATAATCCATTCCAGGTCCTCAGTGGACATAGCAAGGCACAAGTAATACAAGCCAAATGAATAAGCAGTGCAGTAAATAAATGAACAGCAGGGTAAACTAAGTAACCATCTATGTGATATGCAAATGAGAGCAACACTAGTACTCAGGCTGAGACCGCTACAAGCTCTGTGTCGGGGAGCAGGTAGCAGCAATAACACGTAAAGGGTCTAGCTCTGCTGGAGAGTCTACAACCTCACAATAATAGTAGATATATATATAGAACAGCCTGTAGCCTGTGTGTCTCTCGCCACCCAATGTAATCACGCAAGCCATGACCATAACGTCTCATGTCCATGTCAGCGGGATTATAGCTAATGCAACAAGTCATACTGTCTATAACTAAAACAACTCTGTCAAGTCCTGTATCCTATACAGAATCACCACGAATGTCTCAGGAGGATTCTGTCCATGATAGTGTCAAGTGTCCTGGGTTCTAGGGTACTTGATAGGTCAAGTACAAGAGTAAGGGGATCGTAAATCCATCTCTAAATGACGAACCCAACACCGCGTACGGTGTCGGCACCCGACTATGATCGGACACTAGGTATGTCATACGTTCCCTAGGTTAAGCAGTTTAAATCAGTTTATATGAATTTACACAAGACATCCAGCAGAATATTTTTACAGATAATATGAAAATAAAGACTGCAAGTTTGGCAAGGTGCACTTGCCTGATGTTTGAATTTCACTTAGGTCCTGGTTTCGGAAATTTCCAGAGATGTCTCCGAAAGCTGAAATAAACAGTACTATCACGCTCAAAAGGTATCAAACAGCTAGGAACGCCTGTCCTTGGGTCCAATTTGGAGACAAGGGCAAAAACGACAGTTTCGGCCCAAAACGGGGTCCACCGGTGGGCCCGCTTTGCACCGAAAAATGTGTCGGGGTCAACGGTCTCCAAATTCACCAAACTTAGTGTCAATAGGTCAGGAACGCTGATACGAACCCAACGGAACTTTCAGATTTGAATTCCGATGAGCCGATCACAAAATCGCCCGTCGAGCGGGGCCTGTGGGGCCCACGACACGCAATTTTGTCAACGTTCTCAGAATCGAACCAAACTTGACCCACAGGACCAACGTATTGCTACGAGTCCGATGGTGCAAGTTTCGTCTCGATCTGACGTGTGTGCACGAAGTTAGGGTGAATTGCAGAAAAGGCGGATACGTATTGATTTCGGTGTGCACGCACACCCGAATCAGCTTCCGCGAAATCCCACACGTCCGTATCGACGAGGCGCACGTATCTGTGAAGACCGCATGCGACCAAGTCGTCCCGTTTGGCGGGGCATACTCAGTTCCGGCGTGAAACAGGATCTGGTTTTTCCTGTTTTTGGATCGCGGTGTACGATCACCACAGGACGCGATGCCCCGAGCGGTTTGTCCGGGCACCGAGAGGGTCAATCAGGCTTCGCGTAGAAATTTACAGAATTAAAATCAGAGGTCCGAGGTGTGAGATACGAGTACCTGAATGAGGCTTCACGAAACGGGGTTTGCCGCGTCCGTCTTGTGTCCCGGACACGTGTCCACTGCTAGGGCTAGGGTTTCCTGTGTCCAGGTCTGTGTCCGTGTCTGCTGCTGGCGGACACAGCAGAGGCGGCGTTGGCGGCTGAGGGAGGAGGACGGCATCGCCGGGGACGCGGGCTCGCAGGTCGGCGCCGGCAGAGATCACCGGAGGCGGAGGCGGGTGGAGGATATGGAGGAGGAGGACGGCTCTGGGAAGGAGGAGGGGAGGCTGGACGGCGGGTGGAGGTCGGCGCAAGGGCGGTGGTCCGGTGGAGGGCAGCGGCTAGGGGAGGGGACCGGGGCCGGAGCTAGGGCACGGTGGTGGAGGGTTTGATCTGGGGGGAGGAGGACCGGAGGGGTAGAATTTATAGGGGGCTCGGGGCGGGGGTTGGCCGAGGACGTGGCCGGGGAACGCGGAGGGGCGTCGGGTCATGGGGGCGTGGACGGGGCGGTTCTCCGGCGACGTGGCCAGAGAACGCGTGGTGGAAACGTGGGGGAGGGGAGATGGGCATGCGGGTCGGGTCGGGCGGCGGGCTCCGGGTGAGCGGACCCGCCCGACCCGCTAGGGTGACCGGGCTGGGTCTGGGCTGCTAATGGGCTCGGCCCACTGGGCCGGGCCCAAAACTAAAAAAACAGTAATAATAATATAAATAATAATAATAATAATAATAATAATAATAATAATAATAATATTAATAATTAATAATTTAATTAGGAAAATAGTTTTTAGGCTTTTAAAAATAGGTCTGAGGTCCAAATAAATCCAGAAAAATTACCCTAAGTCCGGTTTTCTATTTTACACCATAAAATCATATTTTCATCATATTTTAATATTATTTATTAGTAATTTAAAATCCTACAATCACCACAGCACATATTGTAAATTCCTGAAAATTGCAGAAAAAAATTTCCAAAATTGATTTTTAAAAATATCTAAAAATTTAGGGTGTTTACAATCTACCCCCCTTAAGAGGATTGCGTCCTCGCAATCGAAGGGTAAACTATAAAGGCAAGATTTTACAGAATTTAAAGAATGCTTAGGTTTTACCTGCATCAGCAAATAAGTGTGGATAACGCTGGCGTATAACATCCTCTCGTTTCCAGGTCGATTCGCCAGGAGAGTGTTGTTTCCAAGCTACTCGAACCAGTCTGATTGTCTGCCCTCGCAGTGTCTTCTCGCTGGTGTCGAGTATACCCACTGGCTGCTCTTCGTATCTCAGGCTAGGTCCTACCGAAATCTCAGAATGATCAACTATATGACTTGGGTCCGTCACATATCTCCTCAGTTGTGAGACGTGGAATACGTCATGCACTCCCTCTAAGGATGGAGGTAATACAAGACGGTAAGCCACTTCACCAATGCGCTCCAAGATATCAAATGGCCCAATGTACCTTGGGCTTAACTTGCCTCTGCTGCCGAATCTGATAGTACTTCTAGTGGGCGAGATCCTCAAAAATACATGCTCTCCTTCCTTGAACTCCAGGGGACGTCTGTGCGCATCGGCCCAATGCTTCTGTCTATCCTCGGCTGCACGAAGATGATTCTGAATCTGCCTTACTTTCTCCACTGTCTCCGTTACCAACTCTGGACCCAGTAATTGACGTTCGCCAACGTCACTCCAGCATATTGGCGATCTGCACTTCCTTCCGTACAACGCCTCGAAAGGTGCCATCTGAATGCTTGCCTGATAGCTGTTGTTGTAGGAGAACTCCACTAAGTGCAGATGATCTTCCCAAGATCCTCCAAAGTCCAGTATACATGATCGCAGCATATCTTCCAGGATCTGAATTGTGCGCTCTGATTGGCCATCTGTCTGGGGATGATAGGCAGTACTGAACTTGAGCCTGGTGCCGAGACTCTCTTGCATGCTTCGTCAGAAGTGAGATATAAATCTCGAGTCCCGATCTGATATAATACTAACTGGCACTCCATATAATTTTACGATCTGTCGCATATACATGTCGGCTAGTACTTCCGTGGATTGTCCGACTCTGAACGGCAAGAAGTGAGCCGACTTAGTGAGCCGATCCACGATGACCCATACTGCATCCTTTCCACTAGGGCTTCTTGGAAATCCAGTGACGAAGTCCATGGTAATATGCTCCCACTTCCATTCAGGGATGGGAAGTGGCTGCAACATACCTGCAGTCCTTTGGTGCTCGGCCTTCACCTGCTGGCAGACTAAGCATTTTGCCACAAATCGGGCAATCTTCCTTTTCATTCCATGCCACCAGTAATATTGTCTTAAGTCCCGGTACATCTTGGTTCCTCCTGGATGAACAGAGTATATGGAGCTATGCGCTTCTGTCATCAATTTCTGCCTTAATTCTCTATTCGGAACATATAGGCGATTTCCGTACCTTAATGTCCCGTCCTCGTGGATGCGAAGTCCCGTTTGCATGCCTGCTTCGGTTCTCTCTTTCAGCCTTCGGAATCTGGCATCATTAGGCAAAGCTTCTTTGATTCTCTCCACCAGCGATGACTTCACTTCGAGGTTAGCCAGCAAACCATTTTGTCCAGGTAGAACAACCTCTATCTGAAGATCTTGCAAGTCTTGTAATAGCTGCGGCTGCTCCGTTAAGAAATAAGCCGAGGGTTTTCTGCTGAGGGCGTCGGCTACAACATTTGCTTTCCCCGGGTGGTACTGCAGATCGATGTCAAAGTCCACCATCAACTCAAGCCAATGCCTTTGCCTCATGTTGAGCTCCTTCTGTGTATAAACATACTTCAAGCTCTTATGATCAGTGAATATTTCGACCTTCTCTCCATACAGATAATGTCTCCAGATCTTCAATGCAAAAATCACTGCAGCTAGCTCCAGGTCGTGCGTTGGGTAATTCTTCTCGTGGACCTTCAGCTGCCTCGATGCATAAGCAATAACCTTGCCATGTTGCATCAAGACACAACCTAGTCCACTACCAGACGCATCACTATAAACAACAAAACCTCCTGACCCTGAGGGAAGAGTCAAGACTGGTGCTGTTGTTAAACGCCTCTTCAATTCTTCAAAGGCATTCTGGCATTCTTCCGTCCATATGAACTCCTGATCCTTCCGTGTCAGCTTCGTCATAGGTTCTGCGATCCTTGAAAAATTTTCTACGAACCGCCGGTAATACCCAGCAAGTCCAAGAAAACTTCTCACTTCCGCAACCGAGGTAGGGGTAGGCCAGGTTTCTATAGCAGTGACCTTTTCTGGGTCCACGGACAGTCCTTCACCTGAGATAATATGCCCTAAGAATGGCACCTTGTCCATACAGAACTCACATTTGCTGAGTTTGGCATATAGCTTCTCCCTTCTTAAAGTTTCTAGCACAATTCTAAGGTGTTCCTCGTGCTCTTCGTGGTTCTTGGAGTAGACTAGGATATCATCAATGAATACCACCACAAACTTATCCAAGTACTGATGGAAGACCCCGTTCATCAAACTCATAAATACGGCGGGTGTGTTGGTTAAACCAAACGGCATTACTAGGAACTCATAATGTCCATACTTAGTTCTGAAGGCCGTCTTTGGGATATCTTCCTTCTTCACCCTAATCTGGTGATAACCGGATCTAAGGTCAATCTTTGAGAATACCTTAGCACCACTTAATTGGTCAAACAAATCATCAATGCGTGGTAATGGGTACCGGTTCTTAATAGTGACAGCATTAAGGGCTCTGTAATCAATGCACAACCGCACAGTTCCGTCCTTCTTGGGTACAAAAAGTATAGGTGCTCCCCATGGTGAAACACTGGGCCGGATAAATCCTTTCTCCAGAAGGTCGTCAACTTGTGCTTTCAACTCCACTAACTCCTTAGGTGCTAGCCGATATACCGATGAAGTGATAGGTTCGGCTCCTGGAGTTAGGTCTATTGTGAATTCTATCTCCCGATCAGGTGGTAAACCTGGAAGATCGTCGGGAAATACATCCACAAATTCCGTTATGACTCTTGGGTAACTTGAATCTTCTTCTACAGTCAATACCCTAAGAGTTGGCTGGACCCCTTGTTCTACAGCTCCTTGAAGAAATTCAAACTCAGGAAGGCTAGGGGGTCTAAATATCATCTTTCCAAGCCGGCAATCCAGTGTCGCATGGTACTGACTTAACCAGTCCATACCAAGTACAACATCGTAATCAGGCATAGAAAAGATCAGGAATTGGGCTCGCATTTCTCGGCCACAGACTACTACCGAACATGATCTACAGGTATCACTAACCGGGATAATTCCACCTCCCGTTAGAATTCTCTTCATCTTCGAGAGAGGTGCGGTAGCTACTCTATGTGTGGCTACGAAGCTAGCAACAATAAATGAATGCGAGGCTCCAGAATCAAATAATGCTACAGCAGGAATTGAAGCTACTAATATGGTACCTGCTATCACTTTGCCTGCAGTAGCTTCCTCTGTGACTGCTAGTGCATATGCCTGACCTCGTCCCAGAACGGGACCCCTTTGCAGACGAGCTTGCTGGAACAATGCTGCCTGAGGTGGTAGAGGTGGCCTGGATCCTCCAGGCCCTGTCTGTGTTGCTCCCCCAGCTGGAAGAGCTGCAGGTGGAGCTGGTCGATTCGGAACTCCCTCCCGACGTTTCGAGCAGTCCTTTGAGAAGTGTTGTCCAGATCCGCAAACCAAGCAGAGCCCCAGCTTGCGTCTACATTCTTTTTCAATATGTCCTACCTTGCTGCAGTAATGGCAAGTAGGCAGGTTCTTAGTTGCTGCTCTTGGAGGCGGGCTCTTCTGGGGCCGTTTAGCAGGTTCCCCTGGTGATGACTTGGACGGTGCTGAGGAGAAGGGACGTTTCAGGCTTGATTCCCTCCGAGTAACGTGCTCCAGCCGACGTGCTGCAGCTAGGACGTCGGTGTAAGAGGTGGGCGCGACCGATCCGATTAACTTCTGAAGCTCGAACCTGAGCCCATCAAAGAACTTCTCCGCCTTCTCCTCTTCGGTAGGAATTAGCGAAGGGGCGAAGCGGCTCAGGCGAATGAATTTGGCGTTATATTCCTCCACCGTCATGTTGCCCTGGATCAGGCGGTTGAATCTGTCTCGGAGTTCTGACCGAGCCACAGCAGGGATGTACATTTCCTAGAAGAGTCTGGAGAACTCCTCCCAGGTAACCTGATCATGTCCGAGCCTTCTTTCTTCGGACAGCCACCAATGATGCACGTTGTCCGTCAGTTGCATCCTGACGGCAGTCATCCATTTGTCCCTTAGTAGTTCAGCGGCCTCCAACTGATGCTGCGTGTTCGTAAGCCATTCATGCACTTCAGTTGGTCCTTCCTTGCCCGAGAAGGTACGGGGCATGAGTTGACGGAAATCTGTGATGGATCCCGTTGCTGGCCGCCTATTTTGTAGATTTGTATGTTCCAATGCTGCGACTAGGCTGTTCCTTAGGTTCTCGGCCTCATGACGTTGGGCCTCCTGTTGAATCTGTTGTTGTGCCTGCATCATGGCGTAGAACACCTGGAACATTTATTGGCCGTCCATTGCCTGTCCTGGGGGAAAGACAGGCATCGTAGGAGGGAACTGGGGAGGAGACGGGATGTCATCACGCCTGAACCTGGAACTTGGCTGGCCAGTTTGATTGCTCTGAGAGGATTATCCTCTGGTATCTGGCGTCGTTCCAGCTTCGCAGGTAAACCCTGCTTCAGTCGGTGTACCCAAGGGGGTCTCGTCACCACGTCTGGGATCCATAACTCTACATCAAAAGGGAACAATGAGAACGCACAGAGAGATCAAAACAGGATGCAATTCAAGCAATTAAATTGAATTCGACATAGAGTTAAAAAATGATTCAATCAATGGATGAGATCCTATAACCTATCTTATTGCAGGCCTGTCCGGTCCCTAAATTGAAACCGAACAATGAAAGATTGGACCTACATGGGCCACCACAAAAACTATGTCATGCCCCAGTCCCAAAATATCGAGGGACTGGACACGTGGCAACGGCCAGCAGTACGCACCGATGGATAACCCAATTTAATGGAGCCATCAGGGCGTACTTAAGCTGTAAATAAGGTCTACTACAACAAGTCACACTAATCTCATCCATAAAGATAAAGAAATAACTGCATAATGAAATAGAAATAAGTAGCAACAATAATCACAGCAAGTCAGTCAGAGAAACAATCCGACTTAAGTCTGAATAACTGGCTCTATAGGCCAGGAACAAAAGAGGTAAACATGAAATAGTACTGAGTACTAGAACAGGCACTCAGGAGAAGTCCTCGGCAGTCACCTCGTCTTCAGTGTTCGGTTCTATTCCAGCAGTAGCTTCAGCTCCGGTTCCGTATACCTTGGGGTACTGCTCCTCTGTTAAACCTAGGGACATAATCCATTCCAGGTCTTTAGTGGACATAGCAAGGCACAAGTAATACAAGCCAAATGAATAAGCAGTGCAGTAAATAAATGAACAGCAGGGTAAACTAAGTAACCATCTATGTGATATGCAAATGAGAGCAACACTAGTACTCAGGCTGAGACCGCTACAAGCTCTGTGTCGGGGAGCAGGTAGCAGCAATAACACGTAAAGGGTCTAGCTCTGCTGGAGAGTCTACAACCTCACAATAATAGTAGATATATATATAGAACAGCCTGTAGCCTGTGTGTCTCTCCCCACCCAATGTAATCACGCAAGCCATGACCATAACGTCTTATGTCCATGTCAGCGGGATTATAGCTAATGCAACAAGTCATACTGTCTATAACTAAAACAACTCTGTCAAGTCCTGTATCCTATACAGAATCACCACGAATGTCTCAGGAGGATTCTGTCCATGATAGTGTCAAGTGTCCTGGGTTGTAGGGTACTTGATAGGTCAAGTACAAGAGTAAGGGGATCGTAAATCCATCTCTAAATGACGAACCCAACACCGCGTACGGTGTCGGCACCCGACTATGATCGGACACTAGGTACGTCATACGTTCCCTAGGTTAAGCAGTTTAAATCAGTTTATATGAATTTACACAAGACATCCAGCAGAGTATTTTTACAGATAATATGAAAATAATGACTGCAAGTTTGGCAAGGTGCACTTGCCTGATGTTTGAATTCCACTTAGGTCCTGGTTTCAGAAATGTCTAGAGATGTCTCCGAAAGCTGAAATAAACAGTACCATCACGCTCAGAAGGTGTCAAACAGCTAGGAACGCTTGTACTTGGGTCCAATTTGGAGACAAGGGCAAAAACGACAGTTTTGGCCCAAAACGGGGTCCACCGGTGGGCCCGCTTTGCACCGAAAAATGTGTCAGGGTCAACGGTCTCCAAATTCACCAAACTTAGTGTCAACAGGTCAGGAACGCTGATACGAACCCAACGGAACTTTCAGATTTGAATTCCGATGAGCCGATCACAAAATCGCCCGTCGAGCGGGGCCTGTGGGGCCCACGACACGCGATTTCGTCAACGTTCTCAGAATCGAACCAAACTTGACCCACAGGACCAACGTATCACTACGAGTCCGATGGCACAAGTTTTGTCTCGATCTGACGTGTGCGCACGAAGTTAGGGTAAATTGCAGAAAAGGCGGATACGGGGCGATGTCCGCGGATACGCATTGATTCCGGTGTGCACGCACACCCTAATCAGCTTTCGCGAAATCCCACACGTCCGTATCGATGAGGCGCACGTATCTGTGAAGACCGCACGCGACCAAGTCGTCCCGTTTGGCGGGGCGTACTCAGTTCCGGGGTGAAACAGGATCTGGTTTTTCTTGTTTTTGGATCGCGGTGTGCGATCACCACAGGACGCGATACCCCGAGCGGTTTATCCGGGCACCGAGAGGGTCATACAGGCTTCGCGTAGAAATTTACAGAATCAAAATCAGAGGTCCAAGGTATGAGATACGAGTACCTGAATGAGGCTTCACGAAACGGGGTTTGCCGCGTCCGTCTCGTCTCCCGGACACGTGTCCACTGCTAGGGTTAGGGTTCCCTGTGTCCGGGTCTGTGTCCGTGTCTGCTGCTGGCGGACACAGCAGAGGCGGCGTTGGCGGCTGAGGGAGGAGGACGGCATCGCCGGGGACGCCGGCTCGCAGGTCGGCGCCGGCAGAGATCACCGGAGGCGGAGGCGGGTGGAGGATATGGAGGAGGAGGACGGCTCTGGGAAGGAGGAGGGGAGGCTGGACGGCGGGTGGAGGTCGGCGCAGGGGCGGTGGTCCGGCGGAGGGCAGCGGCTAGGGGAGGGGACCGGGGCCGGAGCTAGGGCACGGTGGTGGAGGGTTTGATCTGGGGGGAGGAGGACCGGAGGGGTGGAATTTATAGGGGGCTCGGGGCGGGGGTTGGCCGAGGACGTGGCCGGGGAACGCGGAGGGGCGTCGGGTCGTGGGGGCGTGGACGGGGCGGTTCTCCGGCGACGTGGCCGGAGAATGCGGGGTGGAAACGTGGGGGAGGGGAGATAGGCATGCGGGTCGGGTCGGGCGGCGGGCTCCGGGTGAGCGGACCTGCCCGACCCGCTAGGGTGACCGGGCTGGGTCTGGGCTGCTAATGGGCTCGGCCTACTGGGCCGGGCCGGGCCCAAAACTAAAAAAAACAGTAATAATAATATAAATAGTAATAATAATAATAATAATAATTAATAATTTAATTAGAAAAATAGTTTTTAGGCTTTTAAAAATAGGTCTGAGGTCCAAATAAATCCAGAAAAATTATCCTAAGTCCGGTTTTCTATTTTATACCATAAAATCATATTTTCATCACATTTTAATATTATTTATTAGTAATTTAAAATCCTACAATCACCACAGCATATATTGTAAATTCCTAAAAATTGCAGAAAAAAATTCTCAAAATTGATTTTTAAAAATATCTGAAAATTTAGGGTGTTTACAGGTTGTTCAGGCCGCATAGAGTATACTATGTGGCTTCTAGATCTTTGGTTGACCAGGCCGCATGTGACTTCTCTGTGACTTGGTTGTTCAGGCCGAATGTGGCTTCTCGGTGGCTTGGTTGTTCAGGCCGCATATGGCGTCTCTGCGACTTGGTTTCATCGTTGAGGGGGCATGATCTCTATGCGGCCTGCATGATTTTTCATGCTTCTACAAGACCCCTTCAAAGTTTCCAAAATGACAAGTTTGGAATACTTTGAAAGAAGCATAGTCGAGTGCTATTGGCCGCATATGCAGGGCATGTCGCATAGTCCCGTGGCCGCATAGTTATCTCTGGCAGGCTGTCCGATCATTTATTGAGGAGATTTGCTCTATCTTTGACCCGATCTCTTGGGATTTTGCACCGTCTCTTGACACGGGGCTTGAGGCATCGATTTTCGAGGAGAATAAAGAGGATTATGCGAATCGAGGCATCAAGTTTATCTCATTAACTGCTCAGTTCATCTCCTACATCCCTTCACACAGTTTTGGAGCCTAAAAATAGGCAGTCAGGGGGGAGAGAGAAATTGTATGTCCTTGGCTGCGACCCTTTTCGCTGAGTAGTTTGTCAGGGACGACCTTATTTCGTGGCCCCCTGACTTTGCTATTTTGCCTAGAGATAGGGGAGCACCCTGCTTTTCATGTTGGGCTGCCAAGGACACAGAGACACCAGTGCACAATCTTGCTACATGGATAAAAAATTATCTAGAACACGCACAGACTCTTTAAACAATCTTGCCTAATGGATGAGAGATTATCGCAAACATGCGCGGACTTTTCTCATTAGTCTGTCGCATGGATGGAAAACCATCATGCGACAGCTAAGACTCTGCCTCATGGATGAACGCTCGACCTTGGTCATGCGACAACCATGATTCTATCTCATGTAGTGCTTGATATGGACATGCAAATACCATGACTCTGCCGCATGGAAGACACCTCATGCGTTGACTAGGCTCTGCCGCATAGACATCAACTTTGTCTTTGTATGCTGATGTCATATATTTTCCTTGTGCAGGCTTTATCCTCTCGCGTGCTGCTCATGATGGAGCATGAAAGAATATCATAACGCTCGTTGTTCGGGATAAAGAACAACTTTATACGGCGGTTTATCGTCAAGAACTGATCCAGGAGATGAGGACAGTTCGCCAAGAACTGATCCAGGAGACGAGGATAAACATCCTGTGTCATGCGCAGAGTTGTCCTTGTTCATGCAGCGTGTTAGCTACGTTTTTCCCCTTAATGTGGTTTATTACCGGCGGGGAGACTGCGGTGTCGATGATAGAATTTGGATTAATTTCTATTCCTGTCTTCGATCTTCCGTATGATTTTAGAGCTCATGCTCCTGCTCCTTCCTTGCTATCCGTCAGTATGGACTCTTTTCCATATACTGAGGTTTGCACTGTGGAGGGATGATCCTAAAAGCATTGAGTTCTGCTTCGGACTTGACTTGTGTCAGTAGCAACAACGTAACGAAGGGGCGCCTCTAATGAAAAAGGTTCGTATCAGCGAGACTTTATGAAAACCCTTAAAACAGGTTTCCATCATATGTACTCATAACCTTGAATACTAATAAAAAAATCTTGAATGTAATGGATTTGCATCATATGTACTCATGATCTTGATTATTAATCAATAAAGCCTCTCCATTTTTAGAATTTTTTCTTTTGTATTTGTCACATTATATGTTGTGGACTTTGGGTATTGTATTAGAGGTAATATGAATGTAGTAAAATATCACAGTCTGTTTAGGATGTCCCACGGGGGGACTTAGGTGGACCTATTAGTTCTTGCACACTGGAGTGCAAGTAGTAGGTTCGAGACAAGTCCTGCAAGAGGTGATATGGATGTGGCAGGTTTTGTGGACTTAACACCGCCGGCGTACTTAGAGCTAAGTACGGGTGATAAGTTAAGATGACAACCGATATCAGAGGTAATGTGGACGTGATAATCGATAGCCAAACCCGACATGTTTGCTCAGAGGTAATATAGACATTGCAAACACGACTGGGAAGAAATATTAGGACAGTAGTTCAGAGGTAGTATGGACGTGAACTAGCGTCCGAGAAACTCACCGAGGAGTGGTTTGCTGAGTGTGGTCTACCCGAAAATGTAGATAGACTTGAGGGTTACTCCACTGGGGAGATTGTTAGGCCGATAGCTCAAAGTTAATATGGACATTGCTAGCGTCTAACAAGACTAATTTTTGAGTGGTCACTGCGGGAGTGTGAATGTGGACCTGAGGACTGCCTGCTGGGGAGCTTTTGAGGATCCATTGTCTGTTGCGTATCCAGGACTCCTGAATACCGATAATGGCTTGTCGAGGAAGGGCAATGTCGTGCATAAGCACATACTGGGGATGAACAACAAAGGTTAGGCGCCTTGTACATCTTTGTTGTCCTGATGGGGATAGGGAGAAGTACAAGCCTAGCCTTAGACATAGTACTTCTTCAGGAACTTGCCATTGATAGGTATCAAGAGCAAGTCACCATTAGATTTTGTGAGCCGGTAGGCACCGTTGGAGAATATATATTCTACGACGAACGGGACTTTCTATTTGGGTTGGAACTTGCCAGCCATCTTGTGGGTCATAACCATCGACCTTCTTACTATGAGGACGAGGTCACCCATTTGGTATGTCCTCTACTTAACCCGTTTGTTGAAGGCTTCTGAGAGGTGCGCTTGGTAAAACTCAATGCGCTGTTGAGCTAAGAGGCATTTCTCGTCGATAGCTTCCAACCCTTATAGCCGTCGACGATGATTGTCGTCGACGGTTAGCCGGTTTGAGAGAGACACTCAGAGAGATATAATTTGGACCTCGAGGGGGAGGACCGCTTTGCTCCCGTAGACCAAGGAGAACGGCGTGCTACCAGTTGGAGTCAGAACCGTTGTACGATAGGCCCAGAGATATTCGCCGAGCTTCTAATTCCAATCGTGCTTGTTAGATGATACAAACTTCTTGAGGAGCCTGATGATGGTTTTATTGAACGCCTCAGCCATACCATTTGTTGCTGGGTTACAGGCCGTTGAGGCTATATTCTGAATTTAGTTCTTCTCACAGAACCGGTAGAAAGTATGGCTTGCAAACTGTGGACCATTGTCATGGATAATCCTCCGTAGCAAGCCAAATTCCTGGCCGGAATCGCCTATCCACCCGTTGTCGTATTCCTGGCCGCCGACGAAGTCGACTCCACCGTATTGACTGCCCGAGCCCCTCTCTCTGCTGTTTCCCACCACCACCAGCTGCCATGAGTGAACTCCCTCCTCCGGCCCGGCCCTCCTTGTAATGACCGGAGCACCACTACCATCCCTCGCCTGAACAGAACCCGATCTCCTCTGTTCGACAGCCCCGGATCCAAACTCCCCCGGCTGCTACTGTGCTACACCACTGTCCCGAGCTTGCCACCTCTTCCCCGGTTGTGTCACCAGTTCAGCCATCACCACCACGGCTACGACCCTGCCATTGCCTGCAACCCGCTCCTCCCTGCTCCGGCCAAGACTCCCCCGACCGCCAGCATATCCTCCAGTCTCCTCTTCCCCGGCTGCTGCCATGGAACCACTCTCCACCTCCTCACACAGCCACCTCGTCGTCCTCGTCATCGTCATCATCGTCAACGTCTTCGCCGTCATTGTGCGCAGGTTCGATCCTCCCCCCCCCCGCGTACACGCACGCGTGTACGTGTATGAGTATACGTATATATGTATGTATTAGTATTTATATATTCAATAATATATATGTATGTAATAGTATATATGTATTCATATATATACATATGTATATATATGTATATTGGTTTATTTTCATATAGTATATATTTAATAAAATGTATACTGGTATAAATTCAATTAATGTATTAGTATTTGTATTTGTTAATATTAATGATGGTATATATATATATATATATATATATGATATATTTCTCAAATTAGTATATATATACTTATGTATATGTATTGTAGACGTATGCCCTAGTATACGTTTAAAACGAATACAATTGATTGGTATGTTTAATATATATACATAGTGTAAATGGGTATATACATATATTAATATATGTAATTAATTGGTATACGTATATATTGTATATGTATTTAATTTGGTGTATATATATATATTGTAAGTATTAATGCTAGTTATTATTAATATGTATATTGTATATGTACTAGGTGACCCGTAGTTGCATTGACCTGTGCCCATGTAGTATTGTAGCAGACTGCCATATGTTCATCGATGTACTGGCAAGACCCGTATCATCGACTGTCTGATTGCACAGCAATTACAGACGCGACGCCCGTGCAACTTGACGCACACTGACCCTAGTTGACCAGAGTCATGCCTAGCGTAGTCCCGAGTTCAATGTATTTTTGATTGTGTGATTAGTGTAATGTCTGATACAATATTGTATTATTTTATGATATATCTATAGGACTGTTGGATCATCCAGACGATACTCTAGAATAGGACATTGGTGTTACCAGCTAAGGACCCAAGGCGAGTACATTCTTTGATAATTTCCAATTATTTATCTAGAAATGTTAAATCTGATTCTTGACACTGTGCTACACGGACTAGTACATAGATTGGATCTGCAGTCATGAGATGTTACATTGATTATCGTATTGACATTGCACACGACATTGATATTTAGACCTTGTACATGATATTAGATATTGCTCGTGTATCGTGATGTGTCGTGATTGGATCCACTGTACTAGTTGGGGTAGGGGGAAATATTAGTAGATTATGTGATCATACCCAACTCTACATGCATCATAGCTCACCCCACATCTCACGTCGGGTACGGCCTGACCATTACATGCCTCATAGCTGTTATATATGATTAGCCTGACCACTACTTGCATCATAGCTAACCAAATAGTTAGCCTGACCTTACATGAATCATAGTTAATCATATGTAACCAGTCTGATCTTGTCCCAAGTCGATCACATGATAGACTGATATTTCAAACACTTAAAATAGTTACAGTTCTCTATTTTGGATCATATACTACATCACCCGTATATGATATTGTACCTCGTTCTCTTTGTTTCATATATGCACTGACTGTATCATATTGTCTATATTGCTTGTCTCTTTACATTGTCTGTCTTTTTATTTTGCCATTGTATTTATTCACTGTCTTCTCTCAGTATATAGCATTATTTGTTTATTGTTTTATAGTCCTTATCAATTAAATGGAATTATTATTTGAGATGTACTTTGCTCCTTCCTGACTGGAAAATATTCTTCCAGACTATGCCTTAGAGGACTGGTGTCCGACATTTATGGACCACAGGGTGAGTAGCTGCAGACTTGGACTTGGTAGGTCAGTTGTGATTCCGGATGGTCTAGCCGAAATCACTAGTCAGCTAGTTAGTTCTTTTAGCAGATTTTTGGTACCAGATTTGTCTCCGGCGTACTTTGTTGAGACTTAGTTTATATTGTTGAGTTAGATTATTCTATTTAGACTTGTGTTACATTTATTTTATTTTTTGATATCTTGTCGTGCTGTAGTTATGTGATTGAGTATGTTGTTCATATTATATTATGATTATCCGTCTCCTTATGGAGTTGGATATCCATGTGAGATTGATTAGATAGTATCATGACCTAGACAGCGTTCTACCACCGATACTGCGGCGTAGGCTGGACGTACCCACGCTCTCGTGCCCCTATACCGGGTGCGGGTCGTGATACATTTTTAGTGGTAGCTCAGGCAGGTCAGACTTAGCAAGTTGTGCGATGTCGTGGTAGTACGACGTATTAGTTATACTATTACGTGCCTGCTATAGAATATAGGACATATGATACTAGTATGAGAGAGGATACTCAATCACGAATTGTTTTAGAGATTCCTGGGACGACCCTTGAGAATCTCATTATGAATTCCAATTTAATTCCTTTCCCCTTGTTTTCGTCTGTTCTCTCTTGTTGATATTGAGTTTGATTCTTGTTGACCAGTTGTTAAATTTAAATTCTTGGTATCGTTGTTGAGTTGATTTCTTATCGAGATGAAGTTTACGGACTAAACTTTACGGTATCATCTGATGACATATATTGATGAGAACAGTGAGAAAGGTAAAACGTATACTTTGGTTATGGAACCTAGAGTTTATCGCAGCCATACTAGCTATCGTGACGAGAACGTAGGAACCTGACTTGGATGTATATACTGTAGTTATGAAACTTAGAGTCTCTCGCAGCCATACCGGTTGGCGTGGCGAGGATTCTAGATAACATGATTATAGAGCTGCATACCTTAGTTACGGAACCTGTCGTTATCGCACCTATGCTTACTGGCGTGGCGAGGATTTTGAGTGTCATAATTTCAGACAGACGTGTATGATTATCAGGTTGTATCTTAAATTGGTTCTTAAGGTATCATCTCAATACTTATCTATTTTCGTTTTTACAGGACTTTGTTCCATCATTTTCTTTGCTAGCTGTAGCAATACCTTCAGTCCTCAATCCAGTTCCTTTTTGAGCTTCTATTCTTTGAGGATTCCTTGTTAAGTATGATAATTAGCGACTTGTAATTATGTTTGTGTCTCGTATTAGTGTCGACTGAGTATGACCTGTTCGTTGTAAGTGTTTCTTAGTTGGATATGTGAACAATAGGCATTAATCTAGAGTTAACCCATAACATAGTACCTTGTAGCAATAGTTCTATGATATGCGTTATTATAGTTAGTATTGGCACTATAGATAGAAGAAGAAAAGAGTATCAGTGACGGTTCCAAGAGTTAGTATCAGAGCCAGCATAACCGTCCTGGCTAGTCATGAATTTATGTAATTGGATGAGCTATGTAAACAATTAAGTATCAAGGGATTTATGTTAAAGATTAATGGAGCATGACGTTCAATTTGATGATTTATACTTGGGTGTGTTAAGAGTAAAGAAATGTATATGCATAAAGGGTTTTAATGAGATGTCATGAGTAGAGAAATATCAGGATTGGTAATGAAAGTTGTGAAGCGTATCACAGATTAGTTTAGCAGGCTGTAAAAGATTAAAGGGAAATACATATACATCAATCGAGATGAGGAACCATATACTTGCCCATGAGAGTAAGGTGAAACCTGGGTGTTATAGAAGGTGCAAGTAATCGTGAGTTCTAATAAGTTTGATGAGATGATCCAATAATGAAGCTAGTGTTATCATACCAAGGGTACTAATGATTCTATATCGAGGATTAGTCGAGAATGATGCTAATAACAGTAAGCACTTCGTGTGATGATAATTAGATTGGTATACCAGTAAAAATAGATTGAAAATCATGGAAGAAAATATGTGTGATGATAACTTTAATTCTTGGGAGTAATAGTGCAAGTAATCCGGGTAGTACAAATTTCCGTACACAGTAGAGGTTGTAGGTAACTGGTGTATTAGTGTGCACCTTGAGGATTACAGAATGTGAGTATTTATATGTATACTTGTGGATTTAAATTTATAATTTGAAGAGTGGAAATAAATTGAAATTTAAGAATTTTAAGGAGTTGAGATTTTCTGTTATAAAAAAAAATGTTTGAGGACTCAAAATTTGATTCAATAAACATAGTCAAAGCTATAAAAGATTTTAGAAGTGATTAAAATTTTATTTCGATATTGAGTATTTGACTTTTGAGGAAGTATATGCATTTTATTTTAAATCATTCGAGAAGTAGAATTTTGATTAAATTTTATGGTGGGTAAGAAATATATATCAGTATATGAGTGGATTAAGTACATACGTAAGGATCTGTTGACTTGGGCATGAATGAGATGTCACTTGCAAACAGACTTGGGTGTTCATCTAGAGTTGTATTAGAGAGAACATTACTTAGTATGGTGTGTTGCACTTGGTGTGCACTTGAGTGATAAGAACAACTAGTATGAACAATTATAGTAGGAAAGAGAACTAGCAGTGGGTGTACTTGTAGTAGAACAGAGGTACCTAAAGGGATAGGAGTATCAAACTTTGAATGCATCATTGACCTATGATTGTGTTAGAGGGCCTTGGTATCAGATTTTGGTATTAATAGACAGGTGTGTGCAAAGAGGATGTATTCATGGATGTTGTGGACTAATGATTAGTTGATATGGGTATCAGTGTATAGAGATAGGAATTAGTGAGTGAATGTGTCAGAGTTAAGTGTATATTAGAGGATTAAGATATCCATGTAATGGGTTAGAAGACTGTATTCTGTTCTTCCTTCTGTTCCTTTTTCCGTCTGTTTGATTGATTGCTTGATTCCTTAGCACCGTAGCATGTATCAATGATTCTCTTACTAGAATATAGCTAGTAGTACACCACGACAGAGACCATAATACCATGACAAAAGAGACTATGACCATGCATGTTTCATCTAGATTGCATATTTATCTAGAAAATGTGTTGTATTGCGTGTTGTATGACTATAGGTAGGATTCTCTTAGACTTTGATTTTTGGGGGTTTTGACTGTAGTAAAGGATTAATGAAAAGGTTATGATTTGACAAAGAGAGACAATGTGCCTTAAAATTCGAGGATAAACATTAATTTAAATAAAGAGTTGAGAACTTGATATGGCAGAATTGACGACTTGGTTAAATCATTGATTTTATAAAGATTATGAAATGATTAAATTTGTTATTAAATTTTGAGAATTTAAGAAGATTATCATTGTATTTATTTGACTGCAAGAAATAGATTTATTTTGAATATTACAATTGAAGATTTGGCGAGAATTATATTATTTGAGTATTGTGTGGAAAAAAAGAGTCGAGGAATAAGATCACTAATGGAATAGTATTTTCGGATGAGATTTCCTAAATTTTATAAATATGCGTTGCCTGGATTTTCAATCAGAGGATTGGATAGTGAATTTTGTATATAGTGATTTACCCATGGTTTGAGAAGTAAGATGATTAATGGGTTAGTGTTTGAATACAAACTTTTTGGACGAGATTTTTTTTTATTTTTTATATAAATATACATTGGGTGGATTTAAAATTTGAGGATTGGATATTAAAATTTTTGAGTATTTAGATATGAACTTAAAATTTTGGAGGAAATTGTGACAAAAATTGAAATTGATTTTAAATTTGAGGATTTTTTGGAATATGATATTCATATAATTTTAAAATTTTGTGGAATAGCAATATGGATTTACTTTATGATTAAATGGTTTGATGAATCTAGATTTGATGGAAAATAATATAATATAATGAATAAACACTACTATAGAGGATCTTAAATTTTGAGGACGGAATTCTTTTAAGAAGGGTAGACTTGTCAGTACCACGTTCTAAAAACAGGGATATTTTTGACTTTTTATATATATTTAATATTGCGTGTATTTTAATTTAAATAATTGTATGGGATGTGTATATATATTATGTACAGTGTTCATTAATGTTTGAGCTGGTAGACTTAACCTAGAAGCCCACTAGATGAACACATGATCGAATTATAGGATTATGTATTAAATTATATTAATTAGAATTTAATTATTTGGGATTGTGATTAATTACTATAATTTTATTTAATTGTTGCACCTTACTGTTGCTTCGATATTTGGAGCACTACCCTAGCTTTTGCCTTCCAACAAATTTTATAACCTTGTCCTAGACGTGCCCGCCTTCCATTCTAACCTTTTTGTAACTCGTAATTATGCTCTCTTGTGCTTTATTTTAGCCGCACAATATTCATCGCGGACGTTTATTTAATTTCTAAATAAATTCTAACTTTGTATCGTTGTGCGTTCTAATTGAAATTGGAGGCAATCTCGACCCATTTTTCGTGCAACCCAAATTAGGGTAATAATCTGTTCTGAGTCTTTTTCACTAATGATATTTGTGTCCCAACCTAATTTTGGCCCCATGTACTCCTAATTAATTTTAGAACATCGCTTACATTTATTCTAATTAAATTGGGGATACTAACTTTGACTAATCCCGTTTTAACCCAATTTATTCCAAATACCCCCATTAATTAAGCCCATACCGAACACACAACACCCCCTCACCCTACAAAACACCAAACACCAAATCGCCCACCAATTTTTTATCATTTTATGTGTCTGTGCAAATACCCAAATTTAAGGGGGCTAATTTGCAAATGTTGCATTAGGTGTCAACACCCCATTGGTTCAAACAAAATGGAGAGCCCTAATATTTGACTAGCCAACCAACCCCTCTCCTTGCATGAGTAAATTTCTCATGTCAAATCTTGACCACCCATTCAAAATGGGAGTATCAACACCACTCATTCCCACACACCCCTCATATTTAATGTCTCCTCAAGGCACTCTTCCCAAGCAAGCCCTAATCCCCAAACCTAGGGAAGCCTCCATCTTCTCTCTCCTCCCTCCTCACAAGCCCCTCAACCGTAGCCTCCTCTTTTTTCATTTCTTCCCTTCTTCTTCTTCTTTCTTCTTTTAAAAAGGAAGAGGGGGGAAAATAAAACAATAAGAACCAACTCCACCCCTATCACCCGACCCCGGCCAAGCTCCAGCCAGCCCGTCGAGCACCCGTTCGTCCTATCACCACCATATTTTCAGAGTCGGATATTTTTATTTTATTTTAAATTGGTTAATTATGTATTATTTATAATTAATTATATTTATAATTAATTATTGATTGTATTATTTTTATATTGATTATTTTAGGATTTTAGCTAGCCTGGACCCATGTCAGACCCTAGTGGACCCATGTCCGACCCAGCCCACACCCCTGTGAGACCTATTTTTGGGTTTTAAAATATTTATTATATTTTTAGTGGGTTAGTTGGAGAGATTTGGAGTTAGTTTGAGTGCTTTTGGAACCCGAAACCCAAAACCGAGTTACGGGAGGGCATTTTGGACATTTGCCAACTTATGGAACTCTTTATTAGGCATGGTCGGCCCCTATTCCAGCCTCTCACCCGTGGAACCAGCAGCCCTAAGCCCCCCACTTCTTCTTCTTCACTTCTTCTTCTTCTCCACTCATTTTTCTTCTTCCTTTCTCCTTCCTATTTCAAGTAAGCACCCATTTCTCTTCTTTCTTCTTCTATTCTCCATGAATAATTAACCCTAACCCTACATTCTTCCCCAACCTAGGTGGGTAGAGCTTAAATTTGGTGTTGGAGCTAGATTTGGGAGCTTGGAAGCTTGGTTTGGTGGATTTGGAGCATTTTGGAGATTTTGGCTTGGGATTCCAACTCCCAAGAGGTAAACCCTGATTTTCCCCCTTGTAATTACTCTTTTATAGTGTAATTAATAATTTAGAACCTTCCTAGACCCTTAGGATACCCGTGGGAGGAAGTTGGAACTAGTTTGGTAGTGCTTGGAGACTTTAACACTAGGTTTTGTATCAATTTCGGGTGGAATCCGAATTTGGCCCAATTTTGGGTGATGTCCTATGTTAGATGTCACGCCCCGATCCCGTAAGGGTCGGTCGTCCTCGCTGGATCCTTTACGGAATCGATTCGTCCTCGCTTGGGGCGTGATGCCGCACGAGCCTGGAGTTGCGCTCGTACAAGGCAAGAACTTGCAGTTATAGGAACCCATTTTGAAACACACTTTATAAAACACATTCACAGAGATTTGAACACAGTGCAGGAAGAAACATGCTTTTTCATTGATAATTCAGAGTAATTTACATAGAGTTTACATTGATGCGCCTCTCGGCTACTTGATTTGCATTACAAAAGATAACTCAAAAGGCAGGGCGCGCTCCATCAGATAGTCCACGTCGTTTGTACATTACGCCCTTGTATAGGTTGAAAGTCCAAGCCTCCAAAATGATCTGACTCCAAC
Organism: Iris macrosiphon; assembly: GCA_036927795.1. Lineage (NCBI taxonomy): Eukaryota > Viridiplantae > Streptophyta > Magnoliopsida > Asparagales > Iridaceae > Iris > Iris macrosiphon. Next base: position 55,674,331 of record JAYESA010000005.1, read on the forward strand.
TATACTTCAAAATAGAGGTGCTCCTAACGCCTCCTCATCTATCCACTAGCGTTGCACCGTCTGAGTGCCTGAAATAGTTGCCCACAACGTGGGTCAGTACTAAACTTGTACTGGTGAGCGGGATGAACCCACTCGACTAAATTGACACTAGCTTATTAGGGGCGAGCATGCGTTAAGATGACTTCTATAAAGAGGCAAGTGAATTCAATTCATATCAGTTGCATGTTTTGATAGGAATAAAAATAACATAGGGTCCAACCAGTGCATCGATTGCTTACTCAACCGATGCACGCCTTCCCTGCACGAAACACAAGTATACTTACCATCTGCACAAGACAATAAATTAGCATGTGTTCTATTCTATGCGGTCATTGGTGTGATCGACACCTTAGGGACATATTTCAAGCATTTGCGGTGCGCCCTATCAGCCCGGGTAGCAAGCCCTGCTGGAGGTCCCGCAATGCATCGTGACGAGCACGAATCAAATATTTCCCTCCGGATCGATACGGTTCCAGTGCCCCAGAAAGCCGTTTCGAGGAAATGCCAAACCTTGTGCACAAGTTGTCCCAGACCATGCAAATGCATGAACAATTCATATATCATACAATGCATCGATTGAAA